>CM020977.1:8641804-9186113 GCA_010134655.1 Fragaria nilgerrensis
TGTTCATCTCTTCTTCCTCTCCAATCTCCAATTTTCAGTCACAGATCAAGGTAAGTCATAGATTTTGAACCATTCCAGTGACAACAAGACACAATTCTAGAGTTTTTCCTTTGTTTGATTAATATGGGGTAGTAGATTCTTACACAATAGGTTTATATTTATGTGTCAATGTCATGACTGGGGGCAAAGTCGACTAAAACATTAGGTATACATATGAAGCTGTTAGGCAAAAAATGAAATTCACTGGGGGCAACAGCCCCCACTCGCCCCCTCTCCGTCCGCCACTGCCTCTCAGCTCGGTAGGGGTGGGCCAGAAAATATTCCATTAGGAGTTGAAGGATTGGAAGTCTAAGAGAGAAGTTTGGGTTTGGGGTTCTGGTAAGAATGGAAGGCTTGGGTTAGGAAGCTCCTGCGATGAACCTGAACCAATTGTGCTGGACTCTGTTGAGGGTTGTGAAGTTTTACAAGCTGTATCAGGATTTGATCATAACCTGGTCCGAATTGCCGAATGATAAGAATGACCGAGTGATTAAAATAATCATTTTTGTGCTTCGGCTTAATGTTCTCTTTGATGGCTTTTATGCTTCTATATTGGTCCAAGTTAGTCTGAAAGTTAGTATCATTCCTCCATCAGAATTTGAATACTCCAGCCAACAGAACGAAACATATTGGTGCTGCGTTGTTACACATTTCAAATGATTTGTAAGGATATAAAGAGGGAATGGTTTCCACTGCAGGGACAGTGTAGAGATTGACATTGAATCTTTTTCTTTATCATGGTGGAATGTGAGTGTATATAAACTGTCTGATCTCGTGGTTTTTCAGTTTGAGTTGAGATGGTATTTTGTGTTTCTGTGATTGTATATGGAATCAAAGTGACAATTCAGTAGAATGTTGAAGAACTTTCACTAGATACAAGAGAAATGTACATGGAAGAAGAAGATTATCACACGGTAAGGCTTGGTGTATTTGTTACAGTTTAATCTCACACAAATAAACTTCTGCTTTTTGCAGTAGTAATTGTTTGCGTACTCTGAGAAACCTTATAACCTTCTGCAACTTTTCAAGAGGTGCAAGTATGCGTTACTTCAAATTAAACCAAATTGACGTTCATGAATCATCAGCATTTTGGAAGGTCCTTAGGCGGAGGCAGAACAGAATGATGTTTGCTCGGTCCATCTTCGACAACAAATGCCGTTTTCAATCCCCATCCGGTATGAAGCTCCAAATGACAGTGCATGAACCAAACGCCTACATATCCAAACAAGGAAAAGCTAAACACACAGGATATGATGCATAATGTGGAATTGCTTAGACAATGTGGTTTCAGAAAATGAAGTATTTCTCGCCGCTTAGTTCACTGAGCTTGGTGATTGTTCACCTTCAAGTTTAATATATAGAACTAATGGTTATCTATGTGGACAAGTATACACATATATTGTGCTTCTAAGGACCATTTTCTTAGCTTAATGCGGAGAGATATAGTCAGTATCTGACGAAAATCTCAACCTTTCAGGAAACAATTATAATTCAAGATCACATTCTCGTGATCATGCAAGACGTATTCTGCCCTTTAAACTAAATGAAAATCACATGCACTTCATCTCCTTCAAACATATCACCACACATCACATATTCATTGCATAACGACCCAAAAGAGATTTGTGAATACAAGGCATAAACCCAACAGATACCTTAAGAACCTAAGCTCATTGTCTCTCAAGATTCGAACTTTAAACCAAAAGGAACCAATTTTCTGTTGGAAAAAACTCAAAATCAAAACTAAAGATGCACAAAAAAAATCAAAAAACAACCTGATCGGTTTCTGCCCGTTAAACACAACATCAGGTCTCACGAAAAGGAGATCTTTCCCATTCGGTACTTTCCAAGAAGAAATGCATCCACCAAATAGATAGATACACATCTGCCTCACTGCAACAAACACATTCCATAACCCATCAGAACAAAAATCTCAACTTTCATATGCATTATGCAAATTCAGCCACACATACAATAACCCATTACAATAAGAATCTGAACTTTTCTTACAGACGCAAGAATAGCTACACATTCAATCACCCATTATAATCAAAACGTCAAAGCTTCATTTCTCTTATCCACAAAACCAGTACAATGTACCTGCCATTAGAACCGGTCAAGACAACCGTGGGTAATTTCCCTTCTCCATCTGTAACCTTCACTCCAGAAGTAGCAATCTCCTTGTACGAACTCGCCATCGCAATAACAGACGACCTTTTTTGTGCTTCCAAACAATACCTGATTCAGTGTGGGTGTGAATATTACAGGTAGTAGTTGATGAAGTAGTGAGGGTGAAATGAGAGAAGAAAAAATAAACAGACCGATTGACTCGGCGAAGGTTTGGTGGAGTGAGGGTAGGGAGTGAAATGTGCATAGAAGCCATCGCCATTTTCTTCGAATATGTGACTCTCCTATAGAATTCGTTCCATTTATATCTACACTAGACTCCATGTAGGCCTCATCATGGGCCGGTTAAGACCAGTCCTACCTTAAATTTTAAGGCTTAAGGTAAAGCTGGGTAGGCTTTGACTTGATCAACAAAATTTAGGGCCGGGTCGGGACTTAAATATGCAAGTTTTTATCCGTCTTTAAAGTTTATTTCGTTAGGGCTAATAGGACCAGGTAGAGCCGGCCTTTTAGGGCTAATTAAATAGCGTTATTTTGTACAAAATAAATTTATTAGTTTCAATTTTTTTTTCTCAAAAATTATCTCAAGGGATACAAGACCGTATTTTTAGTCATGTTTAACATGCATATACATGATATTTAACTTAAGACATCTAGAATTATTAATCTAAGTAATTATATTCATATATCTCATTAACTATCTCTCTAAATCACCAAAAATTAATTGTTATTTAACAAAGCAAAAAAAAAACTAAAGAAATAAAGCTTACAAAATAAATTATAAAAAAGAAGATTAGTTGTACTGTATAAAAAATAAGAAACGTATTAAAAACAATAGAAAAATAAGAAATTAATAGGGCTTTTAGGGCCGGGCCGGGCTTGGCCCTAAAGGGCTCATTAGGGTAGGGCGGGTTTCATTCGCTTAACCCTTGCCCTACCCTAATTGAAAAGGGCTAGGGCCGGCCCGCCCTAACGGAGGGCTGGGCAGAGCTTCGGCCCTATAGGGTAGGGCGGGTTTTAGGGTGGGCTAAGGCCGAAGGGCCAATGATGAGGCCTAACTACATGGGTGCGCGGTGCGCCACTACCCGCCAAGCCCAAAGTATCCAAAATTCGGATATTCTTTTGAGTCACTCTAAGCAATCTGCTCAATCCAATTAGGTTAGTGGGTTGAACCATTCTGCTCTGTCTCCAATTTCTGGCCTAACATTAATCTGATCGAGTCATTTTATTTTCAAGCTCTATAATGTTGTGATACTAAAAAATAAAATAAAAAAGCTCTATGATGTTAACTTGTTGAGCAAGTAAACCTACCTAATAGTTCCTAAGTTCGAATTTGAACGATGACATGGAAATTTGATATTTACTACCAAAGGTCAAGTAATGTTATTATATTACTTTTTCCCCTCTTTTATGTTATTCCTTGCTTGGCTTTCCCTCCCTCTATCTATCTGCTTCTAGATCATCTACTGCTTCCTTCTTCTTCTTCTTTTCTTCTCTTCCTCTCTTTTCATCTGTTTCTTCACACAAAATGAACAAATTCGCTTGGATCAATAAGACTTGAAAGTATTCTGATCAATGATGGTGGGGAACAAATAGACATCCTTTTGCAGATCCTTTTTCTCTTTCTTTCTATATCTTCCAAAGGTCAAATTTGATATTTACTACCAAAGGTCAAGTAATGTTATTATATTACTTTTTCCCCTCTTTTATGTTATTCCTTGCTTGGCTTTCCCTCCCTCTATCTATCTGCTTCTAGATCATCTACTGCTTCCTTCTTCTTCTTCTTTTCTTCTCTTCCTCTCTTTTCATCTGTTTCTTCACACAAAATGAACAAATTCGCTTGGATCAATAAGACTTGAAAGTATTCTGATCAATGATGGTGGGGAATAAATAGACATCCTTTTGCAAATCCTTTTTCTCTTTCTTTCTATATCTTCCTCTCCATCATTTTAGGGAAATTTACCTTAAAGTCTACCATCACTATCTTCACTCAATAATATGAATGAAGCACTAGCTTCTCTCTTTTCCGACAAAATGCAGGTCTATTACTCAAGTCACATGACCAAAGAAGAGCAAGGAACACAACCCGGAGCAGACAGAGTCAAACATGATTTTCATAGTCATATGCCAAAACAAGCAAGACTAGAGAAATCAAAGAAACCAAACAACTAAGAAAAGCAACTAGCTAAGTTATAGAAAATTAGCTAGTATACTGCTAACTGAACTAGCTAGTATACTTTAGTTTAGTTTGATCATTACCAGAGCAACCCAATTAAAAAGAAAGCTAAGTTATAGAAAATTCTGGTAAGAAAATCACTCAAAGCATATTGAACTTGATTGGTTTTATTTCTAAAGATACCATTATATAGGGTTAAATATTGTATAGTCCAAGTGGTTTGAAGTCGACATCTGTTCAGTCCTTGTGGTTTCATTTTAATCTGAATAGTCACGATTTTTCTTAGTTAGATTGTTAATGTGGCCGTTAAAAATTGTAATATTTTAACAGACACATCAGCATTTTAACATAAAAATTGACAAAATGATCATTTGAAATGAAAATTATAACTTTAAAGATCATTCAGATTAAAATAAAAGCAAAAAGATTGAATATATATCAACTTCAAACCATAGACTAAACAAATTTTTATTATTATATATATATATATATCCACTTTTTGGCTAATGATGAGTACATTGGTTCATTCGTTCATCTTCCTAATTGTTTATTGAATAAAGGAGGTCCTCCACCATCTATTGGTGCCCAGGTATCTTGTCAACTGGCACCGTTACTTGTGAACGTGTTTATTTATTTATTGAATTAAAATTTGTTTAATAGTTTAAAATCATATATGTTTAGTCTTTCTAGTTTTGTTTTAATCTGAATAGTCTTTAAAGTCATAATTTTTCATCCAAATAGTCTTTATGATTTTATTTTAATCTGAATAGTCCTTAAAGTTATGATTTTTTATCCAAATAGTTCTTCCGACAATTTTCTCAGATAAAGGTCATAAGGACTATTTTGATGAAAAATCATAACTTTAAAGACTATTCAGATTAAAATAAAACCATAAGGACTAAACGTATGTCGATTTCAAACCACAAGCATTATATAATATTTTACCCTTATTTATTTTATTAATACTTTGCTAGTCACCAAAGTCAGTTCGGTATCCCTCGCCAAAAAAAAAATGTCAGTTCGGTATCCTTGTGAATTTTACGTACGTTCTCTGTTTCAGTTATATACATCTCATCCTGCAAGTAATGTATATATATTGCAATTTCAAATCTCATATATTGACATCTCTGGTACGTACGTTTTATTGAATTTTCAGGAAATTTTTACTACCGTACGTAAGTACTTTAAGTTGATTCTTCAAGTTCAACAAGATGAAGGTATAAGCTTTCATAGAATATATATATATATATGCAATAAATTGGTATTTTGGAAATTCTAAAGTGTTTTAGTTAGGATTCAGATAATATTGTATCATGAATAAATGATATTTTTGTGGCTTTGTAAAATATACTACTATTATGAATAAATGTATCATGATAAATGATATTGTATCAGGGAAGTACCTGTACGTTGTTAAAGCAAATGACACATATCAGATTAGGACTAGTTGTAAGAAAACGCCGACAATGGGGGAAGTCCTTGTAGTATATCACTATTGGAAGTTTCGAAGTTACACTTTGCCAACTTGTGAAATTGATTTTCAGACTCCCACCTAGCTAGATCCTTTTTTTTGGTACATAAGGTGAAGATGGAAATGCGACTGATTTTACACGTTTTTGGGACATTCACAATGAAGAGATGAAGTTACAGGCTCCTGTTGCCACCTTATGATCGGATTCAAAATAATACTGAAATTGAATAGTTCCTTCTGTTTTAACAATATATAACCTTATCTTTGTTGTTTCTTTAACTTGGTAGGATTAAGACCAAGAACATATATGCTTTAGATTGACTCAGAGTCACTTGATATTGTGGCAAAGCACTTTGGCATGAAATTGATCATTTTGTTTTTGAGAGTCATGCGAGATTTCGTCGGAGTTTCCTAACAGAATTCTAGTAAGAAACACCAAAAATTTCAAATTCATAATTAATGTTAAATAGTAGTTCAAGTCTCTCTCATGCTTCCTTAATTAAATAAAATACACACCTACTCAAGAATTCTACATATATACTAAGAACAATTATTTAGAACATGAAAATTTGTATCCCTTAATTTGAACCACACGGTGTTGAAGCAATCAAAGAATAACCAATTAATGAAACAAGATGGAAGATGTTTTGTACGCAGGGCTTTGACTAAATAATTTTCAGCTCATGTTTTCGTAATGGTCTTGCTGGAGGGTACCGCTGCATCAGAAAAGAAAAAAGCCTATCAGTGATGGCCTTCTTCTTCTTTAAACACACGTGTAAGTCCCAATAGAATGAATAGATCCACTCTCGTCGTGAAAATCCAAATCGAATCACGTTCCGTTTGCCATCCAATGCAATAATTTTGGTCCATATAATTTTTAGAAAAACTTTCTGATCAGAAAAGCGTATAAGACTTGCTTCCCAGAAAGAAAAACGACGCTGGCTCATCGCTCCATTTATTAATTAAAGAGCGTATTAATTAAAATATCCAAACCACTTATGGTCTGAAACGAAACAAGCTCACCCACCGTCACCCACGTGACATTGTGTGCAGTATACACAGTTACACACCCAAATTAGTCCAATACCATCTTTAGGTCAGGCCAGTGCCAAGTCAACATCATCAGTACAGTGCCAAGGTTAACATCATCAGTACAGTTACACACCCAAATTAGTCCAATACCATCTTTAGGTCAGGCCGGTGCCAAGGTTAACATCATCAGTACAGTGCCAAGTTAACATCATCAGTACAGTGCCAAGTTAACATCGTCAGAGTGCCAAGGTTAACATCATCAGTACAGTGCCAAGATCAGCAAGTAGAAAAATCCGAACTCATAATACCTGAACTCTAAAAGGTATTGTGGCCCTTAAGATAGTCCATCATTTCTTTCTCTCCTCATCAACTTCATTTCTTCTCCGCAAAACCCATTTCACTCGCTCTGATCTCAGATAGGTAAGGAACTAAAGGAAGTTAGAAATCAAACCTTCTTTCGTTTCTGTGTAATTTTGCATGAAAGAACCGAAATTGTTTAGGAAAAGTAAGCTCTTTGCTTTGAGCAGAGCTCTCTCTGTGTTAAAAAAACCACCTCAGCCTACAGGTTTCCTTTTAGAGCTTCATCTAGGGTTTTAGAGTCAAACCCACAGCATATCTTGTAAAAGTTTTGGCTCTGACTTGTTTGCATTGATATGGGTGCTTTGGTTGCTGTACTTGTACTTTTGGTAGAGAAATGGAATGTAACAGTTTTCAGTCCTGCTAACCAAGGGCTCTACCTCTCCTTTTGGGTTTTGGGTTTCTTCCTTTTGAGTTCTGGGTTTCTTCATAATTTTTTCTGGGTTTGGAGGTGTTGAGAATTTCTCCGTGTGAAGCGTTTTCCGCTACTTTTTGGTTTCTTCCTTTTGGCTTTTGAGTTTCTTCCTATCATTTCTGGGTTTTCTTTCTCTTTTTGGTTTTGAGTTTCTTCTTAGGATATTTGGTTTTTCTTTCTCTTTTTGGTTTATTAATTTTGGCTGTTGAGGTTTTTTTGGTATCTTACTTTTGAGTTTCTTCTTAGGATTCTGGGTTTAAACTTTGAAGTAGTTGTTTGGCATTTCTGGGTTTGCATGAATAGTTCTATGAATTTCTGCATTTTCTTTTTGGTTAACCCATCTGGGATTTTGTTTTTCTTTTACAGAATGGGTTCACACAAACTCTTTGTTGGAAAGAAAATACAAAAGCTTCATCACCGTGGAGCCTCGGCCACATCAACACTCGACGCGCCCTCACTACCTCCAGTTCCCGTCCCCAACCAGTTGTTGCGGACCGTAATCGTGGGATCGTTCGAGAATGAGGTTAATCCTACTGATCATCACCAAGCTAATACGACCGTACATGATCGAGCCTCTGACAGTAGTGTTAGTGCCGTTGGTGTGCTGATTGATGGTGGTGTCGGTGGTGATGGTGGGGAGGGAGGTGGTGGTGGTGGCGGTGGCGGTGGTGTTGGTGTTGGTGATACTGTAGTTTCTGCTGGTGGTGGTGGTAATGTAGTTGCTGCTGGTGGTGGTGGTGGTGGTGGTAATGTAGTTGTTGCAGCTGCTGCTGCTGGCGGCGACGACGGTGAGGATGTGCGCATTGATATACCAGCCATCGACCAAGAACGGAATGCCCTTATAGCGCAGCTCAAATTGGCTACCAAGGCATTTTGGCTTGGGTTTCTGTTTGATGGAATTGTTCTGACATTTCTGGAAGTTTTGATTGAGGTAGCTGACCTGCGGGCCAAAGTTTGTCTCTTCCTCATTTACATTGTTATCCATTCTGTTTGGAACTGCTTTCTGATGAGCACCCAAAGAGAACTCCCACTGCCCATATTTCTGGAGACAGTAGCCGGATGGGTTAGATTCTACGCTCTGTTTCTTTTGATGATTTTACTTATCATGGGCATTTCTGCTTCCAATAAGGAAACTGGGGCTATTCTGGGGTATGCGACCATTCGCTACATTTTCTCTTTAGCAATCAAATTCATAGAATCGTATATGGTTCTAAGTTTGGTTAGGGAAAAGTATGTGATATGCATGGACTATCTAAGAGGATTGAAGCAGCACTCGCTACCATGGAAGGGGGATCACATTGAATGGCTTAGCTAATGTATTGTGACATACGTATTTTCATTTTATAGTAAGAAAGATGATAGACATAATAATTTATTGTTTTGCATGAGCATGATTGTTTTCTTATAGTCACCAAAATGTAAAGCAAATAAAGTTGCTAATGCATGTCATTGAAAAGGGATATGCACATGATGAAAGTCGATACAAGTTTTAATAAAAATTGAACAGTAGTGAAGCCACTCTTCAGTTGAAAGCTCATAGTAATCTTTACATGCAACTTTCAAAGTCATTTACATTTTACAACATGCAATATGAGTAAAAGGGAGATGTATATTCTTTTGGCTGAACATGTTGGGGCTTGAACCCAACCAATGCTTAACCTAGATCCGCGCCTGAGTCCAAGTGTTACCTAGCTGTAGCTGGACGATTCCAATCTGACATGAACATGAGGAAGAGTTTGAGTTTGAAATTTTTTTCGATGAGAATTGGTACACAGTTTGGGTAAGCTACGTTGATTAATCTATAAGCATAATATCTCATTCCTGACTGATAATGGCGAAATGTTGCAAGTTATTGACAAATTATCAAGTCTAGCTGTTTGTTGTGCGGGATATTCATGGTTTAGTTAGGATATTATTGAACTCTTGTGTTTGAAAAGGCTCCCCAGTTGCCCGAGACCTAGAACAAATATTTAAAACCCATCAAAATTATTTATGAAACAAATATCTGAATTAGATCTATTTCAAATAGTCACTACTGAAGAAACAGGAAATCCTGTGCATTTTCCACACAACCGAAATCCTAGCTTGTAGCACCTTCCATTGCCAAATATATATGGATTGCTCATGACCAACTACATGAAGAAAAATGATAGTCTTGAGAAGCAGAAATGCTTATCAGCACATATTGACTATCAACATGCGAAGACAAAGCTTTGGTTTAATTTAATTGATTGAATCTAACTTTCTTTGACAACAACAAAAATGAGCGAAAGAGACCTTGTATAGCCACTTTTTGGCTAATGGTGAGGACATTCGTTTATTCTTACTCATCTTCCTAATTGTTTATTGAATACCAAAGTCAGTTCGGTATCCTTGTGAATTTTATGGTACTCTGTTTCAGTTATACATCCCATCCTGCAAGTAATGTATATTGCAATTTCAAATCTCATTGAAATCTCTGGTTTTATTGAATTTTCAGGAAACGTAAGTTGATTCTTCAAGTTCAACAAGATGAAGGGATAAGCTTTCATAGAATATATATATGCAATAAAATTTGTATTTAGGAAATTCTAAAGTATTTTAGTTAGGATTCAGATAATATTTTATTGTACTCAGTATCATGAATAAAAGATATTTTTTGGCTGTGCAAAATATACAAAATCCGAACAGGAGGATATGATCTCTATGCGCAACTTAGTCCATCTTTTTTTTTTGGAAAATTCTGTAATGTGTTAATGCATGTGAATAATGTGATACATCAACTTTATAAATTAAGTCCTCAAACTAGTAATATTAGTCCTCGAAGTTGTAATATCCTTAAAGTTATAAAATTTTCTAGTTACACATTAGTAATCATGTATCTTTAAAATAGTACGTAAAATATGTGCTTTATAAATTAAGTCTTCAAACTAGTAATATTAGTCCTCGAAATTGTAATATCCTTAAAGTTATAAAATTTTCTAGTTACAACATTAGTAATCATATGTCTTTAAAACAGTACGTAAAATATGTGTTTAAAATGATAATTGAGTCCTTAAAGTGATTAAAAAAATTTGTTACAACTTTGAGAACTAAGGACTCAATTATCACTTTAAAGACAAGTAAGGACTAATGTTGTAACTAATATTTTTTTACAACTTTAAGGACTAATATTACTACTTTGAGGACTTATTTATTTTAACTTAAGGACAAAGTTGATGCATCACATGCATTAACATACCCTAGCTCTAGCCTTATTTGACTAAGTTATTAATCAAATAAGGGTAGCTTTTAGGGCAAGGCCAAAGGACATAATGGAGTCTATCAAATAAGGGTAGCTTTTAGGGCAAGGCCAAAGGACATAATGGAGTCTACTGTCCACTTTTGTCGTCATCAGACTAGGTTGAACCAAAAAAGAAATTAAGGATGACTAAGTTATTCAACCAAATAAGGGTAGCTTTTAGGGCCAAGGCTAAAGGACATAACGGAGTCTACTGTTCACTTTTGTCGTCATCAGACTAGGTTGAACCAAAATTAAAGAAATTAAGGATGACCAAGTTGAGATCATATACTCCTGTTCGGATTTTGTATAGGCACTAAAGAAATAGAGGATAACTCGATCTACCGCTTTTGTACTTATCCTTCGGCGTCCTCGATCTACGCGGTTTCTTCATGCAAAGACCTGGTTAACCCACAAAAGTAACAAAACCAAACCCCATCACAATTATCAGATTATCAGATTGATGGCTAATCAAAGAATCCCGACTATCATCACCAATTCAAGTTTTCTACATCGCTCACTCGATGAATCAAGCACATCCTTTTTAGAAATAAAAGAATTGTCATTTTGAATACCCGTCTATTTTCACAATTTAGCACCAAAAAACACAACCCTTTTTCGTAGAAAAAGCGCTTCCGATTCTCACATATACTTTCTCATCACCTTCCCTCTCAACCCATTTGCCACAAAGCCAAGAATTTCCCCCATCTGAACTCTATTGCTCGACCTCAGTATTCAAAATGCAACCATTTCCTTACAAAGCAAGAATTTTCACCTTATAACCTAGCCTCCTCAATTAAGGATCGATCCAATATGCTAGTGCTACTATTCTCGATCTGATTGTTCCCAAACCCAAACTCAAGAAAACCAAGCTGCACGTACGTTTCTGTTTCCGCTAGCTCATCCTCCTCTTCCTGCTCGATCCCTAGCTTCGTCCTCATATACCATTCTCCATGGCCGATTTTCGCTATCAACGACAACCCTTGGTCTTACCACGTCTACATGTTAATAATATCTTCTTTTTCAACGTTAACCTTGCTCTGGTAGATTTGTGATAGCGACCGAAATTGAACGTTTCAATTAAAAAATATTTTGTGTCAATTGTAGTATATAGCAAATAAGGGTATTGTGATAAAAGCCGGGGATTGAGAGTACCTTTACAATTACGTTTATTACAAAATAAGAGAGAATAAAAAATTATAATACTAGAGATATGGGGTTTTATGATTATAAACAAGAGAAAATAAAGAAACAAAATAAATCAGAAAAAATCAGATGGATGAGACGTTAGACACTTGGAAATCCACCACCAAGTATGTTTCAAGACATGTTAACAACCAAAGCTTCAATCATTAAGTCGCAAATCGGTATCAATCAAGAACAAACCGTGAACGTACTGCGTAAGTCCTTATTACTTCCCTTAAATACTTAAGTAAGACGAACGCACTATTACTAAGCCTTTAGAGAATAACCGATCAAGGTATAGACGCTATCTTATTAACAAATTATTTTAAGCATTAAGATCAATGAAAGTTTGATTGAACATGTCACACCCCGGTTGTTAAGTTATTTTACGGTTATTTACTTTAGTATTATTTTGGTCTTTTACCGTTTTAAGTAACCGTTTACTATTCAAGACTCCAAAAGTTGACTTTTTCTTCCGTTTGGAATTTGGGAAAACTTTCTTCATGAAAGTCGTAGAGGACATTAATACGAGTTCGTAAACATGCTATGCATTAAAATCGGAGTTAGCATGAAAAAGTTATTAATAAAAAAAGTAATTTTTAAGTTGGTAAAAAGGGGGTAAAGTTTTAGTGGATATTTTTTTGGTTGGGTTTTATAGTTGGACCGGGTGTGGAGCAGCCCACACCCCCCCTATTTTCTCTCTCTCTCTCTCTCTCTCTCTCTCTCTCTCTCTCTCTCTCTCTCTCTCTCTCTCTCTCTCTCTCTCTCTCTCTCGTCTCTCTCTCTCTCTCTCTCTCCTCTCTCTCTCTCTCTCTCTCTCTCTCGCTCTCTCTCTCTCTCTCTCTCTCTTCTCTCTCTCTCTCTCTCTTCTCTCTCTCTCTCTCCCTCTTCCTTCTCTCTTTCTCTTGAGCTCCCCGAGCCTTTCTCCTGCCGAAAGTTCCAAGCCTCCGTCCGCCGCCATCTAGCCACCACAGACCGCCGGACCACTTCCGTTTAGACCCCTGCCGTGCCCTCTCTCTTTCTGGGCCGGTGTTCGAGCCGGTAGCGTCGCCGGAAACGCCGACTGCCCCCTTCGCCGGAGTTCCCTCCTCTGGCCACCATAGGTCGGGATTTTTGGCTCATCTTGTAGCCATCATCAAGGTGAGTAATGCCTCAAAAGAAATTGGTCCAATTCGATCTTGTTTATGAGAAATGTATAATTGAAGTTCTAGGGCTCCATTTAAGATTTTGATTCGATTAGCCTAGTTAGGCTTAGAAATGGACTTTGTGCTAGTTAAGGAAGTTATTGTGCGGGTTGAGAGGAGTGTTGTGCTAAAATTTAAGAAGCATTGGAGGTCAGCGGAATACGGCTGCCGGCGCTGCCCTTTAAGGGCAGTTTTTCCTGTTTTTGAGATGGTTTTAATAAGAGGAGTTTAATGAAGTGTAGTATAAAATTTTTGGAGTTTTAATAAGGTTTGAAATTTTTCTATGGTTAAGGATTATAGCGGTTATTAGTATGGAGTCCCGACAGTTGGTTTAGCAGGTTTTAAATTCTAAAAAGGTTAATTTATGGCTATCGGAAAATACGGAGTACTGTGAGCCTTATTAGATTAAAAGTGAAGAATCTGGGCAAGGAAGGAGAATTTATAGGCCTACTTTTATTTCGGAAATTTTATTGAAGTATTATTCTAGTCTGGAGGTTTAAATAATTATTTATTGTTCAGGACGTGAGGAGGATCATTTGGAGGAAGCCTCGGGTCGTCGACAGGCATAGCCGAGCATTATGAGTGGACCTTTGATTTGAATGCCATGCATGCTCTAAAGTTTATTAAATTTTCAAAGGCATATTGAAGTTTGAGTATTTTTCTGGATTAATGAGTTTCTTATATTCTCGGAACTCCCTTAATTATTTTGTTTGACATGTGGGACATGTTAAGAGATTTATATTATTTTTTGAGGAAGTGATATTCTTGATATTTACTATTTTACTTCACCATAAAAGTGTTGATTTATATTCTTATTGCTAGCTAATCATTATTAGCGACTACTCACCATAGGTGAGTAGAGCGCTTAGCGTGAGACGCTATTATAGCCTGGGAGGCAACCGATCAGTATTTATATTTATATGTTAGCTAGCCATTATTAGCGACTACTCACCATAGGTGAGTATGACGCTTAGCGTGGGACGCTATTATAGCCTGGGAGGCAACCGATCAGTATTTATATTTATATGTTAGCTAGCCATTATTAGCGACTACTCACCATAGGTGAGTATGACGCTTAGCGTGGGACGCTATTAGAGCCTGGGAGGCAACCGATCAGTATTTATATTTATATGTTAGCTAGCCATTATTAGCGACTACTCACCATAGGTGAGTATGACGCTTAGCGTGGGACGCTATTAGAGTCTGGGAGGCTCCGACCCTAGCTTGGGAGGCTCATCGTTATGGTGAAACCTCTTCCCCATTTTTTATTGATTTATTGAGAACCAATGTGATTGGTTCATTCTTTTGTCTATAAATATTTTCGGAAAAATTTCCAAGAGTGACATGCATAAATATTTTTCTCAATGAAAAATATGGGAAATCATTAATTTGATTTCAAGGCTCTATCATTAAGTCAGTATTTTATTTATTTATTTTTGTCCACTCACACTAACGTTTTAAATGCTTCTCCTCTGGGCCTTTCGTTTTTAAATGCCTAGTCTGCAGAGTTCTGTTCGGCGAGGGTAGGAGACGAGTTATATTTCCCACCTCATCCAGTTTTCTCTCATAGGTTACTAGTTTAACCTACTCGTGTATTTTTCTCATTTCTTAGTAGTTGCTCTGATGACCATGAGATGTTTTATTTGAATTTATGTCAATGTGTGTTAAGAGCTTATGACTCCACTTAGGAGTGATGAAAAAATTTATTTGGTATGTTTGTATGAGAGATTAAATTCATGAAATTATTTTGAATTATTACTTTTAGTTGAGGTGGCGGATGATTAGTTGGGGTAGCGGATGACTCTAGAAGATGTGGAATAAATTGTTTTAGAAGTGTTTGAGATTTTGGTGATTTTTCTTTCAGGTAGGGTTATCCATTTTCAGGGGAGGTTATGCCAAAAATTTGGTATAATTTTTCTTGAGGTGGGTCCCGCAGGGTTTATCCCGGATTTTAAGGGGAAATTCGGGGTAGGTCCTGACAAAACAAGTATGCAAAACTAGTGTGGAACGCCTACCTAGCATGCAAGTCTCTCTATTTGGTTTCACCTATTGTCCTATAGGTTTTACTACCTTGAATAAAACTGTATTAACTGTTTAAAAGATTAAACCACCTAATTCTAGCCTCACTCACAAGTTCAAAATGTTCTATGTTGCGCATACATGAACATAAACAAGCAAGAGTTCTCTATAAACCAAAACCAAATAAACAATTTGAAGACTTAATAATTCGAAACCAAGGTTCAAAACAATATCTAAAACATTCTTGGGGCTTCAAACCTTGCCCCTAACTAAGAGAATTCAGTCACACATGGCTGCAAAATCACACAAGGAGAATAAAAGATGACAAAGGAAAGATAAACCGTGGATGATGGAGAGATCAATGATGACTTGGTGGCTTCCTTGTGCGAGTCCGCAACTATGGAGGTTCTGATGATGTGAGATCGCTGGCTTCCTCCAATCTTCACGTTCCCCACTTCTTTTCTGCTGTAATTAGGATTATGAAACCCTCAAAACTCGTCCATGGACTTGCCAATGTGGTCTGCGCCTCAAAAAAAAAGTTTTGGTCCAAATCAGAAATTCGGGCAGACTGACATTCGGTTACTCAAACGGTTATAACTTCTTCTCCAAAATAGGTATTGACAATCCGTAAAAAGTTCTGGAAAGTAGACTCTTATAGCTTTTCATTAATATATGGCACATCTCCTGGATCATTGTGAGCTAATCATAATCTTCTGTCGAATTTGACTGATAATTTCTGACAGATTTTTTGATTTTTTTCCTTGCATGACATGGATTCCTTTTCCTTCAAGATTTATCCTCTTTCGTCTCTTTTGGGCTATTCGGCTTTATTATGAACTAAAAACACAAACTTAGTTAATATAAATATTGTTAAGGGAATTACATAGCTAAATAGAGTCGGAAATACATTATAAACGTTGCACTTTGTGCTCCTATCAATTTGGCAAAACAAGTATCCCCTTCCACCTTCGCCATTTTCAGTTTCATAGTGTCGATACTTTGCACCTTCATCCACATCCCCAGGCTGCCGGAATATTGTCATCTAAGTACTCATCTCCATTTTTCGAAACCCTTTGTACCTAGTTCATGCTTGCCATGTTCAGCTTACTAGGGTTCTCTGGATTCGCCATTGGGGCTACCCTAAACTGTTTCCTATCTCACACCGAAAAACTTCGGGTGGCAATGAAGTTCACGGCTACTATCTCAGTAGGTTCACTGGTTTCAATATTACTTCCACAACCATGAGACCAGGTGCCGTATGTGATGTACGTCTTCTATTTGGTAGGCCACGGTATCTGCTTTGTTCGAAATATTTGTCTGTCTTATTATTTCCAAATGGATTTGTGCGTGCCTTACGCGCGTGTCACCGGCGGTTGAGAACAACGCAAACACCGTTGCCGGTGACACTCAGTGGGCATGGATCAATTACGGAAGTCTGAACCCTCCCCTAGTAACTCGTGTGCTTCACCCAATGTGTATTTGTTGCCTAAGCTCAGCTCGGTTTCCCTTTTTTGTTTTTTTTTTTGTTTGCTTGAATAACAAGTTCACCTTTTTTTTGTAAATCAAACCATGTATGCCTTTTCTGGCACATGAGCATGACTGCATGAGACGGGTGGTTTGCAAAAAATATGAGTGCTAATTTTACTTAATTTCTTCTTGGTTTTGAATAAAATTTTGCTTTCTTGTTTGATCAGCCAGGTAGATTTTCATTTTTGAAGCGATAAATCTTAAATTTCACAGACTGTTAGTTGTTATGCATGTGTTATCATGTGTAACAACAAAGATTACAAATGTGTGGAATTGTTCGTTAAGTCAAGGAACGCTTATAAAGTCATAACTGAGTTCCTCTCCTCGTATTTCTCTACTCATATTGCCACCTAAGTGACAAGTAATGTTGTATATTAGTTAGGCCTTTGATTAAACATGCACGAATGTCCATATCAACTTATTAGGCAATATTAGGAGACACACTACTTAATTAGGAGAGGATCCTAGTTCAAGTCTGTTATCATAGAATAAGATGCATGCTAGGATGGCACATCGGAATATTTGTACTAGTGAAAGATCGATCGTTCCATCACCACTTAAAACATAACTAAACGAGTTAAGTTAATTATAGTGTATAATGTTTCTCATGTATCAATTTTTATTACAACTTGAAATACTCATTTTGACTACTTAAAAGACATATTTTACCACTTTGAGACTCAAATGTAACAAAAAATACGTGTCACTTTAAAGACAATATTACTATTTTAAGACTTTTTTCATATCATCTTCGATAAAGTTGTAATTTGTAAGAAAGAATTTTCACGTACCTTCCCTGCAAATCATTTCCTTACAAATTAAGAAAGAATTTTCGCGTACCTTCCCTGCCTCCTCAATTAATCAAGATCCAATTGCCCCTTCCAAACCATGCATGGCCGATTTTCGCTATCAAGTATTAACCTAGTTCTTGTGGATTTAGCAAAACAAGTAGCCCCTTCCACCTTCGCCATTTTCAGTTTCATAGTGCCAATACTTCTCACCTCCATCCTATTAAAATTCCCAGCAGCCGGAATACTGTCTTCTCCGTTTGAAACCCACCACGTACTGACGTACACCAAGTTCATGGTCACCATGCTCAGCTTACTAGGGTTCTCTGGCTTCACCATATTGGGGCTACCCTAAACTACTTCCCAACCCACACCGGAAAATTAACTTCACATGGCGATGATTGTAAATTATGCTAGCTCTTGAGGAAGTCGTTTCGGGTTTGCTTCATCTTCCACTCGTCAGCCGGGGAACTAGGGACAGACGGTCACAGACCCATTCTCTGTCTCCACGGTTTCAGGAGCTCATCTCCTATTAGGCACAGTTGATGCAAATGACATATTTACCCCAATATCTAAACTTGAAATTCTGACACGCATCCGAACGTATCGGATACGAGAAGACCGGCCCAATATGTCCGTGCTTGTCCCAGACGGCGTCGTTTCAAAGTGCCAACCTACGAACTCAGACGGCGTCGTTTAATCCTCGCATAGATTGAAATCGATCATGCCGGGACTGGGATCGCTGGTGAAGACGGTAGTTGGAAGGTTTAACTGTTTGAGAGATGCATGAGCACCAGAACAGCTGTGATGAGCTTCGGCGACAGCAACCACGGCGCTCTGGGGTTACCCACTTCCTTAATGGGCCTCGGTGTCGACGCCTACGAGCCCACCTTTGGGCCTGGAGCCGTGACCTCGAGGCCCAGCTCGGCCGTGGTGGTCCTTCTCCCAGGTAAAAGGTTTCAACTTTACAGCTTCTTTGAGCTCTTAGAAGCACCACAAATGGACCCTTTTAACCTTTTTTTTATTTTTTATTTTTTTCGGTGAGAAAGGAAATCATTAAAAAGGGCAAAGCCCAAAACAATACACAAGCCAACAAAACTGTAAAGCCCAAAGAGAAAGAAGAAGATAAACTGAAGCCTTCATCTCAGATTCTAAGAAAAGAGAATGCAGAAGGACATCAGTAACAAAAATGGAGGAAACCAGAGATGGCTTCCAACTAAACTGCCACCGACGGTGGACATGGCAAACCGTCGTTCCGGAGTACATTCAAGAGAGATGATGGTGGCCGGTTGACCCATCGGTTAAGACCCATCATCCTTTTTCCAAGCAAAGCTGCAGCATTTGCAACTTGGTTTGCTTCACGGGGAATCCAGTCCCAGGTAATGGAATTGAAAAAATCCTTCTTCCATTTGATATCCTCAATAATCTGAGTAATCTTCCAATTCTTGCATGAGCTAGAAGAGTTGAGTTATGTGATTATACTTAGAGAATCTGACTGAACAATTACATCTTTCAGTCCCAATCCAAAGCTACATTAACTCCTAGCAGTATTGCCGTGGCTTCAGCAGCCTCTACAGATGGCAGAGAGGCTTGCCCATGAGCCCCTCCGATACAATCTCCTTCATGGTTACGGAGAACTACTCCCAGACCCCCATTGTTCTCATCGGACCAGGCCGCATCACAATTAATAGCAGTCACTCCCTCAGGAGGGTGAGTCCATTTCAAAACTCCATCGCTCTTTGTTTTCAAATTTTCCTTAGAGCAGGTGTTGATGAATTCAAAGGCTGACATGATTCCCTTTTGAAGTACACAAATAGGAGAAGGTGATTCGTATTGATAAACGAAGCAGCATCTAGCTTTCCAGATTGACCAGCAAATAAAGCTAATCAAGGTACCGCACCAAACCCTGTCACTCTTGGTGCTGTGTTTCATAATAGAATCTTGCAGCCATTTGTCCAAAGTAGTAACCTTTCTCTTATCTATTCTCAGGCACAGAGGAGACCCATACCAAATTGGGTCAACCCAATGGCATAATAACAGGATATGCTCGATTGACTCATCAAAGGCACCACATAGAGGACAAACTGGGGATTGAGACAGTTTCCTGTGAAAAAGATTGGGAAAAGAGGCAACTGCACCATTCAAGCACTTCCAGAGAAAACATTTAATTTTTGGTAAGGTTTTCAAACCCCAAAAGATTGGGAAAAGAGGCAACTGCACCATTCAAGCACTTCCAGAGAAAACATTTAATTTTTGGTAAGGTTTTCAAACCCCAAAGCATTTTCCAACATTTTGCACTGATGATATGAGAAGTGTTGCTTGTGGAAGAACTTGATCCTGTAGTGAGATGACTATGAACCCAATGATAACTACTTGAAACAGTATACTTGCCATTCTTAGATAAGGGCCATATCAATCTGTCAAGCCCTATGCCAGGACCAATTGGAATAGAAAGAATTATGTTGACATCAATTAGGTTGAGTAGGTGTAGAATTGTATCCAAATTCCAAGACCTGTTTTCTCTGTCTATTAAATCACTGACCAGTGTTGGGGCATCATCTGGAATCGGAGCAATAGTTTGTAAACAACCTATATTAGGAGGTGGTAACCACTGATCCTTCCATAAATTTATAGATGAACCGTTGATAACATGCCAACACCCCATTTTTGTGACAAAATCTCTGGCTTCCAGGAGGCTAGACCATCCCCAAGAAGCCCGATACCCCTTCTTAGCTTCTGAAAAACCAACCTTAGGAAAATACCTCGCCTTGAGAACTCTTGCCCACATTGACTCAGGATTTTCAATAAGTCTCCAACCTTGCTTGGCTAGGAGAGCAAGATTAAAGTGATGAAGGTCTTGGAAACCCAGCCCTCCTTCCTCCTTAGATTTGCAGAGATGCGACCAACTGCGTCAGTGAGTTTTATTTTTCCCATCTGCAGAGCCCCACCAAAAAATGCCCAAAGTAGAATTGATATCGTCACACACATTTTTAGGGAACCTGAAACATGTCATTGGAAAGGCAGGAACTGCTAAAGCCACTGCCTTAATAAGCACAGTTTTCCCTGCTTGTGAAAGGGACTTCTCTTTCCACCCACTAATTTTCCCTGAAATTCTGTCCTTTATATAGCCCAAAGCTTGAGACTTAGATCATCCCCAAAAGGTAGGGAGACCTAGGTACTTTCCAGGATTCTCTGCGACCACTATATTTAGAAGGGAGCACATCAATAGCTGCATCTGTAGTGGGGTATTAGGAGAAAAGTAGATACTTGACTTCCCATAATTAATCATTTGTCCGGAGGCAGAGTCGAAATCTAAAAATAACAGGGAGAGCTGCTGACAATTCTTTAGAGTGGCTCTCAGGAAAAAAGGGCGTCATCAATGAAAAGAAGATGAGAGAGAGGTGGACAAGACCTCGCAAGTTTAACCCTCAAAATATTGCCATCACTTACTTCTTTAGTTAATCTGAGAGAGAGGACTTCACTTACAAGTAAGAAGAGATATGAAGATAATGGATCATCTTGACGTAATCCTCGACTTGGGTAGAAAAAGTTTCCAGGATTTCCATTTAAGACTATAGAGAATGAAACTGTTGTGACACAAGACATGATAAGATTGATCCACCTTCTATCAAAACCAAAACGAACCAATGTAGCTTCAAGGAAATCCCATTCAACACGGTCGTAAGCCTTGTTCATGTCGAGTAGAAATCCCATTCAAGGACCCTTTTAACCCTTAGTGATTCAGGATTGGGTAGAAATTGATTTCAGTTTCAGAATTCAGATAAATAGTTCTGGTAAATTGACGACTGTAATGTTACTAATTTTAGTCGATGATGATTTCTTAGAGTAACATTCAGCAATGTAGTTTGTTAATGTGGCCAAGATTAACCGAAGGCATGGACTTTTTTCGTTTTCTGGATTGATATGGAAGACCCCATTTTGGTGGAGTTTTTGATTGTTAAGTCAATTACTTTCAGCCTTTTATATGAATTGAGAAATGGTGAGTTGTTTGTATATTGAGCAGTTGTTGTTATTGGCAGAGATTCGTGGAATGAACCGAGGAGAGTAACGGGATTGGATCGAGTAAATGTGTGTTCTGCATTTGCGTCTGGTGTCATTTCTGTGGCCATTGGAGATGATGGTTCTCTGTGGGTTTGGGGGAAGTCGAAGCGTGGCCAGCTTGGTCTGGGAGAGCAAGTCATGGAGGCTGTAGTGCCTTCCCGAGTTGAAGCGCTTGCCGGTGAGAAAATTACTAAGGTGCGCTCTTATGCTTAAGGTAGGAATACTGTGATGCAACAAGTGACTCCCCCATTGGCCAGAAACAGAAATAAAATGTATGAACTTTGTCTTGGATTCTTGAATGTTGTTTACTTTGTAAGATGGAAGTTTTGGAGCACAAATGTTCTGTGGCAGGTTGCACTTGGTTGGGGGCATGCTCTTGCATTGACTGAGGATGGAAAGTTGTTTGGTCGGGGTTATTTTGCTGACAGTAGGATAGGAAACATTAAAGAATCTTTGGAGACTTCTCAACTGGAATCTACTTCGAGTAATTAAGAACTGTTGAGTTCATCTTTGGAAGTTGCTGAGAAGCTGGTTTTAGAAGGAATGGCCAAGGAGAATAACATGCCAATAGTTTGGGAACCCAGTTTAGTGAGGGAACTACATTCTATTACAGTTGTAGACAGTGCATGTGGTCTTGATCATTGATTAATTCTTTGTGGTAGGTAGTGCTGTTTACATTTATACGCTTATGCAGATATAGATATCGGCTCATGCTTGTTTGTTCTAATTGTAGAGTTGTTTCAGGTTATGGGACACTACTGAGTTGTGGGAGCAACGTATATGGTCAGTTGGGAAGAGAAAAACAGGATGTAGGATTACTTCCTGTTGATATAAGCTTCCGTCCAATGTCTATAGCAGCCGGGCTTGGCCATTCTTTGGCAATTTGCCAGGTTCCATTATCAGATGTTATGGGAGGAGCCACAGGTAATATTCCATTAGGAGTTGAAGGATTGGAAGGGGAAACTCCCGTATCAGTATCAGGAGGTCGTGTGCATTCCGTTGCTCTCACGTCTAAGAGAGAAGTTTGGGTTTGGGCAGTGGCGTAGCCACAGTACGACGAGGAGGTTCATATGACCCCTCTTAAGTTTTTGACCAAACCATGATTGGTTGGTATAATTAGAGGTTGTGCATGCATATATTATATTTTGATGTAATTTTTGACCCTTGTAACTTAATTTTTGACTCATAAAATGGAAATTATGAAGAGAAATATGTGGAACCGAAATATATGTATACCTATATATCGTGAAAGAATATATGATAACGAAACCGGTTATCAAGAAAAAAATATAACATATGAGGAATTGTCATGAACAAATTTAGTTGTTTTAGAGAAACTTGTTATTTTTCTATATTGTAATGATTTATGTTCTTAAACTATCCGAAGAATGACATAAACAAATTCATGTAAGTTTTTTTATTTAATGATATTTTTGTTTAATATGATCGTCACTATTCATATATATTCTGACTCTTCTAGTTGGTTTTTCTGGCTACGCCACTGGGTTTGGGGTTCTGGTAAGAATGGAAGGCTTGGGTTGTGAAGTTTTACAAGTTGTATCAGGATTTGATCATAACCTGGTCCTCACTGCCGAATGATAAGAATGACTGAGTGATTAAAATAATCATTTTTGTGCTTCGGCTTCATGTTCTCTTTGATGGCTTTTATGCTTCTATATTGGTCCAAGTTAGTCTGAAAGTTCGTATCATTCCTCCATCAGAATTTGAATACTCCAGCCAACAGAACGAAACATATTGGTGCTGCTTTGTTACACATTTCAAATGATTTGTAAGGATATAAAGAGGGAATGGTTTCCACTGCAGGGACAGTGTAGAGACTGACATTGAATCTTTTTCTTTATCATGGAGGAATGTGAGTGTATATTTACTACCAAAGGTCAAGTAAGTAATGTTATTATACTACTTTTCCCCTCTTTTATGTTATTTTCCCTCCCTCCATCTGCTTCTAGATCATCTACTGCTTCCTTCTTCTTCTTCTTTTATTCTCTTCCTCTCTTTTCATCTGTTTTTCTTCACACAAAATGAACAAATTCGCTTGGATCAAGACTTGCTAGTATTCTGATCAATGATGGTGGGGAACGAATAGACAATCCTTTTGCAGATCCTCTTTCTCTTTCTATATCTTCCTCTCCATCATTTTAAGGGAAATTTACCTTAAAGTCTTGATCTACATTTTTATTCATCAGACCATCACTATCGTCACTCAATATGGATGAAGCACTAGCTTTGATCGAGATCGAAAGTTTACAACCCTTCGGAAATTTACCACAACCCTATCACTATGACCTCAATGAAGCACGCACGTATTTACTTGTTATTATGTGGAGAATGAATCGAGCCATTTTATGTGGAGAATGAGAAAATAAAAATAAAAATAACAAATGCCGGCAGACAAACTGAACTAGTATGCTTTGAAAGTTTGATTAATTCTTTGGTCAAATATACCCTCCTCTAGCTCTTCTCTTTACGAAATACGAATGCCCGACGTGCTAACTGAACTAGTATACTTTAGTTTAGTTTGATCATTACGAGAGCAACCCAATTAAAAAAGAAACCTGACTTACAGAAAATTCTGGTTAGAAAATCAATCAAAGCTTTCTATCCAGAATTTAGTAAAAATTCTGGTAAGAAATTCTAGTTTGTTATAAGATATTATGTATATTTTTAGATATTCTTTATGTGTGTCTTGGCCTTATGCCAATAAGATATGTAGTTTGACTAGATCTATGTATTCATTATCCTTACCATATTGATATTGTGTAATTCCCTATATAAATGGTCTATCAATGAATAAGAGGATGATTCTTTTGCTATCTCTTTGTCTCTACACTTTATCCTTCATCACGTTATTATGCACTTTGTTCTAACCCTAGAGCCGATAGCCTACCATTTGTTTTCCAAACCCTAAAAAACAATTTTTTTTTTCCGAACTAGAAGTTATCGGCCCTGCCTCGACCCCGACGCCGTCGCTACTCCCGACCGCCGCTTCCGGCTGTCAGCTCCGCCTTCTTTTCTGGTGTCGCCGATCAAGCTTTAGATCAAAAAATCCGAGTTTTTTTTTTAAGAAACTTTACGGTATGTTTTATCCCCTAAACTCTTCAAAGTTCAAAAAACTCGGGGGAGATAAGTGTTTTCTCCCCTTCTCCATCTCCATTCTATGCTTGAGATTTTGTGCCCAAATCCCGGAATTTTATTAGTGGGTCAAGAGTGTGTTTGATCACTCTTGTTTCCTTGTCTGGGTTGTGTTTGATCAACCCCGACCTTTCTCCGGATTTTGTTTGATCAATCCGAGACTTTTTTTTTTTTGAATTGTGTTTGATCAATTCGCGGCTTTTTCGGATTGTGTATGATTAATCTGAAGGACAAACCATTAAAAGCATTGTTTGTGACCTCTATCGAGTCTCATAACAGTTGGTTTTGTATGCAAGAGCAATGTAACATTCGGCTCCTTTGAGTTTTGACATACTCGATGCCTAAGGCGGATCTTCGCTTGGTATCTGTGGAACATTTCATTGGAAATGATTAAACCACATGTTTTGACCCCCAAGCTAACAAGCCTAGATGCCGAGATTTCACATCTCATGCGCTCAAAGTCTTTGAAGCGCTACATCGACAAAAACCTTCAATGGCAATTTGTGCAAAAAGTAATGACCACAAAGTACTGTGGAATGCACTCATGGAGCGTTTCTTGAAACGTTCGTATAACTCTACTTGTTGAGTTATTAGTCAAGTGGATTGCTTACCACCTTAATTGACTACATATTGTCGATGATCTTTTGTGGCATCATGTTCCATAATCTTTAGCGGATTCGATCATCATCAAGTTCTCTAGGTCCTCCAAGTTGGTTTGGAATTACCAACGAGACTTGATTTTGATCATGCAAACGGGAATTGTATATACGCTAATGTGATAAACTTATTTGGGATTATCCCCTAATGTGGGAACAACAATATGGGTCACGACAATGAAAAAAAAAAAAAACGTTATGCTGATGTGTAGAAAAGAGGGGGAGGTGTCGCCGGCTCTAATAGCGACACTCTTGGTCTAGACACCATTTTGTCAAAACTACTCACGTCAGCTCATGACAATGCAACCATTGTGGGTCTCTGGATCACTGGTTCAAAACTTGTCGAGTTCTCCTTCAAATTGTGAATGCATACAAAAAGGTACGAAAAATCAATGAGGACAATAATCTTCGGATCCTGCTCTAGCTACCTATGACTTTGACGTAATCGGCTAGACATTGATTTTTGTTCCAAGCTATATGTAATAAGGCGTTGTATCGACGCCCTTTGTCTATTTGAGACCTCAATGTACTCACATTAGCAATAATGAATGAATGCCTTGAGAATTTTTTCGAACTGAAACTATTCTCTTCTTATGGTTCGTATTGATTTACAAAAAAAAAATGTACATTCTTACATCATCCTTAGAAGTATGACATATTTACAATCTACATAGTTAGATTGTGCCGTTTTGGTCTCTTCCAAGTGAAGATGGCACACGACCTTGCATCCTCAAGGAGGATCGCTAACGTGTTTCCGGATAAGTCTTCTACCATATAGCAGATTTTTCATCATCAATTGTTCAACTAGGCTCATCCAAGCTTAGTGTGATGTCTTAAAATTGTCCGAAATTAAGGAGATAGTGGTTTTAAGTGTGTCTCGCACTACCGACCCTCCACGGACATGCCTGGTCATACTTACTTGGAGTTACCGAAAACTTTTGATTTTGGATCCCCTTACGCTATTAAACCAATTGTCATCTTGCAAAAGACGTTGAAGACTTATCAAAACCGAACAATCATCATCATGATCGAATCCTCTAGGTCCTCTGAGTTAGTTTATGTTCATGTCAAGAAGCTTTTGCTAACTAGTCATGGAGTTTACGACCTTGGAACGACCAAAAGGATTTGATTTTGATCATATACAAGTTATTTTGGCTTCGTCTTATGCCCATATGCCATCCGCAAGCTTCAAAGCTTTGCCAATGCCAAATCTGCGAAAAACAGCAATCTGTCTCTTCTGGATAGTCAACTTCGTTTGAGTTTTATGAACAGCTCCAGACGAACCAGACAGTGAGCTTTATATCATTGGAAAGCTCTACGAGTCTAGTTTTCAGAACTTTTCACGGTTTTTCCATATCTATTTTAACGAAGATGTTATATTTGTTTTAGTGCGCAAAGGTCATTCTACGCTGACATTTTTATGCACTCTTGGGATTGCAGTTTTTTTAGCTTCTTTCAATCCTTCTAAATGGTTCAAGTGGAACTATTTACTCATCTATGTACTCTTTCTTGTAGATATATCTCATAGAGACATTGAGTGCATCGCAGATAGTGGAATTATCCACAACATTCTAAGGAACCGGCAACTATCTCTAGATTTTGTGCCTTGTAAATCTTCTGTGACTACAATAATTGAATCATACCGGTTATTCAGGGACCCGGTTTAGCTTGAATCTTGATGCCTCATGGCACCATGATCAACATCACAGATGCCCTCTATGCATTGAGTGGCAACCGAACCATGTTAAGTTTTAAAGACATTCTTGCTAATAGTTTTCATTTGAAAACACATTGTGAGAATGAACAAGAATTCTTTTGTATATACTTTCTCATGAATGCAGACTGAAATGCATCTTAGAGAAGTTTATGAGTCAATCTATTAGACTGTATGTCAATAGGATTTGAATATCAAATCACATGTCGTCGCCAAACAAGATATTTGGGACACCGACTCATATAGGCTTTGGTTTGACCATTTAAGTCATCCTGGAAGAGATGGTCCAAATTTTGAGAAATTCTCATGGACATCCATTCTTCTGCTCAAAACAAAGACATTCGAGATCTAGCATCACCATGAAGCATGGTGGTGACCTGGAGGACATTGACGTCACCCGAATACGACTCCAACTTCTTGGAGGCCGTCCGATCAATTTCTCAAGCAATTGAGGTGCACCGGCCTTCTCTCGATGTCTTATTGGCCCCCTGCAATGCTCATTACTCATTTTGAGAGCCTATTTCTTTAGCTAAATTAGGAGTGAGACCCTCCTAGGCTAAATGACACAAAAGTGAACATTCCACTCTTACATCAAATTATGTAGATAGATACAACCAACTTGCGGACACCTTTTATGCTTTATGGTGTTGGTTGAAGTGTTAACACACTGGTCACGTGTTACACTATTATCTACTGCTTATACTGCTTATACTTCTACGGGCTCACTACTCATTCGTTAAAGAAGTTTATTGAGATGTAAGTTGAAGTGTTAGCACCCCATGTTCACACGTAATACGGTCTCACCGAGGCTTCGACCAAGCAACTTTAGCTTGTCGCTCAAACATTATTGATGCGCACCAATCTTTCTATTACATCTTAGGGCTATGCAATATTTGCATGCAACTTTACTATTCATCTACAACCCATCATCATTGAATATTTTTGTACTACAGCTCGTGACTGTGTACCAGGATTGCAATCCTTGAGCTCAAACAAGATTGAAACGGATATTCAATCCTTGAGCTCAGCTAGATGTTATTTCTAGGTGCCAAATCGCATTGCCACAGCGTACAATGATGGGTCATTTGAGATAAATAAGTACTTAGGTTGGTTGGATACGAACCTCCACCTCTAATCTGTTTATGTAGAAACCTTGTCAGGCAATCTCATTCACCGCTAAATTACAGATTGTCACTTTGATGAGACAATATTCCCGCCGGTTAGGGGGAGATAGAACACAAGTGTTCAAGTGGAACGACGTGAATTGTCGTGGTTTGTCCCCACTAAGTCTCATCTTGATTCCAAATGCTTAAAGTGTTAAAGTGACGAGATCACATGCTGCAAATATGTCTACAAGGATTGATGTCCTATCAAGAGGACATGACGCGGCCAAAAGAAGTTGGTCTTGACGCCATCACCATGGATGGTGATATGGTGACGCCATATAATGGACAAAATTGGTGTCACAAGGCCGTGTGGCTCCCTAAAGGGAGGGAGACCCTTAGGTTCGATACTTTCTCGCACTAGGAAGAAAGCGAGATTGTCACAACCTGATCCATTGATCAGTGATACTCAAATCCGTCTCATGAAGTCTAAATTTTGATTATCGTTGGGGGACACATCAATGTCAAATCCAATCCACATAGAGATCTCTACAGGTATTACACTAGTGTACATGAGGACGTGGAATAATGAGTCTATTATCGAACCACCCTTCGTTGATGGATATCAACTTAGTTGATTGGCCTAATGGAAAGATGAGATCCAACATAACAAAGAGATAGGTTCTTGGGCAGGTGATGCCGACACAGTAAGCTAAACCCTATCAACTATACCTTTGTTAGATAGCGTAGTGAGAACAAGAGCTTAGACTTACCTTATGACACAAGGTCTCTCACTAACATGCACTGAGATCGACTACGATGAGATATGCTCTCGTAATGAATGTCATTGAACTCCACTACTTTGTCAGTTTGGTAGTTTCCGAATAACTGAACATGCAACCTATGAATGTGGTCATAATAACATCTCTACGAGATCAGATATATATATGAAGATCTTAAACGGACTTCATTCATCCAAATCAAGTGGCTCCAGACCACAAGAGCACGCGTTTGCTAAAGGTATTGAAACACACATGGACTCTACTTGATTGGGAAGAGATATGGTGAATTATGCCTTTACGTGTTTATTCCAGATTTACATAGACTTTTGATGGATTAAGAGATGCCAATATGTATCAACATCCGAAGAAAAAGATCTTGGGAAGACATGGTCTCGATAAGACACTCGATGACTGTATTGATGATGATTTTCCATCAATTAGCGTAAGCGCTCTATAACTAGTGAGGCTTACATATACTCCCATGATTAGTCAAAGTCTTTGCTCTAAAGAGAGATCTGTTGTTCTGTCTAAAGAAATATGACAAACATGTGTTAAGAGATGAAGTTCCCATCTAAGTACAATAAGACATCACTGTACTCAACACAATACGAAAGACTTGACATCTCATTCGCTATGAAAAGTTGTAAATTAAGCTAAGTGTAGCTATGCGCCCATGCAACGTAAATGTAACGACAGTAACTCCTTTTTTAATACTTAATGGTATGAAAGGTTGAGGCTTATTCTATCTCTACATAAGAAAGACACATCAATAGCGAAATCAGAATCTGCCAAGTTTCGTAGGTCAACTTCCACATGACCTATAGGAAATCTCACTCACTGGAAAATGGTGAAATTTGTGCCATTGGAAAGGTCTATATGTCTACTTTCCAGGGACATCAACCATTTGATCATATCTGTCATATTGAGTGAGTTATGGCCATTTTGTAAAGTAGGATGAATCTGTCCGAGAATCTGATTTTGGCAAAACAGTCAACTTCGACGGGACTTTGTGAACAACTCCTGATGAACCAGAATGTGTGTAATATATGGTTGGAAAGCTCTATGAATCTAGTTTCTAAAACCGTTTCCGATTTGTTCATATGTATTTCCTAGAGGAAGTTATGGCTGTTCTAGTTATTGAAGGTCATGCTACACGGAAATCTAATTTCCTGCACGAACTTATGTTTTGAGTTCACAAGCGGTATTCTCCTCAAGATCTAAGTATAAAAGATTATTTGAGGACAATACGGCATGATTTAGTTAATCATTACCTAATGCCATATTTGAAGACATGTTAAAGAGCATTGACATGCTAAGTTGTTGAAATTTTCGTGATTAGTAAGAATCAGGAAGAGCCTTATGATTGATGTAAAGATCAGGGGGATGTGCGAACTTCAGGGGGAGTCTAGCACATACATACATGTCACTATCAAATGTGAATAATGCGTTGTACTCTTTTTCTCCTACGATCAAGGTTCAGTTTTTCTCCCATAGGGTTTTTGTTTTTGACGAGGCAACAGATCAGCACCATCGGCATATCAACGCGGACACATCGGGGAGTGTTCTAGGATATTATGTATATTTCTAGATATTCTTTATGTGTGCCTTGGTCTTATGCCAATAGAATATATAGTTTGACTAGATCTATGTATTCATTATCCTTACCATATTGGTATTATGTAATTCCTTATATAAAATGCTCTTATCAATGAATAAGAGGATGATTATCTTGCTATCTCTTTATCTCTACACTTTATCCTTCATCATAGTCTAATTATTATAGAATTTTCTATAAGTTATACAGTAACTTGATTGGTTTTACTGTATGACATGGTAATCAGAAAAGAACAAAATCATGCAAAGACCTGGATCTACGCGGTCCCCATGCCATCACCAATTCAACATCGCTGATGACTCGATGAATCAATTAAAGCACGTACAGGATCATTTTTGATCTTTGATTAATAACCCCTGTCTCTTTTCATAAATTTAGGACCCTTTTTAGAAAAAGCGCTTCCGATTCTCACTCACATATACTTTTTCACCTGCCCTCTCTAGTCTCAACCCATTTGCTACAAAGTCGAGAATATTTCCCTCATCATGAACTCCATTGCTCGACCTCAGTATTCAAAATGCAACCACTTCCTTACAAAGCAAGAATTTTCACCTTATAACTTAACCTCCTCAATTAAGGATCGATCCAATATGCTACTATTCTCGATCTGATTGTTCCCAAACCCAAACTCAAGAAAACCAATCTGCACGTACGTTTCTGTTTTCGCTAGCTCCTCCTCTAGCTCCCTGCTCAATCCTTAGCTTCGTCCTCGATCATATACCATTCTCCAAACCATGGCCGATTTTCGCTATCAACGACAACCCTCGGTCTTACCACATCAACATGTTGATAATATCTTCATTTTCAACGTTAACCTTGTTCTGGTAGATTTGGCAAAACAAGTAGCCCCTTCCACCTTCGCCGTTTTCAGTTTCATAGTGTCGATACTTCTCATCTTCATCCAGATCAAATCCCAGGCTGCCGGAATACTGTCATCTGACTACTCATCTCTATTTTTCGAAACCCTCTATACCAAGTTCATGCTCGCCATGTTAGCTTACTAGGGTTCTCTGGCTTCGCCATTGGGGCTACCCTAAACTGTTTCCCATCTCACACCGAAAAACTTTGGGTGGCAATGAAGTTCATGGCTACCCTAAACTGTTTCAATATTGCTTCCACAGCCTGTTTTGGCCACGATCCTCAGCAAGGGGCAGGGCAGAGAGGTAACTAGCAGTACAAAAGTATGAGAACGAGGGTGCGGGCGTGCCACCGCGCGGACGCGGGATGTGAGTAGCGTGTCTGGCTTCTATCAAGCGAAGGAGGGCTCCGGTGCCGCCTCATGGGTGAGGGATTACGAGTAAGCCTCTATTCACTGTAAACGATACTCACTGTTTAGAGCGAGCAGAGCAACTAATCGGGAAGAAAAGGCGAGTCCGAACGGGCTCTGAGAACTAAGGCGAGGTGCGCTTAGAACTTAGGATTTCGAGGATGCTCAAAGAGTTGTTTGTAGTTTTGTATGATTTGATTGTGTGTCGAAATATCTTTGACCCCTCCTTATATAGCGTTTCGTAAGCAGTTAATAAAACCGTAATCACAATCTAACTCGGACTTCAGCAATTAGAAAGCCACAGAATACTATTTGCTCGCGAACCGCTTTATCCAGATGACACGTATCCACAACAGATTCCGCCTAGGCTTAAATCACCGCCCCGCGCTCATCCATTATAGCAACGCATGCGAACTCGAACACTGGGCATTCTTATCTCGCGAAAGTGTTACAGCCCTTACCAAACTCTACCTCGCGCGCCTCCGAAGCCCGCGACTCTTAACAGACTTTCATATTAAAAAGGGCCACAGGTATTGGCCCAAATGCTATCCAAAACTTATTACGAGTCTTAGACCAAAATATCCACTGGGCTCAAACATTGCCCCCTAAGCCTCGATCTTAGTCCCTTTGCAACGGATAAGCGAAGAGGCCTTAATGAGTACGTTACGGAATTGAAATTCAAAAGGTGCTGACGTTTCGGCGTCGTCGCCTCTTTTCATCATTATGACTGATCGAAAGGACGTTACGGTCTGTCCCTTTTAAAAACCTCGACGCGGGCCCCCACTTCTCACCATCGCTATCCAACCAACACTTTCTCTTCCCTCTGCAACCAAAAAACCCTTATCGCCGTTTCAACTCAACCCAGAAAAATGGTTCCCAAACCGGTTGTTAGAAACCCAAATCTTAACCTCTCGGCGGCGATCTCTTGGTCGACCAACTTCGCTCGTCGCTTCGTAAACAACCCTCCACAAGGGACGCCCATCTACTTCCTTGAAACAGGGGAAGCCCTGCTTGGTCCGACTCCTTCACAGCCTCTCTCAGCCGCCGACCTAAACCACTATGCTGACTCCGTGCGTCGCCCAATCCTTGCTCAATGCCGTGAGCCTGGCAACTTCGTATCTTGGTTTCAGCAAGCCCGCTCTCACAAAACATCCAAGTGGGGGAATGGCCCAACACCACTCAAGAGGAGCGGCAGTGGTACGCGGCCCGCCTTCAGACCGATCTGCCGATCTGAAAAGCGGCCAGCATCACCGAGGCCATCGCCTTGAGTTTCTCGCTGCCCCCTCACATCGATCGAGCACCCATTACCGCAGCAGCCTGCCTATGGAACAGTGCCACTAATACCTTCGATTTCCCTTTCGGGCAAATGAGCGTCTCCCTGCTGGACGTCCTCGCCATCACCGGATTGTCGATCCACGCCAAGCCGTACGTGTCGGGCGACTTTGCACCGACCGAGTTTACATACTCTTGCAACTTGGGGGCTCGCCGTACTCTGAAGGCCTCGTACTCAGTCTGGAGGAACTACTATATCCAGCATGCAGAATACCACAAAGGAGGTATTACTTTTCTTGAGTATTGGCTTGATAAATTCATATTCTGTGGCAGCGCCCATAAGCCTACGGACAAATGGACAAAACTGATCGAATTACTCTACAACGGGATTGAAGTTGGGCTTGGGCAGCCTGTACTAGGCGCGCTCTATCGAACCCTCCCACACTCTCTCTAAGGCCCTTCCACATTTCTGCTGGCCATTGTGGATTTTGGACTTGTGGATGCAGCTCTACTTCCCGCTCTTTAGGCGCGCCCCGCTTGACTCCTACCGAGAACCAATGGCTTGGGTTCGCCGTGTGCAGGAATTTCGCAAATCGGACTCCCCTGTCCTTCTTCGCCAACCTCTCCATCCTGTACAACTAACTGGAGCCACCCCCCACAATAGATATGATGGTTCGCCAGCGTCACCCTGAGGTCTTGTCAGATGGCTTTCTCCCGCTCCGACTCTGACTCTGACGCCAAGACAAACTTTATGCGGGCAACCACCTGCGGCGACCTTCAGCTCGCCGAGGATGACAAGGCTTCAAGCTGTATGCCCTAAATCACTTTGGTAGGCAGCTTGGCTTCTTTCAAGGGGTTCCATACCTGCTTTTTCACTTGGTGAACAAGTACACCTCGTGGCGCAAGATTCGCGAGACGACCGGGTCACCCCGCTGCAGAATATCTTTCCTCTCACTCCGGGCTTGCTCGAGATTGAGCCTTCATTGGACGATCTCCTGGTGGCGATCCCTTTCAGACAACCATTGGGGGTTCCCGAACGATGCTATTTTTGCCGCCATCTTTTCCCCTTTATACGACACCCTGGGCGAATCAAACCGCATCATCCTTGACGCCCAGCGCGACCGTGCAGAGGGTCCTCAGATGGCCGCAGCAAGGCCCAAGCCTACGCTCTCGACAGTCACTACTTCTCGACGCTCGACCGGTATTGTCAATTGAGAACGCAATCCTGCACCCGAGGTACGTTGGTAAACATGTGATTTTCATGCCACTTTACCTATTTCAAACAAAATATTTCCCCTTAACTTGCTTATCTTCCTTTTACAGACTGCACCTCACCGAAGATCTTCCAGGAGGCTCGAGGTTGCAGCAGATAAAGGAAAAGTACCTGCTCGAGAGGAGCCCGTGACGGGTAATGAGGTTGTTCCGCCCATTACCCAATCGACTGGCGGCGAAAGCTCACGCAAATGCCCCGCCAAGGATGAGGAAGATGAATTGGAAGACCAGCGCTTCCAAGAAGAGCATGGCCTGGTAAGTAATCATCTCCTTAAATTCGTCTTTCTTATGTTAACCATGGCTTACCAACTTTGTTTAACAGGTCCGGAACCGCCACGTACGTCCCCGACTTGACAATACCGAAGGAGACACTGGCACCGTGGAGGCCCATATCCCAGAGCCTATTACGGTTGTGGCCGACGAGCAGACTGCTATCTTTGAGGAAATTAAAGCACAGCCTCTTTCACCAGCTAGCGCTCCGGACGTTCCCAACTTCCTTCCGGTTCCTGATCTCATTCGGGATGAGGAATCCGACCAAGCGGGTCCGCCTCCCGACCTCACTACCTCTTTGGTGGCCCCGCCAGAGGAGTCCCAGCTGGTAATCATACTTTCTTCGTCGAGGTCGGCCCCGGTATCCCAAGAACAAGCAGCTCCAACAGGATTTGACGTTCCGTCGCCCGCTCCAGAGATCGAGCTAGTTGCAGATGTCGAACCAACGAAGGTCGAACCCACCACTCCAGCCTCGGTAAGGCCATCTAGCGAGGAACCTTCTTCTTTGGCCACCCGGACTACTCGTCTTCGGGCCCGGGTAACCCCACCAGCTGATCTAGAGCCCATTCGCTCAGCCCGGGCCTTTCTCATGGGCTGATGCGCCAAGGCCCACACATGAACATTTTTGACTTGGTACGGCATGCTCGTGAAGCCCATGGTGCCCTGGTTTGTCACTTCAACAGCAACACTACCGCTTTGGACTATGCCTTGGAGCTATCGATGCTGTCGAGCTGCAAGGCCGCCGAGTTCAGGATGCGGGGGCTCAATCAGCGGCTCTGGAGAGAGTTCGTCAGGCTTTGGACAACTAGATGACGACCCTCCTAGGTCAACTTGAAGACATGGAGGTCCCTGAGGCAACCTCAGAAAACTTATGCACCTTCTACAGTCGACAAGTAGAGACCCTAGAGGCTCAAATAGCAGACTTGCAGGCCCAGCTCGCCCAAGCGCATCAGAAACTTGCACATGCTGAAGATGCGGAGGCCCGAGTGCAAGCCGCGGAGGAGACCCAAGAAGCTCTGGACTCAGCCATTGCCGCTGCAGACGAGGCCCTAGCCCAGGCAGATGCTGAGGAGTTGGCCTTAGAAGGCCTTCTCTTAGATTTGTATAGGGCCTCCAGGAAGGTTTAGGCCTATTGTGTTGCCCCTATGTACGAACTTTTGCAATTAATAATAAATATATTATTTACTGCTGATTGATTCTCTCCCGCGCTTTGTCAAGTCTTTCCTTATTCCCAACATATATAACACGGTTCAGAACAAATCTTCCAATGAGATTTGGTGGGAACCTCTATGTAACTACTCACTTGAATCGCGAGAAGTTACCATGGATTCACGCGTCCATCTTTATCTCTAAGGCTCATATCTCGGAGCAATTTCCTGCATGTTCGACACATGTCAAAGGGAGTTAACCTCTTCTTCCTATAAAAAGGAATCCACTGGCCGGGGGGTTGAAGCATCAATTAAGTCTTTGCCCCCTTGCCATGGATCTTTCTTCCCCTCTGTTCATCCTTTTGTCCCTGCTTAAAACAAAACCACCATTCTTCAGCCCTATTGTTTGTTCCTATTGAGTCTCAAAATCTACCTTTAGGCTGAAGGTGGGTCTCGAAATCCGCCCTTAGGCCAAACCCTCGTTTGGACGAACAAATAGTCTAGGCACCTTCTGCCTTGCGCCTGCTGTTCTGTCCAGACGTGAGGTTTCTTAGGCCCTTTGCCCGCTCGCGCTTCAGGCCTTGTCCAGTGTCCTTGAAGCACCTTTGAAGCTTGGCTGGTAGCATGAGGGACCCCGGTTCATTGGACCTCTAGCTTTCAACACTTTGTCTTAGGTCCGAGCCGGTGTCCAGGCTTGTGCCGATTAGAGGAAGCAGGGCGCTCACCAGCTTCGACCGGAGGATGTGGCGGTGGCCACTCTTCAAACCTACAATATATGTAGGTTTGAGGTTTCCAATCTCCAAGATCTATATGCTTTTAAGTGTAGGTGTAATCAGATTTCATTTCAAGTGTTGTTAATGTATTGCTTCGGCCGCACAGCCACCTATGAAACCTGTATTAGGATACCAGAAAAGGGAAAAATAAATGATTTTATTTTTAGGGCCTCTAGAATAGGCCCCAATCTTGTACTTATCTTTGGTTAGACTTCTACGCTTACAAAGAATGAAGAAATGAAACAAAACATGTAAATAATTAGGGCCTCTGGTATAGGCCCCAATCTTGCACTGGTCTTATTAGGCTGGTACATTACATCACCCATAAAGGATTTATTATTCTTCTATCCGGGTTGCCCCCTAGTGCTAGGCGGTGGAGCACTGACGTGATGGCCCGTAGTACTATTGACTATGGTCGTGGGCTCTGAAGGAGGTGGTGGCGGATCTTCTCGCTCCCAAACCCGGCGATATGGCGCTTTAGAAAACGTCCATTAATAGGATTGCGATGAATAGTGTCGTCTAGGTCGCGCAGGTGATATGCCCCCTTGGGTAGTATACGATGAATAATGAAAGGTCCTTCCCACCGTGCGGACCACTTGCCCCGGTCCTCGGTTTTTCTCCGAGTGGTAGTACAGCTCGCCAGACCTTTTGGCCCTCGGCATAACTCCGTCCTTTGGTGACTTTATCATATGACCGCGTGATGCACTGCTTCTCGAGGACAAGATTATTGAAAGCAGTGACGCGGTATTCGTCAAGATCTTCAAGTTCTTGCCACATAGCCTGAACGTAATCTTCACCAAGTAATTGATGTTGTTCCTGGACGTGGAGCGAAGCAATATTAATTCGAAGGGGAGGACGGCATCATGTCAAAACATAAGGGCGTATGGGGTGGTGTCCGTTGGTCCGCGCTTCGAAGTGTGGTAAGCCCACAGTGTGTGGTAAAGTTCTTCATGCCAGACACGCGGGTTTAATTCTAACATTTTCCGCAAAATGCCAAGTATGACCTTATTGCTAGCCTCGCCCTGGTCGTTGGACTGTGCGTAATATGGCATAGAGTGCAGGAGCTTGGTGCCATAGTTGTTGAGGTATTTGACCACGAAGTCGGCCATGAAAGCTGCCCCCCGATCCGTAACGATGCATTCCGGAATACCAAAGCGAGAGATAATGTTGCGGAAAATAAAGTTGTGCACCGAGTTAGCGAAAGTGACCTTGAGCGGCTCCGCCTCGACCCATTTGGTAAAGAAGTCAGTGGCCACTATGATGAACTTATGCTGCTAAGAAGAATGTGGGTGAATGATGCCGACGAAATCTATTGCCCATCCACGACCTGGCCATGGTTTAATTATCGGCTGTAATGGAAGGTTGGGAATGTGTTGCACTGGGCCATGAGCTTGACAGTCTTGACAACCTTTGGCAAACGCAATGCAATCCTTTAAAATTGTAGGCCAGTAGTATCCATGGCGGCGAATTAACCATCGCATTTTTGGTCCTGCCTGGTGCAAACTGCAAACCCCACATTGTACCTCATGCATGAGAAGCTTAGCTTCATTCCCATACACGCAGCGGAAGTCGTTTCCATCTTCGCCACGCCGACGAAGTTCGCCGTTGCGTAGAACAAAGTTTAAGACAAGGAAACGTATCTGTCTCGAGTGAGTGGCATCATGGGGGTCTGGAGGTAAGCGATGAAAGGTAGCCGCCAATCCTCATCAATAGGGTCTAAGGCCGCCACCTCGGGGATGTCGGCCTGATATTGCCCCTGGTAATAAAAGAGGGAAGAGTGCGTCGTTCGACTTTGAGCAGTCGCTCGCGCACTCTATCTCGCAAGCTGAGTCCGGACGCTACCTGGGCGAGCTCGTTGGCGGCAAAATTGAACTCACGTTGTATGTGTTCTATGTATACGTCATCAAATTGGTCCAATGATAGGAGCACAAAGTGTGACGTTCTTAATATGTTTATACCCTTTATTTACCCTTTGTTATCTCCTATTTAGTTGTTTTAGCTTTATATTTGTGTTTAGTATAGAATAATTGCTTAATTTAGAAATATGTAGTTTTTAGTGTCAAAATACATAGTAATTTCGGAATTGAAGAATTTGGTGTTAAAATTGTGCTAAGTGTTGGAAATCCTTGTTTACTCAAGACTCCTGTCTTGATTAGGATTCCGTCTTTCCTCTTTCCTAGTTTCTAATTTTTATTTCTATTTCAGGAAAGTCTAAACCCGTGTTGATTGGAAATGTTTTCCTGACTCATGAGGGAAAGGTGACCGGCAGCTAGGAGTCCTAACTAAGCTAGGAGAAGTACAAATCCGAGAAGAACAAGGAGAGAGAATCCGTGCGGCAATAAAGAAAGAAGTATTCCAAGTTCAAGATGATTTTGTCATTCCTTAATGCGTGAGGATTCCTTGAAGAACAAGAGAAGAAATTAATTCCAATTTGGACTTGGTTTTGCCGATTCAATAGGATTCCTTTTACTAGAAGAATTTTTGGAGATCAAGACTTGTTACTCTATAAATAGGGGACGGCATGGCAGCAATGATCATCATCAACCCGTGCAAATAACACCAAAGCCTTTGCCGAAACTCCATCAACCTCCAAACACCACAATCTGATCCCACCTTCAGCATTTGTCCGAAGCACGTAGCCTAGGATTCCGCTCACTCAAAGAATAGAACACGTAGGGATATTTTGAGAGTGAATTCCATCTTCTATTTTCGGATTTCTATGTGTTTGTCGTTTTGTTTGTTTTAGGTTTTTGCTTAAGTAAGCTTCGATTCTTGTCTATGAGATAGAAGTACTTTGAACCATGTTTTAGATTAAAGTTTTTCATTTTTAATCAATGATTTTAGGTTTTATGCCGTGAGTTTTATTATCTAAAATACTTTAAGATTTTCGGTGCTATATTATATTATCATGTGTAGTTGATACAAGTAGTTGATATTGCATGTGTTAATCATCCAAAGTTCGACTTTGATACACGTAGTTGATAAGTTGCATTGTCTTTGTTTTTCACCGAGTTTCTACCTATGTTTGATTTGGACTTGTGCTTAAACACATCGATTCTTATGTGATACGTAATTGCATGATTAGTTTATGTGTGTGACCGATAAGTAGAGCACGTAGCCGAGCTTGTTGTGTCGCGATGTTGAATGAAACCCGTAGTCTAATTCTAAGTTGGTCTATGTCATAGGAACCACGTAGAAACTTATGTGCATATCAAAATTAGGTTGTATAATTGCTCACGGTGTAGACTTAAATGAGATTAGAGATTGTCTTCTTTGTTCTTACATGGTTGTTTGGTTGAGTTTGCATGATTGTTGGTTGATCACATGTATATATGTATAGAAGTAATTTAGGATTTATTTTTAATGTTTGTTCCGAATTTATCAACCCTTTAAACCTTATATGCTTATTTCGATATTTACATTAGATTAGATGGATCTACCCGTGTAGTTGGATCCCCGGTTTAGAACGATCCCTGCTTGCTTTATACTACGACTGATTTATTGACAGGGTTAATTGATGCGTGTGCAAATACGTCTTATCATCCAATACCTCGAATGCCTTGTGCAAGTATGGCTCAATGGACGAGCTTAAGCACTTGAATTTCTCCACCAACTGGTTAATGACCAATAGGGAATCACCGAACACCTGAACTTCGCGGACACCCAAGTCTAATAAAATTTCCAGACCGATGATGAGCGCTTCGTACTCGGCCTGGTTGTTGGTGCATTTGAAATCGAGCTGGAACGAGTAGGAGAAGCGGTCTCCGGCGGGATTTTCAATGGCTATCTCGGCTCCGACAGCGGCATCGGTCCTTGATCCGTCAAAATATAAGGTCCACGGAGTGAGTGTCACAGCCACGAATTCCAACTCGCGAAAGGCCGTGAGCTCTAAGGGTGGGTGGTGAGCTAGGAAATCTGCTATCGCCTATCCTTTTACTGCTTTTTGCAGAACATATTGCAACGAGAATTCAGATAAGACTAAGATCCATTTGCTGATGCGTCCCCTTAAGATAGGTCGGGAGAGCATGTATTTAACTAAGTCGTACTGAGCGATCACCACCGTGGTAAATGCGAGCATGTAATGGCGCAGCTTACAACCTGTAAAATAAAGAGCAAGACATAATTTTTCATTGGGGAGTATCATGTCTCGCAGTCAGTTAATACCCTGCTGAGGTAATAGATGGTGTGTTCCATCTCGTTTCATCGTCTTGTGCTAAGAGTCCACCGATGGACAGGTCGGCAGCGGTGATGTATAGTTTAAGCGGGGTTCCTTCACGAGATGGAATCAAGACTGGTGGGTTAGTAAGGTAATCCTTAATTCGGTCGAAGGCCTGTTGGTGTTGTGGCTCCCATACGAACTCGGTTTCCCCCTGGAGTTTGAGCAGGGGCGAAAAGGGTGGACTTTCCCTGCAGCATTAGAGATGAAACGGCAGAGAAAGTTGATCCGCCCAAGCAACTGTTAGAGTTCATTTTGGTTGTAGGGGCGAGGCGTCTATAACCGCCTGCGCCTTATCTTTTGGAATTTCGATACCCCTCTGATGGACTAGAAAACCGAGAAAGTCGCCAGCTTCTGCAAAAAATACACACTTGGCGGGATTCATCTTGAGGTTGTGTAGGCGCATCCACTTGAAAACCTGCCGGAGGTCTCCACGTGGCTGCCCGCTGCTTGGTCTTAACTACCACGTCATCAATATAAACTTCAATCAGCTTCCCAGTATGTCGTGAAAGATAAGGTTCATAGCGCGCTGGTAGGTTGCCCCCGCGTTCTTGAGTTCGAAAGGCATAACAACATACTCGAACGAACGCCAGCAAAACGGGGCAGCGAAAGGTTGTCTTATGGCGATCTTCTTCAGCGACAGGAATCTAGTGGTATCCGGCCATCCCATCCATAAAGGAGAGCACTTCGTGTCCGGCTGTTGCGTCGATGAGTAGGTCGGCTACTGGCATGGGGTAGATATCCTTAGGCGTTGCGTTGTTGAGGTCACGATAATCAACACAGACGCGCATTTTGCCATTTTTCTTGTGAACGGGGACAACATTGGATAGCCACGCGTTATATTTTACCACACGAATGATGCATGATCGGTGCATGTTTTCAATCTCTTCCTTAACCACGATCTGGGTCTCAGTACGCATAAACCGCCGTCTTGCCTTATTGGACGGTGGTCTGGGTAGGTGGGCAGCTGGTGACAGACTAAGTCCGGGGACAACCCCGGCATGTCTTCGTACTTCTCGGCGAAGCAGTCCCTATATTCACGTAATAGAGTGATAAATCGTATTTGCACACGCATCAATTAACCCTGTCAACAAATCAATCATAGTATAAAGCAAGCAGGGATCGTTCTAAACCGGGGATCCAACTACAGGGTAGATCCACCTAACCTAAATAAATGTCGAAATATGCATATAGGGTTTAAGGGTTTGATGATTTCGGAATAGACATTGGAAATAATCCTAAAATCCTAAATTACCTCTATACATATTTACATGTGATCAACCAACAATCATGCAAACACAACCAAACAAACCATGCAAGAACAAAGAAGACGATCTCTAATCTCATTTAAGTCTACACCGTGAGCAAATACATAACCTAAATTCGATATGCACATAAGTTCCTACGTGGTTCCTATGACATAGACATACTTTGAATTAGACTACGGGTTTCATTCAACATCGTGACACAAACAAGCTCGGCTACGTGCTCTACTTATAGGTCACACACATAAACTAATCATGCAATTACGTATCACATAAAAAATCGATGTGTTTAAGCACAAGTCCAAATCAAACATAGTAAAAAAAATGTGAAATAACAAAGACAATGCAACTTATCAACTACTTGTATCAAAGTCGAACCTTGATGATTAACACATGCAACATCAACTACTTGTATCAATTACACATGAAAATAGAAGAATGCACCGAAAATCTTAAAGTACATGGACATAAAACTCACGGCATAAAACCTAAAATCATTGATCATAAATCGTAAACTTCAATTCAATGCATGGCTCAAAAGTACTTATATCTCATAGACAAGAATCGAAACATACTTAAGTAAAAACCTAAAACAAACATCAACAAGAACAAACACATTCTAATCTGAAAGTAAAGATGAAATACACTCTCAAAATATCTCTACTTGTTCTATTTTCGAGTGAGCGGAACCCTAGGCTACTTGCTTTGGATCAAGGATGATGGTGAGTTCGGATTATGGTGTTTGGAGAATTATGAAGTTTCGGCAAAGCTTTGGTGTAATTTTGCATGGGTTGATGATGATTTTCTGTACTTGAAGTCGTGCTTTAATAGAGGAAAACCCTAGAGAAGTCGGCCACAAAGCCTAAACCAAGTCGGTTTAGGTTTCCTAGTTCTTCTCAATTTCGGCAGAATGACCTCCGTCTGATGATTATGTCATAACTCCCTCTAGAAAATAGATATTGAGGTGATTCCAATTGATTTGGAAACTAGACTCCCGTAGCTCTCTATCCATATCTAGCACGTTTTCTGATTCATTGTGAGCTGTCCTGGAGAGTCCGTTGAAGTTGAGAGACGTGCACATGAATTCTCCCGATTTAATCAGGGTTTTTCAAGACTTGGATATTCCTTGATATTCTGCCGAATTTAGATCTTCTTCTTCATATTGAACTTGGTTTGGACCTCTCCTTTTATGGACTAGACTTCCTGGATCAGCTGCTTTGCTTCCCATGAAATCTTCTACATGTCACTGAGTAAACAAGGATTTCCAACACTTAGCACAATTTCAACACCAAATTATTCAAATCCGAAAATACTATGCATTCTACCACTAAAACCTACATATTTCTACATTAGGCAATTATTCTACACTAAACACAAATATAAAGCTAAAATAACTAAATAGGAGTTAACAAAGGGTAAATAAAGGGTATAAACATATTAAGAACGTCACACTTTGTGCTCCTATCAACAACCCCACACTTAACCTTTGCTAGTCCCTTAGAAACCACTAAAACAAAAACAACACAACTAATCTCGAAAATATTACAATGACTCAATCTAATGCCTTCAACGAAATTGTCTCAGAAACCTTCAAAATCATAGCATCAAGAATAGCACAAGAATCGAAACTGAAAGATGAATTCAATGGTTAATAAACATGAGATTTCGATGTAACAAGTAAGACATGGCAGAAACAAAGGTGAAATTAAGCTCGACATGTTCCAAACAAGTTCAAATTCAACTCACAAAGGATATGCACTCCGGATCTTTTCTCTCAAGAACATGGCATATGCTTAGAAGCTTTTCACACACAAGAGTTTTTGAACATAGTGAATTCAAAAACCTCATGAAAGATACCAATCATATGCACAAATGAACCACAACCATACGCTTACTCATGAAACAAACTCAACAGATCAAAGGCTACTTATGACACGACCCGCCCCGAATTTCACCCTAAACCCGGAGTAAATCGTGCGGGGACCACCTCCAAGGAAAGATTTACCGCAAAATTCGGTACAACCTCCCTTGAAAATGGACAACCCTTCCAATAAAAACCTGCAAACACTTCTAAAGGTTCCAAATCCAACCTTAACTTCTGGAGCCTTCGTGCTCCCCAAAAACAATCACCACCAACAGGATAATAAACATTATCTGAGATAATATACATCATCCGAAAATATTCTAAAATATCAACAAGCCTTCACCCACAACCAAAAATATATACATTAAACCCAAGTATTCAGAGCTACTAGACACTAGCAGAAATAAGAAAAGACAAGTAGGCTAAACAAGTAACCTACTGGTGAAAGGTGGTGGAAATACGGGTGACTATGCCTTGTCTCCTACTAGATCCGATCCGAACTCTGCAGACTGTGCATTTTAAAACGAAGGACCCAGGGGAAGACATTTAATAACGTTAGAGTGAGTGGGCAAAAATAATTTAATAATAAACTCGGAGGGTCATCAGGCTTAGGCCTAATTTGTGAGTGGACCTTTGTTTTAAATAAAAAGCATGCAATGAATGATTTATTAATCATTTATTTCTTTTGACGAGACTTATTGATTTATCGATTATTTGGCAATTTTTCCTCCTTTGGAGAGATCCCGAAAATGAGATTTTCGGTGGATATGTATTTTGGATGTTTATGAGTATAGTATATAAATAAATGCTAGCTAGCTATACGTGCTTTTCCACCGTACTGAGGTAAAATTCTATTATGGTACGACGTGAGCGTTAGACGCAATCGTCGTAGCCCTATATAAATATAATAATTCATATAAGGGATATGCGCGTATATATATATACACCGTCTTTTCGGTCATAATGAGGAAAAATACCATTATGGCGCAACGTGAGCGTTAGACGCCAGCGTTGTAGCCTTGTATGAATTTCTATTTTTCTAAATTGTTTCTAGGATTCATACAAGGAGTCTGACGAGTGTAAATATATACGAATATATGATTATATATAGTTAGCCTGAGAGGCTTCATTTTATTGAGTTGGTGACTACCCGGAGCTAGTCGTGAAATTATCAGTTTATGAGTTGAGCATTTTTAAGCTGCCGCATGCAGTATATTTTTCTATGAAATTAAATGGGAATGCATAAATAGTTTATTATTAATTATTTTTGTCCACTCACTCTAACGTTATTAAATGTCTTCCCCTGGGCCCTTCGTTTTAAAATGCCCAGTCTGCAGAGTTCGGATCGGATCTAGTAGGGGACGAGGCATAGTCACCCGTATTTCCACCACCTTTCACCAGTAGGTTACCTGTTTAGCCTACTTGTCTTTTCTTATTTCCGCTAGTGTCTAGTAGCTCTGAATACTTGGGTTTAATGTATATATTTTTGGTTGTGGGTGAAGGCTTGTTGATATTTTAGAATATTTTCGGATAATGTATATTATCTTAGATAATGTTTATTATCCTGTTGGTGGTGATTGTTTTTGAGGAGCACGGAGGCTCCAGAAGTTAAGGTTGGATTTGGAACCTTTAGAAGTGTTTGCAGGTTTTTATTAGAAGGGTTGTCCATTTCCAAGGGAGGTTGTACCGAATTTTGCGGTAAATCTTTCCTTGGAGGTGGTCCCCGCACGATTTACTCCGGGTTTAGGGTGAAATTCGGGGCGGGTCGTGTCAGTTGGTATCAGAGCTTTAGGTTTCTTTTTCCTGCTTCCTTGTCACTATCATATTTGCCTAAGTAGCACGTAGTGTCTATAGAGTGATGATCCGTCCGCAACGGATTCATTGGCATTTTATGCTTTTGGTGCTATGTGTATTGGGTATGTGTGACAGTTGAGTTAGTCTTGTTTATGGACTGCTAAATATTTTCTTCCTCAGGTACTATGCCTCCTAGGCGCCCACGGCAAACCCGTGTGGCTACTTCGACCAATGCCAATGAAGGCCATGAGGTCAGGGGATTGGTTGACGATATTAGAAATTTGCTGAGGGATGTCATGGATCGAGCTCCACAACCTCATGCGGTGAAAATGAGAGAAGTTTATGAGGCTGGAGCCAGAGAGTTCAAGGGTGCCAAGGGACCCCTTGATGCTCATAATTGGGTGGACAAGATGGAAAATGCTTTTACGATCACTGAGTTACCAGAAGAAAGAAAGGTGAAGATGGCAGTGACTTTTCTAGATGATTCAGCACATCACTGGTGGTCGCTTGCCAGCAGGAATGTTGAGGATGCTCTGAGTATGTCGTGGGAGCAGTTTAAGACTCTCTTCTTGGGGCAGTATTTCAATCATGCCCACCGCAGCAGAATTCAGTCAGATTTCCTGCATATGACGAAGAGGGATAATGAGGGGATCATAGAGTTCCAGGAAAGATTCACTTCCCTGAGCTACCATGTGTCATATCTGGTTCCTGATGAGAAGACCAGGATTGAGATGTTTATTGGAGCACTTGGTGGAGTGTATGCAGACAAGATGACGGGGGTAATTTACCCGACTTTTATGGATGCAGTTGGTGCAGCCATGGCCATTGAGTCCAGGGGGACATATGGTGTTCGGCCTCGTGATTAATATCTAAGAATAATATTGCGGACTTTAGAGTGATGATCGGGATCCTAGATTTGCTTCTAAATTCTGGGGAGCTCTTCAAGAAGCTTTAGGTACCCGATTACATTTCAGCACTGCTTTTCATCTTCAGACTGATGGGCAGTCCGAGAGGACTATTCAGACTTTGGAGGATATGTTGAGAGCTTGTGCCTTGCAATTCAGAGGGAGTTGGGATAAAAATCTATCCTTGATGGAATTTGCTTATAATAATAGCTTTATGGAAACAGTGTCGTATGCCTTTATGTTGGAATAAAGTGGGGGAAAAAGAGCTTTGTGGCCCAGAGTTAATCCATGAGACAAATGAGAAGATTAAAGTGGTTAGAGATAGACTCAAGGCCGCTCAAAGTAGGCAGAAGAGTTATGCAGATGTCCGTAGGAAAGATCTTAAGTTTCAAGTGGGTGATTGGGTTTCTTGAAATTATCTCCTTGGAAAGGGGTTGTATGTTTCGGTAAGCGTGGGAAGCTTAGTCCGAGGTATATTGGCCCTTATGAGATTATAGAGCGAGTTGGCTCACTTGCTTATCGGTTAACTTTGCCTCCAGAATTAGCCAGGATACATAATGTGTTTCATGTATCCATGCTTCGCAAGTATATTGCCGATCCTTCTCATGTGCTGCAAGAACAACCGATCAGTTTGACGAGAGATTTGTCCTATGAAGAGGAACCGGTTCAGATTCTCGACCGAAAGGAGCAAGTGCTTAGGAACAAGACAATTCCACTTGTCAAGGTGCTTTGGAGAAGTCATCAAGTAGAAGAAGCTACTTGGGAATTAGAGGAGCAAATGATGCAGCAGTATCCCTACCTCTTCGAATGACAGGTATGTAAATTTCGAGGACGAAATTTTTATAAGGAGGGGAGAATTGTCACATCCCGACCCGTAAAAACTTTATCTTATTTACTAGCTTGATTATAATAAGAATTTTACCGTCTCCGACATTGAGATATAGTTTAATTGGTCCCTAGAGGGGTTTTGAGGGACGATTATTTCGGAAAGTTATTCGTAGGAGAAAAATGTAACGACGGTAAAAAATGGTAAATTTTAGCTAGTAAAAGGTAATTTTTATTAGGGTATTATTTTTGGGGGTGTTAAATTTTTGGATTGGGTATATATGGGTTGGAACCGGTTGGGCCAAGCCCAAAATATTTCTCTCTCCCTCCCGATTCTCTCTCTCCTCTCTCTCTTTCTCTCCCGATTCTCCCTCCCGCTGCCGGAAATTCCGACCATCCGCCGCCGTCCGGCCACCGTTCGCCGCCGCACCGGTCCTAAAAGTTCGGCCATTAACCCAGCTTCCATTCTAGACCGGTCACAGCCTCCCTAGCGCCGCCGTGAAGGAGTAGTGCCGCCCGAAAGGCGCGGCTGCCTTGAGTTTTCCGTAGCCGGAACTCCCTCCTCCGGCCACCAATCCGGGCAAGCTTGGTACGGTTTTGAAGCTCTCCTCCCGTGCAACAACCCCTCCAAAAGGCTCGATCCCTCTTGAGCTCGGTAAGGAGAAATTCGAAGTTGAAATTCTAGGGCTTTTAGGATATTTTCATTCGATTGACCCAGTTAGGCTTGAAATTGGACTTAGTGACAGTTATAAAAGTTGTTTGGGATGTTGAGAGGAAGCTACTGTTAAAATTTGGTAGATTTTGGACGTCGCCGGAATTGGCCTCCGGCCGCCGCCGGCTCCGCCGCTGAAAAATTGTTTTTGGTGGAGATTTTTATGAGGAATTTAATGGAATGAGTTTTAAAATTTTCGGACGAGTTTTGAATAGGTTTGTGAATTTCCGAAGTTTGGTATTTTGGCGGTTAAATAATGTAAAATCCGACCGTAGGATTTAAATCAATTTCTGGGAAAGGTTGTTTATACGACTGCCGAGTATGATATAAAAGTTTGGATTGTTCCGATTTAAGAATATCGAACTTAGGCAATGATGAGCGTAATTATGGCTCTCGATTAATTTTGCCTATTTTATAAATACTGGATTTGAGTTGGTAAATTAATTATATATTTGGAACAGGACGTGAGGAGGCCCGAGCAGAAGAAGTCTCGGAGCGTCATCAGGCTTAGGCCTAATTTGTGAGTGGACCTTTGTTTTAAATAAAAGCATGCAATGAATGATTTATTAATCATTTATTTCTTTTGACGAGACTTATTGATTTATCGATTATTTGGCAATTTTTCCTCCTTTGGAGAGATCCCGAAAATGAGATTTTCGGTGGATATGTATTTTGGATGTTTATGAGTATAGTATATAAATAAATGCTAGCTAGCTATACGTGTTTTTCCACCGTGCTGAGGTAAAATTCCATTATGGTGCGACGTGAGCGTTAGACGCAATCGTCGTAGCCCTATATAAATATAATAATTTATATAGGGGATATGCGCGTATATATATATATACACCGTCTTTTCGGTCATAATGAGGAAAAATACCATTATGGCGCAACGTGAGCGTTAGACGCCAGCGTTGTAGCCTTGTATGAATTTCTATTTTTCTGAATTGTTTCTAGGATTCATACAAGGAGTCTGACGAGTGTAGATACATATGAATATATGATTATATATGGTTTAGCCTGAGAGGCTCCATTTTATTTGAGTTGGTGACTAGCCAGTGCTAGTCGTAAAATTATCAGATTATGAATTAAGCGTTTTTAAGCTGCCGCATGCAGTATATTTTTCTATGAAATTAAATGGGAATGCATAAATAGTTTATTATTAAATTATTTTTGTCCACTCACTCTAACGTTATTAAATGTCTTCCCCTGGGCCCTTCGTTTTAAAATGCCCAGTCTGCAGAGTTCGGATTGGATCTAGTAGGAGACGAGGCATAGTCACCCGTATTTCCACCACCTTTCACCAGTAGGTTACCTGTTTAGCCTACTTGTCTTTTTCTTGCTTCCGCTAGTGTCTAGTAGCTCTGAATACTTGGGTTTAATGTATATATTTTTGGTTGTGGGTGAAGGCTTGTAGATATTTTAAAATATTTAACTGATAATGTATATTATCTTAGATAATGTTTATTATCCTGTTGGTGGTGATTGTTTTTGAGGAGCACGAAGGCTCCAGAAGTTAAGGTTGGATTTGGAACCTTTAGAAGTGTTTGCAGGTTTTTATTGGAAGGGTTGTCCATTTCCAAGGGAGGTTGTACCAAAGTTAGCGGTAAATCTTTCCTTGGAGGTGGTTCCCGCACGATTTACTCCGGGTTTAGGGTGAAATTCGGGGTGGGTCGTGTCAACACAACTGCAACTTCCTGTGTAATCTGGCCTCATCAATATCCATATTAAAAGCCTGAACCGCCCACCAAGCCCGATGTTCCAACTCCACAGGCAAGTGACAAGCCTTGCCGTACACCATACGAAACGGTGACATCCCCAAGGGATTTTTGAATGCAGTTCGATATTCCCATAGTGCATCATCAAGTCGTTGGCTCCAATCCTTGCGTGACGGCTTCACACTCTTCTCCAATATCCGCTTGATCTCTCGGTTACTAAGCTCCACTTGCCCACTTGTCTGGGGGTGATACGGTGTAGCAACCTTATGCTTGATTTCATACTTCTTCATTAGAGCTTCAATTGTCCGATTGCAAAAGTGGGAACCTCCATCACTTATTACAAATTTCGGCATTCCAAACCTGGAGAAAATATTAGAGCGTAGGAAATCTGCAACAACTCGAGAATCATTAGTTCGGGTGGCTTTTGCTTCTACCATTTAGAAACATAATCCACACATACGAGAATGTACAAATATCCCTGAGAACTTGGAAAAGGCCCCATGAAATCAATACCCCAACAATCAAATATTTCAACATGTATAATAGGTTGCATAGGCATCTCATCCCTAGGTCCTAAATTTCCTGTCCTTTGACATCTATCACATGAAGCACCACATATAGGCATCCCGAAAAATAGTAAGCCAAAAGAATCCACAGTCTAAAACTTTCAAAGCAGTCCTACGAGAACCAAAGTGACCTCCACAAACTTGATCATGGCAAAAACTAAGAATAGACATATGCTCATTCTCCAGGACACACCTCCTAATAACTTGATCAACACAATGCTTCCACAAGTAAGGTTCATCCCACAACTTGTCCGACCCCTTCTTATCTTTGATTTCCAAATCGAACTCTTGGAGAAGCAATATTCACCTTATCAATCTCGGCTTGGCATCCTTCTTCGTCAACAAATACTTCAAAGCCGCATGGTCAGTGTAAACAATAACTTTAGATTGAAGTAAGTAAGAACAAAACTTATCCAAAGCAAAGATCACGGCAAGAAGTTCTTTCTCGGTGGTGGTGTAGTTTTGTTGCGCATCATTGAGCGTCCGAGAGGCATAATATATGGCATACGGCTGCTGTTCTTTTCTCTGTCCGAGCACAGCCCCCACGGCATAGTCTGAGGCGTCACACATCAACTCGAAGGGCAAGGACCAATCCGGTGGCGCCATGATCGGCGCCGATGTCAACATGGTTTTCAACCGCTCAAAAGCCTTCTTGCACTCGGCATCAAAGTGAAAGGGCACATCTTTTTGCAACAAAGAACTTAAGGGCCGAGCTATCTTGGAGAAATCTTTGATAAATCGACGATAAAAACCTGCATGTCCAAGAAAGCTTCGAACATCCCTCACACTTGTGGGGATGGGTAAGTGACGCACAAGATCTATCTTAGATTTATCAACTTCAATACCCCTAGAACTAACAATGTGGCCGAGCACTATACCCTGAGTAACCATGAAGTGACATTTTTCCAATTAAGCACAAGATTAGTTTCCTCGCATCTCCTAAGCACAAGTTCTACATTTTCTAAACATGCATCGAAATCTCCACCATAAACAGAAAAATCATCCATAAAGACTTCAATCTTAGAACCGATGAACTCAGAAAATATGTGGTACATGCATCTTTGAAACGTACCTGGAGCATTGCACAAGCCAAAAGGCATGCGGCGGTAGGCAAAAGTGCCAAAGGGACATGTAAACGTTCTCTTCTCTTGATCCTCTTCCGCAACACTTATTTGATTGTAACCACTATAACCGTCAAGAAAACAATAGAAGGAATGACCGGCTAACCTCTCAAGCATTTGATCAATGAATGGCAACGGCATGTGATCCTTCCTTGTTGTTGCATTGAGCCTCCTATAATCGATACACACTCGGTGGCCGGTTATGGTCCTTTGTGGCACAAGCTCGTTTTCATCATTCCTCACCACCGTGATTCCGCTTTTCTTTGGCACAACTTGAACCGGTGAAATCCATCTTGAATCCGAAATTGGGTAGATGACTCCACAATCGAGCAACTTTGTCACCTCATCCTTCACAACTTGCATCATAGGTGGATGAAGACGTCGTTGACCCTCCTTGGTCGGTTTTGCTCCATCTTCAAGCAAAATTTGATGAACACACATTGTAGGACTAATTCCCTTGATGTCGGCTAAGGTCCAACCTATGGCCGTCTTGTGTCTCTTCAAAACTTCGATCAATCTCTCCTCTTGCTCCTTCTCTAGTGATGATGATATGATAACCGGCAACGTTTCATTCTCTCCCAAATACACATACTTCAAATGTTCCGGAAGAACCTTGAGATCTAATTTTGGGGCTTGGATAATGGAAGGAAGAAACTTGTTAGATGGAAAGAGAATTGGACTAGGGGAGGAGTAGCATACCTCGGTAGCCACCTCAAGTGACTACACGGTCTCAAGCAAGGGCAAGGCATGGTGTCTTGAGCTAAGGTGATTTTGTTCCCCATGGCATCAAATCCAATTCCTTTTGCCAAGGTGAGTGCCAAGGTGTCTTGAGCTATTGTCTCCACATATTCATCTGCAAGATCATCCACAACATCAATAGAAAAGGAATCTCGAAAAAGTTCAGGAAGTGGATACCTCATCGCATCAAAAACATTGTAACTAATGATGTCTCCATCTATTTCGAAAGTTAGTTCCCCTGAGTAGACATCAATTTTGGTCCTTGCGGTTCTCATGAATGGCCTTCCCAACAGAATGGGAATTTCTTTGTCATCTGCATCCGCCAGTTCCATGTCAATGACATAGAAATCTGCAGGAAATATTAAACTTGCAACCTGCACTAAAACATCCTCAACATATTCCAGAGGGATCTTGTTGGAGCGGTCAGCCAATCTAATGATAATGTCATCCTTTTTCAAATCACCTAGACCTAAGTCCGCATAAAGATAAGAAGGCATAACATTAATCGAAGCACCTAGATCTAACATGATCTTATCAAAACTATGAGTACCAATGGTGCATGGAATCGAAAAACTCCCTGGATCCTTGAGCTTAGGTGGTAGTTTCTTTTGAAAAACCGCAGAGATGGTTTCATTCATTACCGCTACACCATTCTCTTGTGGTAGCCTCTTGTTGGTGCACAACTCTTTCAAGAATTTCGCATACTTTGGATTTTGTTGAATGCACTCAAGCAATGGCATGTTTACTTCCACCTTCTTGAATAACTCAATCATTGCATGATCAGCTTCATCGTGCTTTGATTTAGCAAACCTGTTGGGGAAAGGGGCACGAGCATGGACATTAGTAGAAACTAAACCATTAGAGCTAGAAGACTTACCTTTCTCAAGCATGGCTTGAGTGGATTTCGGATCAGCAGGGACTGCAAGAGGCTCGGCCTCTTGCACCTTCTTCTTCTCAGCAAGAACTGCCGCACGGTCACTCTCTCTCTCGGACTGAGGCACGACCTCTTTGTCCGGCTGCTTCTCGGCATAAACCTCTTCAATATCTTCGTCATCTTGCAGCAATATGCTTTCGGCATCACCTTCCTTAGAAGGCTCCGACTTCTTCAACAAAGGCTCCTCAAAAACTCGACCACTCCTAGTTGCAACGATCTTGAATTGTCCGGCATTCGGGTTTGGCAAGGTTTGGCCCGGCAACTTACCACTTTCATGGATTTTACCCATGAAATCGATAACCTGTCCCATCTGCTTTTTGAGCTCCGTGATCTCTTTAGAATTAGCCTGTTGACCTGTCACTAAAGCTTGAGTTGCAGATGTTAAGTTCTGTTGCCCTTGAGCAAGGGACTTCAAGAGTTCATCATAATTAGGAGTAGAAGAACTAGCATTATTATTTGAACCTTGAACATTGGCATTATTAGGCACGAAATTAGAAGAGTTAGGAACAAAACCTTGAGGTACCTGAGGCCTCACAAACAAACCTGAAGGACGAGGTCCTTGACCTTCCAAAAATCAATCAAAGGAAAACAAAACAAAGGAAAACAAAAGAAATTCGAAAATCAAGAGATAAATTTCGAAACAAATTAAATACAAAATCATATATGGCACCAATCTTTTAAGATTACAAAGTCATACAAGCTTATTCTCGAGTTGCTACTAAAACACTTAAATAAATAATGATTCTAGATGGTAAGACACGGTGGACGTGCGGCCTGGATATAGATGTTTCTATCACAAGCTTGAAGCGTTATTTCTAAAGGTCAATAGCTCAATCCAAAGATAGTGAACATGGTAGGACTCGTTAGTGAGCAATGAGAACTCCATCATCGAGATGTATGTCTTCAAGGCTCTTGAGATCCAATTTTTTGGTCCCATGCACCAAAGTAATAGAAGGAGCGTACTAATGTACTCAGCTAGCAACAAACTTATGAACCAAACATGACTCCAAGTGTTAATAAAAGCCGCCCACAACCTCATGCAAACCGAGAGTAAACAAGAAGGGTTAAGGCTAGAATTAACAAAAGGGATCCTACCTATTCCTGTGCATTACAACCTACAACATTATTCATACAAGTATTAAAGTAGAAAAACAAAAATAAAACACAATTACATCATATACAAATTCATGGTTTTAACTTTACAAATATAAACATATAGACATATATACAATGCAAATTTCGACAATTAAAAAGATCGAGGATCCCGAAGGATCCCCGGCAACGGCGCCATTTGATAAATCGTATTTGCACACGCATCAATTAACTCTGTCAACAAATCAATCATAGTATAAAGCAAGCAGGGATTGTTCTAAACCGGGGATCCAACTACAGGGTAGATCCACCTAACCTAATATAAATGTCGAAATATGCATATAGGGTTTAAGGGTTTGATGATTTCGGAATAGACATTGGAAATAAATCCTAAATTACCTCTATACATATTTACATGTGATCAACCAACAATCATGCAAACACAACCAAACAACCATGCTAGAACAAAGAAGATGATCTCTAATCTCATTTAAGTCTACACCGTGAGCAAATACATAACCTAAATTCGATATGCACATAAGTTCCTACGTGGTTCCTATGACATAGACATACTTTGAATTAGACTACGGGTTTCATTCAACATCGTGACACAAACAAGCTCGGCTACGTGCTCTACTTATAGGTCACACACATAAACTAATCATGCAATTACGTATCACATAAAAAATCGATGTGTTTAAGCACAAGTCCAAATCAAACATAGATAGAAAATCGGTGAAATAACAAAGACAATGCAACTTATCAACTACTTGTATCAAAGTCGAACCTTGGATGATTAACACATGCAACATCAACTACTTGTATCAATACACATGAAAATAGAAGAATGCACCGAAAATCTTAAAGTACATGGACATAAAACTCACGGCATAAAACCTAAAATCATTGATCATAAATCGTAAACTTCAATTCAATGCATGGCTCAAAAGTACTTCTATCTCATAGACAAGAATCGAAACATACTTAAGCAAAAACCTAAAACAAACATCAACAAGAACAAACACATTCTAATCCGAAAGTAAAAGATGAAATACACTCTCAAAATATCCATACTTGTTCTATTTTTCGAGTGAGCGGAACCCTAGGCTACTTGCTTTGGATCAAGGATGATGGTGAGTTCGGAATATGGTGTTTGGAGAATGATGAAGTTTCGGCAAAGCTTGGTGTAATTTTGCACGGGTTGATGATGATTTTCTGTACTTGAAGTCATGCTTTATATAGAGGAAAAACCCTAGAGAAGTCGGCCACAAAGCCTAAACCAAGTCGGTTTAGGTTTCCTAGTTCTTCTCAATTTCGGCAGAATGACATCCGTCTGATGATTATGTCATAACTCCCTCTAGAAAATAGATATTGAGGTGTTTCCAATTGATTTGGAAACTAGACTCCCGTAGCTCTCTATCCATATCTAGCACGTTTTCTGATTCATTGTGAGCTGTCCTGGAGAGTCCGTTGAAGTTGAGAGACGTGCACATGAATTCTCCCGATTTAATCAGGGTTTTCAAGACTTGGATATTCCTTGATATTCTGCCGAATTTAGATCTTCTTCTCCATATTGGACTTGGTTTGGACCTCTCCTTTCATGGACTAGACTTCCTGGATCAGCTGCTTTGTTTCCCATGAAATCTTCTACATGTCACTGAGTAAACAAGGATTTCCACCACTTAGCACAATTCCAACACCAAATTATTCAAATCCGAAAATACTATGCACTCTACCACTAAAACCTACATATTTCTACATTAAGCAATTATTCTACACTAAACACAAATATAAAGCTAAAACAACTAAATAGGAGTTAACAAAGGGTAAATAAAGGGTATAAACATATTAAGAACGTCACACTTTGTGCTCCTATCATAGAGCAAGAAGGTCTTCTCTTTCTTCCTCCGCCAGCTTAGCACTGATGGAAATGAGCAGGGGTCTTTCTGCAGTCCCCACGTCAACTCGTGAAATATGGTCGCGGACTTGAGGTGGTGTATCGTCCAAGGCGGCAAGAGCTAGCTGAATAACTTCCTCCTTGGTATCGGTGTAATTCACTATTTCATCTACATATTCCATAGTCGCGACCTTGTCGTAGGCTTCGCGTTCCGCCCAGTACGAAAGGAGTCTTTCGCACAAGGATTCGCCAACCTTGTGTGCCTCATCTGAGAAGGCACTATCAATCGGAATGTGGTGGAGAGTCCGCGATGGTGTGAGGATATTGTAGATCGTCATTCGCCTGAGTAAGCCCCCATCGCACTAAATTGGAGGCCGTGACCCCATACGGGCGGCCTTTGTAGTCAATGCCTTGAATGTCTAATGGGCCCAAGTCGGTGTTATAATATCGAGCGTCATTGAAGTTAGGGGAGATAGAAAATGGACGCAGGTCAGCTTTGATGATGACTGCCTCATTCTTCTCAGTATCCCAGATCATGAGCTCTTGGTGCATGGAAGAGGACACACAAAAATTTATGTGGATCCAGTCATAGCGTAGAATCATGCTGTAAGAGGAAGAACATTCTGCCACGAAGAAAGTATACACTCGTGATGTCGGCCCCACTTTGACTCGTAGAAATAGGAGGCCTAGGATCCTAGATACCTGCCCAATGAAGTTCTTGACCTTTTAGGACGTGGTTTGGATCATCGAGCATTGGATGCCTAGGAGTCCTATGGTGCGGGTTGTAACGACATTAACCGCGACACCAGTGTCGACCATGACCTTGTTGATCATCTTCAATTTGACTTTGGCAGTAATGTATAACGGCAGCATGTGAGTGGCCATATCTAAGGTTGGTGTCGAAAATGTCAGAGTCTGTTTGTGCTTTATGCTGCTCGTAATCTCCACTTGTGGAGCCTCTTCATCTTGTGCCGGGGCTGGACCCATTTCGCTACTGCAAGGTGGGGATGTATCGTTGACGCTTGCATTGCTGACTGGGATATCTTCCGCGCTGCAAGTTGTGTTTGGCGGCAGAGCGTATCTCTCTGATATGAAGAAAATCATCCCGACCTGAAAAGTGAATTACGCGCGAACTGGGATAAGCGAAGTGTCAATGACCCCGTGCTCCCCTTCTAGCACCGCGAAGGCATCTGCTTCGTGGTGGACTTCTTCGTCTTCAACCCATCCTGAAACTTCTACCATGTTGTAGGTGAATGACTCCTCCTGCCCTTCTTCTTGGTCTTCATCCAGGTTAACACGAGGTTCTAAGTGTGCCTCATTATTCAGAGAATTCTCGCGGAAACGCTGAGCTATTTGCTGGGCGAGGTTTGGGCTAGAAGATGCACTTTCGGCGACTGGTGATACATTGGCCTCTGTTTGCCATGGGCGCCACACTTCCTTAGTTGAGGGCTGCTAGTCCCCGACTGGTTGTTTATCATTGGCCAAAGGGGCTCTGTCCTTGTCGTCCTTTTTCAGCCGCTGTAGGGCGGAGACGCGGGGGACCATCCGAGTCTCGGGCTTCAGGGTAGATTGTGTCCGAGGCCGATATGGTTGTGGTGGTTCCCTCCTTGTCTCAGGTTCCGGGTTTTGAGGTTCTCGGCGTCGTGATGGCTGAGGCGGCTCCCGCCTTGGCTCTAATTCTGGGGTCGTAAACAACCTACGCCTTGGCCTAGGAGGCGGTTCTCTGCGCCTATCAGGCTCCGGTAATGGTCTGTGCCTGGAAGATTATGGGTCCCTTCTCCTCTCAGGCTCCGGTGACGGTATGCGCCTGGAAGGCTGTGGATCCCTTCTCCTGTCAGGCTCCGGTGTGGGTGACGGCCTGCGCCTGGAAGGTTATGGATCCTGCTTGGGTGGAACTTCAAGTCGGCATAAGACGTTTGTTTTTTGAGGCAGGTTCGTCTGCGAACTGCTCGCACACTCTTGGGGGGGTTACGGCCGGCATTTGAAGGAACGCGCGCAAGCCCTTCGCCTCTCTCCACATCCGTTCAGGCGTCTGTGCGAGTTGTGAGGGGCGTACTGACACGACCCGCCCCGAATTTCACCCTGAACCCGGAGTAAATCGTGCGGGGACCACCTCCAAGGAAAGATTTACCGCAAAATTCAGTACAACCTCCCTTGAAAATGGACAACCCTTCCAATAGAAACCTGCAAACACGTCTAAAGGTTCCAAATCCAACCTTAACTTCTGGAGCCTTCGTGCTCCCCAAAAACAATCACCACCAACAGGATAATAAACATTATCTGAGATAATATACATCATCCGAAAATATTCTAAAATATCAACAAGCCTTCACCCACAACCAAAAATATATACATTAAACCCAAGTATTCAGAGCTACTAGACACTAGCGGAAATAAGAAAAGACAAGTAGGCTAAACAGGTAACCTACTGGTGAAAGGTGGTGGAAATACGGGTGACTATGCCTCGTCTCCTACTAGATCTAATCCGAACTCTGCAGATTGGGCATTTTAAAACGAAAGGCCCAGGGGAAGACATTTAATAACGTTAGAGTGAGTGGACAAAAATAATTTAATAATAAACTATTTATGCATTCCCATTTAATTTCATAGAAAAATATACTGCATGCGGCAACTTAAAAATGCTCAACTCATAAACTGATAATTTCACGACTAGCTCCGGCTAGTCACCAACTCAATAAAATGAAGCCTCTCAGGCTAAACTATATAAACATATATTCGTATGTATCTACACTCGTCAGACTCCTTGTATGAATCCTAGAAACAATTTAGAAAAAATAGAAATTTATACAAGGCTACAACGCTGGCGTCTAACGCTCACGTTGCGCCATAATGGTATTTTTCCTCATTATGACCGAAAAGGACGGTGTATATATACGTGTGGACTCCCTATATGAAAACCTAAATCAACGAAAAAGAAAGTAGTTTTCATATAGGGCTATGACGCTTGTGTCTAACACTCACGCACACCATAATAGTATTTTACCTCATTATGCCGGACCAAGCACGTATGGCTAGCTAGCATTTATATACATACTAATTCATAATATCCAAAATATATATATCCACCGAAAATCTCATTTTCGGGATCTCTCCAAAGGAGGAAAAATTGTCAAATGGGCGAGAAATCAATAATCTTATCAGAAGAAATAAATGATTAATAAAATCATTCATCGCATGTTTTTTATTAAAACAAGGTCCACTCACAAATTAGGCCTAAGCCTGATGACGCTCCGAGGCTTCTTCTGCTCGGGCCTCCTCACGTCCTGTTCCAAATATATAATTAATTTCCCACTAAAATCCAGTATTTATAAAATAGGCAAAATTAATCGAGAGCCATAAATACGCTCATCATTGCCTAAGTTCGATATTCTTAAATCGGAACGATCCAAACTTTTATATCATACTCGCAGTCGTATAAACAACCTTTCCCAGAAATTGATTTAAATCCTACGGTCGGATTTTATTATTTAACCGCCAAAAATACCAAACTTCAAAATTCACAAACCTATTCAAAACTCGTCCGAAAATTCTAAAACTCATTCCATTAAACTCCTCATAAAAATCTCCACCAAAAACAATTTCCAGCGGCGGCGCCGGCGACCAGCTCCGGCGACCTCAATGCCCACCAAAATTTGACAGCATCTTCCTCTCAACCTCCTCTACAACATTTCTAACTACCACAAACTCCAATTCTAAGCCTAACAATGTCAATCGAACGCAAACACACAATAAAGCCCTAGAATTTCAAATACCGATTTCTCTTTACCTAGCTGAAGATGGAGGGAGCCCTTTGGAGGGATTGAAGCACGAGAGGAGGGCTTCCTTTTGAGCCAAGGCTCGCCAGCTATGGCGGCCGGAGGAAGGAGTTCCGGCGAGAAAATCGATTCGGCAGTCGGAACTTCCGGGCGGCGTCTCTCCCTCACGGCGGTGCTAGAGAGGCTGCCACCGGTCTAGAACGGTAGCTGGGTGGAGACCGATCGATTGGGACCGGTGCGGCGGTCGGGCGGTCGGAATTCTGGCAGGGAGTGGCTCGGGCGCGGGAGCGGGAGAGGAGAGAGAGAGAATCGGGAGGGAAGAGAGAGAAGGAAGAAGAAAAAGATTTGGGCCTCTAAACCCGATCCAACATCTTTTAAATCAAACCCAATTCCAAAATTTAACACCCCCAAAAATAATACCCTAATAAAAATTACCTTTTACTAGCTAAAATTTACCATTTTTACCGTCGTTACATTTTTCTCCTACGAATAACTCTCCGAAATAATCATCCCTCAAAACCCCTCTAGGGACCAATTAAACTATATCTCAATGTCGGAGACGGTAAAATTCTTATTATAATTAAGCTAGTAAATAAGATAAAATTTTACGGTCGGGATGTGACACGTACAGCGCCCTGTATGCCCTCATCAACAGCTTGTAAGGCCCGTTTAATGCTACCGTACCTTTTATGCAACTTCTGTTTCTTGGACCTGCTGATGGTAACTGTTTTTCCCCTTGCTGCGTGTGTACCATACCCCGTCCTTAATTGCTGACTTGGATGTCGGGGAATATAGGGGTCGGTCAAGATACCTCTTCGAGGGCTTGAGACCTCGTTGTCAGGATAGTCACTGCCGGAGTCTGATACGTCCATCTCGCTTATGGCTGGAGACGAAGGTAATTTTTTCGTCCAATGTGTATAGACGAACGCTCGAGGCGTTCTATCCTCCGTTCCAACTCTTCTCGGGTTCTGGGGCTCATAGGCTGGTAATTTTCAGCGGGAGACGGTCTGTTGTCCCTCATGATTGTCTTGCCCTTATCTTTTCGAGAAGGGCGATCTGGCTCAAGTTTAGCGACCAACTGCCGTGCTGGTCTTCTGTGTTCCCCCTTGTTCATCGGCCGTTTACGGTTTTGACCTGGCGGTTCGCGTAGACCTGCATTTGGCGACAAGTCCAACGTTATTTTTCGCTGACCCACCCTAGGCCAAGCGATGTCAGCTGTTGCGATCATGAAGTCGCCCTCATTTTCAAAGCGAACGTATCCGAGGTCGAGCCAATCTTGGACCTGGTCCCTGAGTTGCTGACATTCACGGGTTATGTGCCCCTAGGTATTATGAAACTTGCAGTGTATGCATCCTTCCTTGTATTCTATGTAAGGCAAGGAACTTGCCACCGTGACGAGCCCGTCATCTATGAGATCGTCTAGAACCTCGTGAGCGAGGTTGACATTGTAGGTATATTGGCGATGCAGCCGGCGGGCACTGTTATCACCTTCTTCGCGGCCCCTTTTAGGTGCCCGACGTCGGCCTAGTTCACCTCGACCATGCCAACTACAAGCGGAAAAGGGTCGACATCCACCAACGAAGCTATGCTACCTGGTGTCTTTAGTTTCAGTTCGCCAGAGTTCAACCATGTTTGTTACTGGTCACGGAGCTGGACATAATCTTTGGTGTCATGATTGTAAACATTATGGAAGGCGCAGTATTTCTTATCCTTCAGCTCCTCTTTGGGTGGGATCTTGTGGTCCAAGCGTACATACTTCGCTTCGATCAAGTCATTAAAGACCAAATGGGCATTCTTGGCGTCATAAGTGTATGACTCGTACTCTGGCTTGGTCCATGCAAAAGACTGGGTTGTGATTGGCTCACGCGTCATTTTCAAGTTCTTCAACTTATGGGCCAATGGCTTGCCAGTCAGCTCGACCGCTCCAATATCCTCATGGTCCTGATCCGCCTAAGTCTCCTCGGACCTTTGATAATATGGATCATAAGCGGGAGATTGCAGGCTTAGTGCCCCCATTGTCCTATTCTTTCTCGGCACGTAGGTCCTTTGGAAGCGTTTGCCCTTTTGTCCATTTCATTCAGGATTAGTTCATAGCTTCCGACCTTGTTAATTAGGTCACCCATGGAAGCGAAGCGCTCCCCGTGATGCTTCAACCGCTGGCGGTGCTCCAGCCCCTCGAATAGCCAGCTTGATGGCTTCCTGCTCAGGTAGCAGGTAATCGCACTTGGCTTGCTGGATTTTGAAGCGTTGGAGGAATGAGACTCCGGACTCTATGCTTTGCTGGCTCATCTGGGTGAGGGAGTCGAGGCCAACTTCTGGTTCAATGGTGTCGTACGTCTCCCGGAAAAGCCTTTCCATAGTGGGCCAGTCTGTAATTGATTCGGGTTTCAATCTGGAGTACCAAGTGAAAGCAGCTCCGGACAAAGAAGTCCCAAAGAGTTTGAGTTGAGTTTGAGTTTGAGTTTGAGAATGTCATTATTCCTATATTGACCGCATTGGACCTTGAAGCGGGCCATATGCGTTGCTGCATCCTCCCATGTCTCCCCAGAGAAAGTCGTAAAGACAATATTCTTAAACCCTGTGGGAAAGGATATTGTGCCACGCTATCAGGGTAAGGGTCACGATATTGCAAGTTAGCATCACCTTTTCTGGTTTGCTCCTCGACTATGCTTGAGATGAGTTGGTGCCAGTCGGCTGCTGTTACTGGTGTAGATTATGTTCCTTCCTCATGGTTTGGCCATGCAGAGAAGCTAGGAGTCTGCCCAACATTCTTAGGGGCTGGACTGGAATGAGTTATAACTGGGTCATCTGGTGTCCCGGTCCCCTGATATGGAGAGCTACCAGGGCCTCTTAGTGTGACTCCAGGGCTGCACAGAGGAGGTAGAGGTGGTGGTGCCTTGAAGAACTAGCCCCCAACGTGAATTGAGGGGTTTTCTGAGCACCAACCTTCGGGTTAGCCCTAGGGCGCTCATTAGGTGGGATATACCTGGACGAGCCCTCAGTTGCACCTGCGCCAATTAAGTCAAGGGCAAGATTCTTTGGTGCTTGAGACCGCATCCAGTCTTCCACCTACAAGACCCTTAAGCTCAGACTGTCATGTCGTGCTTTGGAGTCCTCAAGCTTTTCCAGGCTATTTTTACTTCCAAAGAAGGATGCATCATGTTGTTGCTGTAGCTTGGTATCGTGTTCGTCCAAGCGGCGAGTTTGTTCATCCACGGTTACGCGGGTATGTTTTAAGGTCTCCGTGAAGGTCGCCATGTTCTGATCCAAGTCTTTCTGGATTCTTTGAAGGGAACCTTCCACCATGTCTTTATTCTCCCTGGCTTGACCAGCAAAGTAGTTGAACTCCTCACTGAGGTTGGAAAGGTTTTCTTGGTTAGCAATCCAGATGATTCTATCATTCGTGACATGTTCAGCTAGATCTTTGACGCTTTGCTGGGTGGTATCGACTTTCGAGTTGAGGAAGTCGAACTCTTTCTTCAGTTGGAGGGTCGCCTAGTCGGTATGAGCCTTCAGGCCCTCAACCATAGCTGCTAGGTGTGCGTCCACTGCTGGCGCGATGATCAGTTAGACTTGGTCTGCAGTGAGAGTGCTGAGGCCAGAGTCGCTGGTGAGTGTTGGTCCTATCATCATAGGTTCGCTGAAATCTGGATTTCTGAACCGGGCTAGGACTTGATCCTTAGTGAACGAGCGACAGACTGCGCTGTTGTGAGGTTGGTATCGCGGTGACTTGTGTTTGAGACAAGAAATCGAAGGTTCCCGTATGGGGATCCGCTTGATTTCTCAATGGTGAATAGTATGCAGTACTCCCTGTCCCACTGGGCGTGCCAATGTTTTGGCCATAATCCTCAGCAAGGGGCAGAGAGGTAACTAGCAGTACCAAAGTATGAGAACGAGGGTGCGGGGCGTGCCACCGCGCGGACGCGGGATGTGAGTGCGCGTGTCTAGCTTCTATCAAGCGAAGGAGAGCTCCGGTGCCACCCGCGGGCGAGGGATCACGAGTAAGCCTCTATTCACCTGTAAATCGATACTCACTGTTAGAGCGAACAAAGCAACTAATCGGGAAGAAAAGGCGAGTCCGAACGAGCTCTGAGAACTAAGGCGAGGTGCGCTTAGAACTTAGGGTTTCGAGGATGCTCGAAGAGTTGTTTGTAGTTTTGTATGATTTGATTGTGTGTCGAAATATCCTTGACCCCTCCTTATATAGCGTTTTGCAAGCAGTTAATAGAACCGTAATCACAATCTAACTCGGACTTCAACAATTAGAAAGCCACAAGAATACTATTTGCTCGCGAACCGCTTTATCTAGATGACACGTATCCACAACAGACTCCGCCTAGGCTTAAATCACCGCCCCGCGCTCATCCACTGTAGCAACGCATGCGAACTCGAACACTAGGCATTCTTATCCCGCGAAGTGTTACAGCCCTTACCAAACTATACCTCGCGCGCTCCGAAACCGCGACTCTTAACGGATTTTCATATTAAAAAGGGTCACAGGTATTGGCTCAAATGCTATCCAAAACTTATTGCGAGTCTTGGACCAAAATATCCATTGGGCTCAAACACAGCCATGGGACCAGGTGCCGTACGTGACGTACGTCTTCTATTGGTAGGCCATGGTATATGCTTTGTTCGAAATATTTGTCTGGCTTATTATTTCTAGAATGGATTTGTGCATGTCTTACGCCCGTGTCACCGGCGGTTGAGAACAACGCGAACACCGTTGCCGGTGAGACTCAGTGGGCATGGATCAATTACGGAAGTCTGAACCCTCCCCTAGTAACTCGTGTGCTTTACCCAATGTGTATGTGTTGCCTTAGCTCGGCTCGGTTTCGCTTTATTTTTATTTTATTTTTGCTTGAATAACAAATTCACCTTTTTTTTTGCAAATCAAACCATGTCTGCCTTTTGTGGCACATGAGCATGAGACAGATGGTTTGCAAAAATATGGGTGCTGATTTTACTTAATGTCTTGTTGTTTTTAAATAAGATTTTGCTTTCTTGTTTGACCAACGAGGTAGGTTTTCATTTCTGAAGTGATAGATCTTAAATTTCAGACTGTTAGTTGTTATGTGTTACCATGTGTAACAACAAAAATTATAAACGTGTGGAATTGTTTGTTATGTCAAGGAACACTTGTAAAATTGTAAAACCATAACTGAGTTCCTCTCCTCGTATTTCTCTACTCATATTGCCACATAAGTGGCAAGTAATTGATGTTGTACATTAGTTAGGCCTTTGATTAAACATGCACGAATGTCCACATCGACTTATTAGGCAATATTAGGAGACACACTCCTTAGGAGAGGATCCCGGTTCAAGTCTGTTATCATAGAATAAGGTGCATGCTAGGATGGCACATCGCAATATCTGTACTAGTGAAAGATCGATCGTTCCATCACCACTTAAAACATAACTAAACGAGTCAAGTTAATTATAGTGTATAATGTTTCTCATGCATCAATTTTTATTACAACTCGAAATACTTAAACGACAATATTTACCACTTTAAGACTCATTTTGACTCATTTTGACTACTTAAACGACATATTTTACCACTTTGAGACTCAATTGTAACAAAAAATATTTACCACTTTAAGGACAATATTACTATTTTAAAGACTTATTTCATATCATCTTCGATAAAAAGCGCTATATTAGGTGAGTAACTAAATTACAGTCTTTTTTTTAATGAAATGAGGTCAGACGATTTTATTCAATAATTAAGCACTAGCCATATTACACAGTGACCCACCCTTGCAGGGCCGTCAGAAAGAGACACCACTAAAACATAATACAACTCACCTATTATTGAGTGAAGCTCAGTGGGGGAGTAAACTAATAAAATACTGACAATAAATTTTCCCTCAGCATCCATTAGAATACTCAGTAACAACCTTCGATCAATAATCCTAGCAGTTCCTCGCATGTATTGATCCCAAGAAAAAAATTGCTACCAAACAAGAAAAGTCCTAGGTCCCAAATTTTTATCGTAAAGCCACCTGAATTCCAGATCTGAAACCAAAATTTAAGAAGCCCAAATGTTTTGTCTTTGGTCAACCCACTAGAACTCAAGCCCAAGTAACAAACATGAGCCCAGTTCCCATTAGGTCGACGCCAAGCAAGCCATACTTGAAGAACATCGACCATGGCTCCAACACCGACCACGTCGCCACAGCCGAAGTACGTCGGAATCGGTGACTTGTCACCAGCATGAACGTCGTCTCCTTGGGAGCAGCCTGGTTTTGTTGTTGTCAAACTTCGTTGGAGAAGAATATCTTTTTTCCCAACCAAATCAACCACAACACAACACCCAACAAACAATAAAACAAGATCAGATCTCTTCAACACACTTGCTTTGAGTCGTGCTCGAGTTAGTCGGAGCCGGTCCACGAACGAAACCGATCTGAACTCACCAATCTGCGCAACCTTTGCTTTGCCCCACACACCATAAATTGGAGGAGAGATCTTCGCAGAGAAACGTTTCTGGGTGACGGAAAAGGAGGCGAGGCTGTGCACATAGGTCCCGACGCGAGGACGAAATCAGAGAGGTTCTCCAAGGTTGAAGACTTGAAGGAGGAGGATACAGAGAGGCCGTTTACGGCGCTCTCCCAAACCTAGCAAGAGCGTTAGGCATTTTTGATGAAGATTTTGTCGAAGACCAGACGGCCACGATAAACCCTAACACAGCGGCTGCTAGGTAAGAAAAAAAACTAAGACGCATAAGCACAAAGAAAGACAATCGATAATCAAAGAATAAAAAATTACAGCCTTTGAAGTTTGAAACACTATTATCTATTCAGTCATTTGGCAAATCCACGGCACTTGTTGCACGGTTGCACCACAAAAGACATTTCTTCTTTTCTTCCGTTCATGTATATCCTCTAGACTGACTGAGTGACTAGTGACACCCCGAAGTCCCGAACATGCAAATTTTTGGCATTAAAATTCTACTTTCTTCCTTCCTTTCTTCTCCATGCGGTCCCATGCAATTGACTTGGAGAACCCACAGTTCGAATCCTGCTTCAATCCGAATCCCTCTATCTTGTTGGAGCTCAAAATAAGAAAAACAAAAAAACACTCCATCATTGTCAGTAAATTTTATTGTATGGAACCCAATAATTCTTGCTTAATCGATCGTGACAACGAAACGATCGAGCACGTCCCTTCGATCTCTTTTATTCGAAAATTCTTACTTTGTTGGCAAAATAACAATATCACAGTTCCCAGCCAGATGAATCCTACAACCATCATGCCATCGCTCAAGCACAGCCCTTATTAAAAGCCAAGAATGGTAATTTTTAGTTCTATATCGTTTCACAAAATGAACCCATTTGCTAGGAACCCCAGAATTTTTCACATTTGAACTCTATTGCTCGATCTGTGTTCACTATTCAGAGTGCCAATCATTTCCTTACAAAGAAAGAATTTCCACGTACCTTCCCTGCCTCCTCAATCAAGATCCAATATGCCCCTTCTCTGATTGTTCCCAAAGCCAATCATAAGAAAACCAAGCTGCACGTACGTTTCTGATTTCACTCCTCCTTCCTGCTCTCTCCGTCCTCAAATACCTCTATCCAAAGTCCAAACCATGGCCGATTTTCGCTATCAAGTATTAACCTCGCTCGTTCTTGGTGATTTAGCAAAACAAGTTGCCCCTTCCACCTTCGCCATTTTCAGTTTCATATTGCCAATACTTCTCACCTTCATCCTATTAAAATTCCGGCAGCCGGAATACTGTCTTCTCCGTTTGGAACCCACCACGTACTGACGTACACCAAGTTCATGGTCGCCATGCTCGGCTTAATTACTAGGGTTCTCTGGCTTCACCATATTGGGGCTACCCTAAACTACTTCCCAACCCACACCGGAAAACTTCACACGGCGATGATTGTAAATTATGCTAGCTCTTGAGGTAGTCGTTTCGGGTTTGCTTCATCTTCCACTCGTCAGCCGTGAACAAGGGACAGACGGTCACAGACCCATTCTCTATCTCCACGGTTTCAGGAGCTCATCTCCTATGTGGCACAGTTGACACAAGTGACATATTACCCCACTATCTAAACTTAATTACAAGGATTCTGACACGCATCCGGGGGGGGGGGGGGGATACGAGAAGACGACGTCGTTTCAAAGGGCCAACCTACGATCTAATCATAACTCAAGACGGCGTCGTTTAATCCTCGGCATAGATTGAAATCGATCATGCCGGGACTGGGATCGCTGGTGAAGACGGTAGTTGGAAGGTTTGAGAGATGCATGAGCACCAGAACAGCTGTGATGAGCTTCGGCGACGGCAACCACGGTGCTCTGGGGTTACCCACTTCCTTAATGGGCCTGGGTGTCGACGCCTACGAGCCCACACGGGTCCCTTCTCTGCCTTCCGACATCACCGCCGTCACCGCCGGCCATTATCACTCCCTGGCGGTCACCTCTCAAGGTCAGCTTTGGGCCTGGGGAAGAGACCTCGAGGCCCAGCTCGGCCGTGGTGGTCCTTCTCCCAGGTAAAAGGTTTCAGCTTTACAGCTTTTGAGCTCTATGAAGCAGCACCAATGGACCCTTTTAACCCTTGGGTGTTTTAGGATTGTGTAGAAATTGATTTCGGTTTCAGAATTCAGAGAAAATAGTTCTGGTAATTTAGTAAATGACAACTGTAATGTTACTAGTTTTAGTCGATGATGATTTCTTAGAGTAGAATTCAGCAATGTAGTTTGTTGATGTGGCCTAGATTAACCAAAGGCATGGAATTTTTTCGTTTTTTGGATTGATATGGAAGACCCTATTTTGATGGAGCTTTTTTTTATTGTTATCTCATTTACTTTAGCAGTTTAGCCTTTTATATGAATTGATAAATGGTGAGTTGTTGTTATTGGCAGAGATTCGTGGAATGAACCGAGGAGAGTAACGGGATTGGATCGAGTAAATGTGTGTTCTGCATTTGCGTCTGGTGTCATTTCTGCGGCCATTGGAGATGATGGTTCTCTGTGGGTTTGGGGGAAGTCGAAGCGTGGCCAGCTTGGTCTGGGAGAGCAAGTCATGGAGGCTGTGGTGCCTTCCCGAGTTGAAGTGCTTGCCGGTGAGAAAATTACTAAGGTGCGCTCTTATGCTTAAGGTAGGAATACTGAATGATACACTGTGATGCAATACAGAAATAAAATGTTTAAACTTTGTCTTGGATTCTGAATGTTGTTTTCTTCATAAGATGGAAGTTTTGGAGCACAAATGTTCTGTGGCAGGTTGCACTTGGTTGGGGGCATGCTCTTGCATTGACTGAGGATGGAAAGTTGTTTGGTTGGGGTTATTTGCTGACTGTAGGATAGGAAGCATTAAAGAATCTTTGGAGACTTCTCAACTGGAATCTACTTCGAGTAATCAAGAACTGTCGAGTTCATCTTTGGAAGCTGCCGAGAAGCTGGTTTTAGAAGGAATGGCCAAGGAGAATAACATGCCAATAGTTTGGGAACCCAGTTTAGGGGAACTACATTCTATTAAAGTTGTAGACATTGCATGTGGTCTTGATCATTCATTAATTCTTTGTGGTAGGTAGTGCTGTTCACATTTATACGCTTATGCAGATATAGATATCGGCTCATGCTTGTTTGTTCTAATTGTAGAGTTGTTTCAGGTGATAAGACACTACTGAGTTGTGGGAGGCAACGTATATGGTCAGTTGGGAAGAGAAAAACAGGATGTAGGATTACTTCCTGTTGATATAATCTTCCGTCCAATGTCTATAGCAGCCGGGCTTGGCCATTCTTTGGCAATTTGCCAGGTTCCATCATCAGATGTTATGGGAGGAGCCACAGGTATTATTACATGGGGTTGGAATCAGACCTCTCAGCTCGGTAGGGGTGGGCCAGAAAATATTCCATTAGGAGTTGAAGGATTGGAAGGGGAAACTCCCGTATCAGTATCAGGAGGTGTGTGTGCATTCCATTGCTCTCACGTCTAAGAGAGAAGTTTGGGTTTGGGGTTCTGGTAAGAATGGAAGGCTTGGGTTAGGAAGCTCCTGCGATGAACCTGAACCAATTGTGCTGGACTCTGTTGAGGGTTGTGAAGTTTTACAAGCTGTATCAGGATTTGATCATAACCTGGTCCTAATTGCCGAATGATAAGAATGACTGAGCGATTAAAATAATCATTTTTGTGCTTCGGCTTCATGTTCTCTTTGATGGCTTTTATGCTTCTTTATGGTCCAAGTTAGTCTGAAAGTTAGTATCATTCCTCCATCAGAATTTGAATACTCCAGCCAACAGAACGAAACATATTGGTGCTGCTTTGTTACACATTTCAAATGATTTGTAAGGATATAAAGAGGGAATGGTTTCCACTGCAGGGACAGTGTAGAGATTGACATTGAATCTTTTCTTTTTCATGGTGGATTGTGAGTGTATATAAACTGTCTGATCTCGTGGTTTTTCAGTTCAAGTTTTGATGGTATTTGTGTTTCTGTGATTGTATATGGAATCAAAGTGACAATTCAGTAGAATGTTGAAGAACTTTCACTAGGTGAGAAATGTACATGGAAGAAGAAGAATATCACACGGTAAGGCTTGGTGTATATGTTACAGTTTAATCTCACACAAATAAACTTCTGCTTTTTGCAGTTGCAATTGTTTGCATACTCTGAGAAACCTTATAACCTTCTGCAACTTTTGCAAGAGGTGCAAGGTGCAAGTATGCGTTACTTCAAATTAAACCAAATTGATGTTCATGATCATCAGCATTTTGGAAGGTCCTAGGCGGAGGCAGAACAGATTGATGTTTGCCCGGTCCATCTTCGACAACAAATGCCGTTTTCAATCCCCATCCGGTATGAAGCTCCAAATGACAGTGCATGAACCAAACGCCTACACATCCAAACAAGGGAAAGCTAAACACACAGAATATGATACTGTGGAATTGCTTAGACAATGTGGTTTCAGAAAATGAAGTAGTTTGGTAATGTCATACCTGGATTATCAGCTCTGAAACGAATGGCAGTCCAACCACCGGTTGGAACGCCGACGGTATTTCTCTCAACAGGATCAACCAAGTTGTACTTAGCCGGGTCCTTGGCAGGATCAAAATTCCCAATACCGGTTCCAACAACAAAGAAGTTGTATCCATGAAGATGGATGGATGTGACTCCACTGTTAGAAGATTGGTGTCCTGCAAAACCAACTCAACTGTAGAGTTGAATGCAATCTTGCTCAGTCTGGTGCCTTTGGAAGTCCCAAGATTGGCTGTGAGTGGTGCGCCAGTATAGTTGAAAGGAGTTGGTGGCTTATCAGGGAAGTTAGTCTTAAACACCCCTTTGATGTTGAAGTAATGAGCTTGCAAAAGCGCAACTTGGGGCATCTCAAAAGTGATATTGTTCAAGGAAGCAACAAATCGTGTTCCGTTAAGGCAACTTGGGCAAGATTGTTTTCCGAAACCAATAGTGTAGAACAGGTGTCTGTCGACTTTGAGAGGTACATTTGCTGGGAATTTTGGAGTGTTTAAGCTTTTGAGCTTCTTGTTGTAGCCTAAAGCAAAGGTGGTGTCATTAGGGGAAGGAAGTTGGGGAAGGATAGGTAGAACATAGTTGGGGACTCCTCTGTATTGAAGTATGGCCGTGACAGTCTTGCTGTCTATTTGTAGTGGAGCATCCATGAAAGGCCTAGCAGCCATGAAGTACCTGTTTGGTACTTGATTAGCTTGGACAAGAACGTTTGTGGTCTGGCCTGGTGCAATTAGTATAGCTTGAGTAGTGAATGGTTTTGTGTAGACTGCATCAACCTCCACTACTGTCAAGTTGTGACCAGCAATACCAAAGAAAAGTTCGTCGTTGAGCGCTGCGTTGATGATTCTCAAGAGGTATGTCTTCCCTTGCTCAACCTCCATTGCATATGTATCTGAACAACCAAAATAGAAACAATATGGTCAAGTTACAAGTTTGTATGGCAGGTTGGCCTAAAAATGTTCAAAGGTTCTTGTAGATTTAGTCTTTCGGGCACAAAACCAATGCAAAAGATACTGGGACTGAAGGGCTTGCTTACGTTTCTCGGAGCATGGAAACAATGGCCCTGGCTTGCCATTGATGGTGTGTGAGCATCTGAGGAATTCGGCGGCAAGCCCATGTTGGTTCCTTGCTTGACAACTTCTTCGACATCCGCATTCCACCATTCTCCTAGCACAATTTCAGCTTCCCTATGTGGCTGTGGAAAAGGAAATGGGGTGCCTTGTTAGGCATGATAACAATTGCCCCATAAACAGTGGCTCTTAGCCAAAGAATATGTGCATGCCACCACAAAGTTCCTCTTTGGCCTGTTACATTGAAGGCATAGGTGTAGCTATTCCCAGTCTGGATAGGACACTGTGTCACATATGCTGGTCCATCCGCCCAACCATTTCGGTACTGTTTCAATCCATGCCTGCAAGAATAGTACAATCAATGTATCTTTCCACCATCTAAAACATAAGATGTCATGCTTGTCTACCCTATCAATGTTCAATCCTTACCAGTGAATTGACATGTTATATTGAGCATGGTTTGTAACATTGACAAGAACGCTATCTCCTTCCCTGACATAGATAGTTGGCCCCGGAAACCTCCCGTTTACAGTAACAATGGGTTTTGCATGACACAATCTGCTCACATTGTTCACTTGTATCTGTGAAAACACAAAGGATTTATGTCATCAAATTGAGTACTACACCTCTATCTCTTATTTCTTGATTAGCCATGATTGTATGCAAGTAATATTAATGAACAATTACTTACATCAAATTGGTATTTCTTTATGGCAGCTTCTGCTGGAGAAGTGAATGAACCAAAAAACAAGCCAAAGAAAACGAAGGCCAACCCGCAAAAAATCTGATTCCAGCTGCTACTGCTAGCCATTTTCTCTGGCTATGAACAACTTCAACTGTAATGTGTTTATGTGATGATGCATATTGGAGCCAAAGATCTCAAATATTTATACGAACTCTTCTATTAGTGTGTGACAGGACGCTGTAGCTCATTAGGTAGAATTGAGAAGGGTCCTTGGAAGCAAAACACTGATAGGGACTAACATTGGCTTTGACTGACTTAAAGGCTGGGATTGCCATAAACCCAAGGAGAGGTTTTCAGAAACCCCAGATTTTAAAATCCATAAAGGATATATTTGAACATTAACCAAGACCGAAATGCAGAGCTAAGCTAGCTCTGCTAAGCTTTAGCTTTAAGGTAAAGGAATAGAATTGAGAACGAAGATGATATACACGATGGAAACTAAGCATTGGTACAAACTATGTGCCAACTATGCAATGGAAATGCTTTACTACTGGTATGTTTCTCTGGGTCAGATGTCATTCTCTAATAGCCTGGTTAAGTTATAGACGGTTTTTCTTTATGTTTATATCAAAGATATATAGAGAATTATTTCTTTGATGCAGAGACTTGCCTGCAAGCTTTCCTCCTGGCATTTAGGGTTGTTTTCGTTTTTGCTTATTGGGGAATCGTTTCATTAAGCTACTTCCATAACAGATTTCCTCTTGCTTCTGGCCAAAGCATTATCTAATGGAACAAATACAGAAATACATAACATACAAACACACCCGTATTGTTGGCTTAACTACGTTATAATCATTTTATCAAAGTTCTTCCATCTCTTCCATCTCTCTTTGATTTGCCACTATTATTCCAGATTCTTTGGAGTTGAGTTTGATCCACAGTGGCATACATTGATATATCCCTTAAATTAATCAGTGTATAAGCTTATGGAGAATATTAGGTTGACATATGCTAATATTAGTCGGAAACTGTCAAACAGCCAGCAGAATCAGTGCTAGGGAAAACCCCAAGCTGTTTTGTTCAGTTTCGTCATGCAATAGTATTGGGAACAAAATCATTTTGTCACTAGTTTTGTCTCTGATACTAGTGATATGCCATCAGATTGCTTGTTAAAACAGTATAAACAGCATGTACTTCTAATTTAGTAATATGATGAACGAGTGGCTAGATATACAGAAGATCATGCTATGCATATTCACGGACAATTTAACCTATTCGATCTAGTCTATGACAATCCTCGATTATATGTCTAACATGATCATGATCCGGAAGACAGAAACAGAAATTTATCCGCGAGGAGTTTGTGGCACAATTAATTCAGAAAATTAAGGAACAAAAAAACAACTCATCGATGGATGATTTGTAAAAGCCAGGTTCATCATATAAACACAGTATAGCGATAGAGATAGATAGGAGCGCACGTCGACAATGGCTGGCAAGGAGCTGGAGCAAAATTACAGTCGCCATCGAAATCCAACCAACTGATCTATAATTATAGCAGCAGCTCTGGTATATATACAGTATATAATGTCTCCTCCTCAATGGAACCCTAATAATAATTGACGAGACAAATAACATGCTTCCATTATATCTAGTGGACGTCGTACACACCAGGGCTCCACTTCATCAACCTCTCCAGTTGTAGACTTGTAGCTAGCTTGCCAAGAATAAATATCTCGTCTCTCATCATTTTTTTTTTCTTTGGACAATCAAACGTGCACTGGGTTTTGTTTATATTTTGGTCCTGTTCGTTGACATTCTAATCAGCAAGGGTTTGTGTAGGCAGGGACGCAGGCTTCATTGTTCTCCATGTATAGGAATCTGTAAATGGAAAATCAAATGGGGATCGATGACTGAGATGAACGATATATAGATATATGAAGCTGCTAATATGATTTCGTTCAAAAATTCTATAATGTGTTAATCCATGTCATGCATCAACTTTATTCTAAAGTTGTAAAATAAGTCTTCAAAGTAGTAATATTAGTCATTAACTTTGTCTTGAAGTTGTAAAATGAGTCATCAAATTAGTAATATTAGTCTTCAAAGTTATAATATGAGTCATTAAAGTTGTAAATTTTTTTAGTTACATCATCATGTATCCTTATTAAAATGGTAAAATACGTGCTTAAAGTGATAATTGAGTTGTCCTCGAAGTGATTAAAAAAATTGATGCAACTTTAAAGACTCATGTTACAACATTAAAGACTTAATTACCACTTTAAGGACACATGAGAACTATTGTTGTAACTAATATTTTTACAACTTTGAGGACTCATATTACAATTTTGAGGACTAAATTTACTACTTTGAAGACTCATTTTACAACGTTAGGACAAAGTTGATGCATGACATGTATTAACACACCGTAGCCTCGTAAAGTTTTTTTTTTTCAAGAGAAAGAGAAATGTAGTTAAAAATCTTTATTGCTACCGGATTCTAAGAGGTGATCAAAATTAAACATGAAAGAAGTGTAGCGCAACGACAAATGAGATCACAATCTCTTATCGATCAAATATGTTATACCTACAAGATGAAAAATAGAGTATGCTTTACGGAGAAATGATACAATATTGGTTTAACGCTTATCACTTGTAGATATTCAAACAGAGGAATTTGTAATATATTCCCTAACTTTAGTTAGGGATTTCTAGATTACAACTAGAACAAACAGAATGATTCAGCTTGTAGGATATTTCCAGGCATATTGCGCTAAAACTTACCTACCATTATTGGTTGCCTTCCAACGTCCAAGTTCAGTCCCATGAGAAAAGTTGATCCCAAGCTTTCAAATCAAATGAAAGCAACAATTCTTGTTCTCACGCTGATAATAACATATCTATGCGTTCTCTAAATATAGGCCTCTACCTCTACCTAAAGAAACCTAATTAATCAAATTTATAAATGAGACAGTGAAGTAAAATCAACACTCTCTAAATTGTAATTCACATTCTCACTTTCTATTTTTTGTAACTTAAATTTTATCCATAATGACTTAATTTTTGTATTTTTATAAAAATGATGATTAAAAATAAAAAATAAGAATGTAGATTGTACTTTGAGCGTGAATTTCACATCTCATGAGATGAGATAAGGTTTAAGCAAAATGCTGTATATGAAGCAGACAATGGGATAATATCAGACATTTACAAGCCAATATGGATACATGCATGCACACCACAAACACTCATTATGAATAAGATGTCCACTTGATCGGTTGTCCATGAATATTTGTTGACAGATATAATAAGATAATTAAATAGAATACTAGACTACTAATCGTTCTTGAACAACAGAGAACTAGTTATCTAATTAGAGCATTTTTAACAGACTCTCTACTCTAATTATTTAGCTATTTTAGAGAACGTGTTTAGCTTTTTTAGATGTTTCAGGAGCTCCAACAGACTAGCCAAACTTGAGCTGTTATAACTTTTAGCTAGCGAGATAACTCAAATGAGGTTAGCTATAATTTATTATATTCAATTTAAGATATTTTAAGTGATATATAAATATATTTAAACTATTTAATCTTTATTTGAAGAATAATATTAATGTAATGCTAGCTAAAATAGAGAGCATTGATGCATACACATTTTAAAGTGGCTAGCCAAAATAACATTTTAACTAATTTGACAAAAATTTAACTCAAATATAAGTAATGCTATTAGTATGTTAGTGCATGCAAGTTATTCGTTTGAAATAATTAGATCTACAAAGGTTAAAGTATTATGTTTTCAAGTGTAAAACATAAAATAATTAGATCTACAAAGGCTAGCCAAAATAACATTTTAACTAATTTTCAAGTATTATGTAAACCCTAAACGACAAGTTTTTAGTGTATCACTCATCCGATAGGTCAGATAATTTCTCAAACTTGAACTCGTTGCAATCGATTCAAATGAATGAAAGAAAACAGCACAAGTTCTATAGCTCCAACCCCGATAGTACATCAAAAAATATATATACTTTGTTCTTGAGAATTCGGATTCCCCGTATCTTCTTTTATTGAATCAAATTCCCATAAAAATCATATCAATCATAAAGTGAAAATTTGATATTTACGTGTCGTACATCTATTGGTTTATCCAAATGAGTAACGAGACAGGTGATTCCACCCATTAAAATAATTTCCATAATATTACAGCTCACAAATATAATTGTTTTTTTTTTTTTCGAGTTTAACGGGGGAGTATTAAAATAGAAGCCCCCCAAAAAACGCAAAAGGAGCGCCTGGAGATCCGTTTTTTCGAACGAGCCAAACAAAACCAGAACCTCGCTCCTGGCTGTGATCCCAGCTCTAGTTTGGCCGGTCCGGTGCTGACGTGGCGGCGGTGAAGGCGGTGGTTTCGTGCCATGAGGATGTGATCTCTATGGCCTCGGAATAGCCCAAATCGGAGAATGCATGGTCCTCTTCGTCGTCATCGAGTTTGGCCGTGGTTCTCCGATTTGCGATCCAGAAACGTTCTAGAAGCTTCTCCCCAGCTCATCCGTCGTTTCTGGAATCTTCGCCGGTAAATTCTGCTAAGGATTCGAGCTGGTTCAGCGGGTTGGTTCTTGTTTCTACAGATTGAAATATTTTTTAATTCTGAATTTTTATTTAATTTTATGTTACAGATCGCCGAAAGGATGTGACTTTGATCGAAAATGATGGAAGCGAAAATAAATAAATTTGTTTCAGTTTTATTTTTTATTTATTTGAAAATGATTTTTAATTTTGAGCATTTGATGGTGGTCCTAAGAGTGTAATGGATGAGAGGAATTTAACATGCATTGAAAAAGACGTCAATTTTTGGAAGTTTAAGAGGAATTTGTTGTTTTATTATGAGATTTCTGAAATGTGCATCTATTTTAGTACTTAAAGTAAGGAACTTTGAGCATTTCACATTTTGAAATTGAACCTGGTTTCGAGTTCATAGTCATATTTTGGTATTGATTGATTTTGATTTGTGGGAGTCTGGAGGAGGAATAATGAATTGGTATGATTGCTTGGTTAGGATGTCGCTCAAACACATTGTTCGCGAGCTGAGAGAGATGAAAGATGGAATTGGGAGCATGTCGAGGAGAGTGGGTGAAAGGAAGCTTTGGCACAGCCGAACCATGTCGCATATATCTCCTGATCTGGCTTCAACCACACCAACTCATGTGATTCAACAGGGCCAGTGGGCGAATTTGCCTCCGGAGTTGCTTTTGGATATAATAGAGAGGGTTGAAGAGAGTGAAGTGTCATGGCCTGCTAGAAAATCTGTTGTTTTTTGTGCTTCGGTTGTAAGTCGTGGAGGGATGTTACAAAGGAGATTGTCAAAACTCCCGAAGAATGTGGAAGGCTCACATTTCCTATCTCATTGAAGCAGGTATCACCTTTGACTTCATTGTCTAAAGATAGTATTTTGTCACTGCCTCATCTGAAATAGTGTTAATTTTGGTGTGCTTTTGTGTAGCCGGGGCCTCGCGAGTCTCCAATGCAGTGCTTCATCAAAAGGGATAGAGCGACTTCCACATTTTATCTGTACTTGGGTCTGGTGCCTGGTATGTCTAGTTCTTAATAGACATGTTGTAACCCGTTGTTGCTTTATTGGTGCAAGAACTGAGTTGGTTAACTGAATATAGCATTTCTACAGATTGTTTTTTTCCCAACACTGAAATATTCTGCAATAAGGATATTAGTCTTGGTTCATAGGATGACCTCATCTACAAGTTATTGCTCCATCTAACATTCTCTGTCTCAAAATATCAACTACATAATAGAATGACCTGGATCATTAATGAAAGTAAAATTTTTAGTAGCAATGTGGTGCTGACATATCTTGCTCAATGACAGGTGAGGGCGTGAGAGATAAAAAACTGTTAGCAGCCAAAAGGATCAGAAGGGCAACAAGCACAGAGTTTATTGTATCTTTGGTCGCAGATGATTTCTCTCGAGCTAGCAGTACATATGTTGGTAAACTGAGGCAAGTATTTCTGCTACACTTGCAAATACTTTTCTCATCTATTCTTATTTTTGCTAAAAACTTATACCACAAACTTTTGCCAGGTCCAACTTCTTGGGCACCAAGTTTACCATATTTGATAGCCAGCCGACGACATGTGATGCAATGGTCCAAGCAAATAGTCGATCATCTCGAAGGTTTAATTCTAAGCAGGTGTCTCCTAGAGTTTCAGCGTGTACCTACAATGTTGGGACTGTCTCTTATGAACTCAATCTTCTTCGCTCAAGAGGCCCAAGAAGAATGCAGTGTGCTATGCACTCTATTCCTGTCTCTTCTATTCAGGAGGGAGGCACCGCCCCAACACCGACAATTTTCCCACAAGTCTGCAATGAACAATTTTCTCCCTCACCTAGTTTGAAAGACAAGGAGCTAGCCGCAGATTTCAACTCTACACCCTCTACACCCTTTTTGCAGTCACCTCTTGCATCTAACCCAGGTGCAGAACCGCTGGTTTTGAAAAACAAGTCTCCTAGGTGGCACGAGCAGCTACAATGCTGGTGCCTTAACTTCAGAGGGCGTGTTACAGTGGCTTCCGTTAAAAATTTCCAGCTTGTCGCAGCTGTTGATCCATCCCACAATGTTTCAGCCGAACAGCAAGATAGGGTAATCCTGCAGTTTGGAAAGATTGGAAAAGACATCTTCACCATGGATTATCGCTACCCACTGTCTTGTTTCCAAGCATTCGCAATCTGCTTAAGCACCTTTGACACCAAACCAGCTTGTGAATGAAACTTATTGTAGAACATGATTGCCATTTTCTGAGTCTCGCTATTAATTTTGAATCGAATGTATGATCACTATGTTCTACATAAAACTTCTTCATGCTTTGATCATGCTGCTGGAAATTGTAGATGTGCTGCGGTCCATTGACCGTTCCTTAACATTTTGTCTCATTGGTACTACTGAAATTGAATCAAGAAGATGAACACTTGAATGACTGTCAAGGTGATTTTCGTATTGAACACATTAACTTACAGTTACTCAAACTATACTACAATTGTCATAATCCATTTATTCTCGAGCATCACCATCTTTTGGCAATCAATTTTGCATTGTCATCCTTGTGGAATGGCATTGATGATGCAATTCTGACAACTATTAGCTCAACAGTCAAAAGATGCTGATTTTTGTGAAGTAAATCCGCAGTTGGTGAATTACCCTATCATGCTTGGCACTTTAGGTGACACAGACTTCGTTTTTAGATATGGCATGGATTCTTGCTTTTGCTGGGGTTTAGAATCTAATTAGTATCCAGACGATTGCTCTAAGTTCAAGATAGAGATTGAAGAACGAGGATGTTTTTAAAGAGCAATTAGGGCTGCCCACCAAAAGAAACTCGGAGTCGGAGCTTGTTTAAAGAGCTCAATATATCAAATAACTTATTTTTAACAATGAATATCATGCAAATATATTACACAGAAAACTGGAATAGGACAAGTTGAAACTTGATGCCCCATCTTTCCATCTCTGTCTATGCCGAGCCGCATAACTCATCTGATAGAAGCATAGGTAATGAACTCCCTTGAAGTAAACTGAAATGGCTGATGTGGAATAGGGTTCCTGCAGTGCACAAACTTAAAAAGATCACACAAAATTCTTAATCATCAACAATCAAACATCAAGGAAAAGATAAGCAGACGCACGGTCTAGGGCCATATAGTTTGATCTGGCGCACATGCGTGTCCCTCCCATTAAGGTGATTTGATAAAACAGAGATTTGCAGCATAAATGTGTTCACAAAAGTTTCCCTGACAAAATAAACAGCATAAAACATAAGAAACCAAACAACAACCCCACACGAATCTGTTTTGCCAATCGTTTCCTTCAGCATGTCATTATCAATCCTCAAACACACTCACAGTTGGGAATATTTCACCGTATCATAAAATGCAAGGTGCTATTGAATCCAACTGCGTAAGATGGGTTCCCGCCGATTGGATAATCATACTAGAGTAGCTAACAAGTTTCAAATTTGATATCAGTAATATCCTACACATTATTCATGTAAGCTCTTGCAACACAACCTCCCTGCACAAATGCAGTGACACAAGACTATGTAGGTCTAATCAAATTAAAGGTATACAACCCAAGAATAACACGAAACAAATATGCAAATGTAGTTCAACTGCTTAAGAAAATAAACAATGCTCTCATTGCTTACCTTGCATCATTTCCAGACAATGATATATGAATCCAACCCCTCGGCTTATCGAGCTCAACAGTTTTTATGTCCTACCATCATTCGAAACACATTGTCAAATTTCAACCAAATTGGGTACTTAACCTCAAAAGCATACAACATTATATATATAAACACAATACCTTCAAGTTGTGGAAGCCATCCCCAGCACGAATCGATATCTTCGAAGGCGTGTAGCTCTCATCAAGCTTGAAATCCACGTACAGAACAACAAGCTTGAATTTTTACCCAACAACACGAAACACCCATCAAAATCAGAAACACAAATTTTCAAAATTTGAAAAAGAAGAAAAAAAAAAAAAAGCAGTGAAGGTTGACACTTACTTGGAGCTTGACTTTCTTCTGGAACTGAATGTTGACCGAATGAGGCTGAGCGCCGTCGGATTGCCAGTAAGTGTCGAGATTGTCGTCGCGGAGATACGACACGCCGTTGCCGGACTTCCAAGAGCTGACGCTCCAGGCGGCGTTCTTGCCCATTTCTCGGAGGTCGTCTTCCACCATCAGCACTTGGTTCCCTACTGTCAGCTTCCCTTCCTCTTCTCCCTCCGATGATTCCGCCATTCTCGGATTCTCTAAACCTTAACCTAGTAGATTTATAGCAAAACCCTTTCAAATCAAATCTGGGAGAATAAGAGCATAAAATATACGTTTAATAAAAAATAATGACTCGCTAGGAGGAGGGCTCGAACCTCCGACCTTGTGGTTAACAGCCACACGCTCTAACCAACTGAGCTACCCCAGCTGTTGATATTATATTACTATTAATTAAAAATACTCGCACACAAAGATGTAGGAACTACCATGTATCTGTAATTGTGTATTAGGGTTTAAAGTCATCTGATCTTAACTATCTACATAGTATTGCGTATCTACACGCCGCGAACAGAAGACCATTAATAATATTAGATAAATTTTGATCCAACTGACAGTGAGCAATACTACGTAGGCAAAGTGGAATGTTATAGGGAAGTTGTAGGGATGGGAGTATGTATTAGGATGTTCCGCACAACAGATTGAGGGTGTGCGAGGAAGACTAGAGAACATAAAAAACAATTCCAAACTGTGATCAGGTTGCAAGAAGAATAGCTCTTTGTATAAGTGGAGAGAAGAAGTGTGTTCTTCCACGTACCGAGTCAACTCATCTCAGATTCTCAGTGAATTCAACTTCAATCATCTCCATCAGTGTACAATGGAATATGTCAAGGTCGTCGAGCACGAGCTATGTTTCAGAAGGATGAATAGGTGACTCGGTCACCGTGTATCTGAATACTAAAAGTCAAAGTTCAAGTTCAAGTTCTCTCGAACTTAATTCCAGGACAAAGAACCAATGGCACATATCAACCCTGTATGATACTATACATTTTAATCATGAATTCATAGCTGCAAAAGGAATATGTTACATTATGAATGAAGAATAAAAGCTTACAACCGCGGCTAATATCTAGAAACCTGATAAAAACTATGTTGGATCAGTATCAGCACAAAAACCCATCAACCCCCAACCCTATATACTTAACCTATGTCAATGACGATACTCTTTCCTCAGTTCAAAGCAGTGACTCTTCCAAGGAAGTTTCTGTGTTGATCAGCATTGCGGAGATGCAAGCTGAAAGCATAGGCTTCATTTTTTCTTCTTTGATGAAAGAGAACTCGGTTTTGAGAATATTGATATTTTCTTTCCAAACAAACCTGATACCTTGGATGTTTTCTTCCCGTTCGAATGATTTCCATTGTCTCTAGGTAGCTCATCTATAGGTGCCTCAGGCTCAGGCTCAGGCTCAGGTTCAGGTTCAGCAGATTCTTGCGCAGGGACATAATCAATATCTCTCAAGAGACGTAGAACTTCCATTGCGTTTATCTGTGCTCTCTCTGTCCCATTGGTAGATGAATGGACAAGAGCAGGAATAACTCCCTCATGCATGACCAAACGACAATAGTCAATGCGTTGAGAGCATAAAGAAAGGAGGATATCAACAGCATGCTCTTGATGCTCCTTACTGCCAGACTCTAGGACTTCCACCATAGAAGCAATGCACCCATCAGTTTCAGCAATAGCAGTCCTGGCTGCTTCAGAATCGCACAGATTTTGCAATATGGTGATACAGTTTCCACTTAGAGCACTGTCTTGAAAGAAAGGAACCAATTTTGGGATGCACTCCATAGATACCAGCTCTGAACAGATATCTCTATTGATTGACAAATTGTACAAAACTTTAAGAGCCTTTCCTTGTATACTACTGATCTGGGAGTCGAGAAGTTTTAGAATGGCTGTAAGTGCACCAGATGATGAGATGTTACCACTGCAATCCTGGTGGACGGACAGAATTTCCATTATGCCAAGACCTTCTTCCTTTACCTTTGAATCAAGAGAAGATACTAACAGAGTGTACGCGTCTTCACATAAATAGGATATTCCATTTCTGCATTAGGGTAGCAAGAAATAAACTTATTATTTGTTCATACCAACCCATATGTAAGAGCAAGAGCACAATCAACAATAGAGTAATAACAAAAGGCACATACAAGAAAAACCAACAATATGGATTCAAAATTTATGCAATTCTATACCCAAAACAACATAAAAGCGCATGGCTATAAGCTTAAAACCCAAACCATTTTCAAAAGAATCAAGTACCTTATGTCAAGCAGAGAAAAGTTGGAATAAGGTGTGTTCCCTATTCTGAACCCAGTACTCCCAAAAGTTGCCATAACATTTTGTAATAAACAGTTCCCTAGCCCAGGATCCCACAACTTGAGAAAGAAAAAAAATTAAGAGTAAGATTCTCAGCCATAAATGGAATTTACCTGTTTTTTCTCACAAAGGTAGATAATAATTCAAATCCATGTCTCTGAGCCTTTACATCATCCTGATCATATGCATCCCTTACAAATTTGATGAGAGGTTTAACAAAATTCTTAGAGGACATTGCATAAGAAGCTTGAGGATTGCATTTCAAACGGTTTTGAACATCTTCAACAGCCTTGCACTGGGAATCCCATTTGAGCTCACTAATATTAAATAAAAATTCCAAATCTGTCTCACATTCTTTAGGATATCGGTATTTCAGAGAATCATCATCAATCTGCACCAGACTTGAGCCATCTTCTGTCTTAGAATTGAAACTAGTATCTAAGGATCCAAATGACATAGCACTGAGATCCATTTGTAGACGTAGATCATTCATAGAACTGCCTAAACTAGCAATGGAAGTAGAAGAGTTCTCCCATGAGCCAAGTGCTTCTGGTTGCATACTTGGGTTAAGAATGGTGCCTCCATACTTCGTACACCATCTTGATGTTAATTCCTCATGGACACATTGGAGTCAATGAAAGGTGGGCCAGTTTGGTATTAGTTTTTGGGCATGTATCATTTCCCTCATCAAACCACTTTTGTATCCACATCCTTTCATATGTGTGCCCAGAAGCAATGACAACAGGATCGTACATCAATCTGGAAGATATTCCACATAAAAACTCCTCAGGAGGTTCAGCGGTAAGCAACATGTTACTTTGTGCTTCATGCTTCCCATACCCTGTGTGAGGTCTAACTTCAGCATACTGATTATATCCCAAGTCTTGTTGCCACACAGGGGCACTCTCTGCTATCAACTTTCCATACTTCCTGAATAGATACAAGAAATATGTCAAGATCTGCTTTTTTCGAGGGTCACTGTCACCAACTTTTTGTAGCAACTTCTTAATAGATCTTTTCTCTATTAAGACTTCCTTTGATGTGGTAATATGGAGCCTCACAAATGCAAGCTTAAGAGCCTTGAGTTCAGAATCTTCTATTGAATCTGATGCAGAAGCACCTTGGTGCAGCAATTCTCGGACAACCTTCCCAGCCTCATCTTCAGATGGATCCAGTTTAAATGTTGCAGCCTTAAGATCATCAACTATTTTAGAGATCTGCAAGTGACACCTCGTAATCAGCTCAATAACAAAGACCTAAACTAATACGAATCAAGCAAAGAGACATATGGAGAAAGTACAGCGACCTAAATAGAAGTGATACTGTCATTATTTTTAAATACTAAATACCAACATCCAAGGTTAAGTTCAGTGCCCCCCATCAAAAGGGAGTCCAGCCTTCAGGGAAAGGAAAACATCAAAAGGGCATCTACATTTTTGAGTAGGAATTTGACAAACCTCTGCCACCAAAATCACTGGAACCCAACTCTGAATCTGGCACAAACTTTGCTCCAACAAGTTCCTTGAATTTTGACATCTTGAAACTATCTTATCCCCTGTCAATGCCTGCAAGTGGTTAGAGGGAAATATCAACCATAGAATGACAGGGAGCTACAGAGATCAATTGAATAGGTTGCCTAGAAAGAGGAAAAAGATGCAGATAATCATCTTAGATGCCCAAGTGTATATTCAGCAGGATGGCCAAAAATCGTTAACATGGCAGCAGCATGGAGCAACCAAAGCTGCGGTTCCAACACGAGCCTTATATCTATATCATCATTGTTACATTTATTGGAATAGTAACTATCATGCTGACAAATGAAGAAAAAATCTTTCATTCCATCAACTTTGTTAAAATTAATCGAGGTTACACACCAGGTAGAGTTTGCTAGACTCGCTGCAATACTGAACGAGTTGCTTGGCTTTCTCCATTGCACGATTTAACATGCATAGAGCCTGTATTCCTGTTGAGCAACGAGGTCTTGCTGCTTCTATGTCAGGAAATATCTCTGAAATTCTCTCCACCAACTTCCAAAGTTCAATGCACATCGAATGGTGAACCTGAGGCATGATAGAGCTGTTATAATCCAACACATATGAATAGACATTTGAATCAATGCACTCAAATTTCGATACAAAATTTCCAAGTCTAACATTCAATAACATTTACAAGGTATCCTCACCGTTTGTCATTATCCAAAACTAGCTCCAATAATAGTTCTCAACTCAATACATCTTAACCTATAAAAAAAAATATATATTCCACTGCACAAACAGACATAGCATGATTTGTGTTTTCTCGAAGAAAAGTCAGTATAAGCTTTGGTGTGCCTTTTCAACTGGCAAGTTTTACAACAGTTACTGAAAGCTCAGGAGCACCGTATAATTTTCTCTAAAAAAACAACTATTAGCTGTATAGATGTTGGAAAACCATAAGAGCTGATTAGATATTGAAAGCCATGAGAACGATTTATAAAGCCATGCTCTCAAAAAACAACTATTAGTTTTACATCAACCACGAGAAAGATGTATAAAGCCACTTTGTAAACATCTGAACATCAAATTTCATATATACAAACAATTTGATCAGGTTTGTTAAGAAAATGATGCAAAAGCTGATTATTGATATCATAGCTACAAAATTGGATGCAAACTCAAAGTCAAACACAATGCTAAGCAAAATCAGACACTAATGTACCTTAAAGGAACAAGGCTTTCTCACTGTCTCTACTTCTTCAGCAGCATCGGTACCCATTCAGGGAAAATTTTCTCATATCTGGGATTCAATAACAAGGAAAGGTTGGTCATCTTGATAAAGTAGTGAATCAAAAGAAACAATAATAATGAAAAAGAAACAAGGACTCACCAAGTAGCAGAAAAAACAACTGTAACCATAAACTTCCTCCTCAGTCTTCTTCAGCCAGAGAGATAGGCCAAATAATGAAAACAACCACAACCCAATTCACACACACCACTCAGAATATCACTTCAAGTTGATCAACCTCCCACAAAAACTTGAACTCCTAAGATTCCTATGATAACTTAAATCCCCACAGTCCCAGCCTAGCTATGAAACTACAAACTTCACCACAAAGTTCTCCAATTTCAAGCAGAACTCAGCTTTTTTGCAGATAAATGAAGCCCAGAAACCCATTATCACAGAGAACCAATCAAAAAAAGCAGAAAACAGACCAAGACAAGATTAATAAAAGTGCACTATATAATGGAGAAAGCAAAGCAACCCCACAATTGAGAAGCAGTTTAAGTCTTGGGGCAAAACCAAGTCTTTGCACTAAAAAAAAAAAACAAACCAATGAAACTGCTTAAAGAAAGAAACTTTATTATCTGCTAGTATAGACTTTGTATAATTTTCTGACCAGTCAACGAACAAGAAGCTTTCCTGGTCTTTGAACAAAGAGAGCATATAAGGTCAAAACAGCCATCACAAACACAAGATGCTTTGTGAAATTGTGAATTGTCACAGGCCTGTGACGTCTGTGACGATTTTGAACAAATGAAAAATGGTGTGCAATTTGGGTTTCACCACCACCTCGTCAAATTTGATTGTGAATTGCAATTGCAATACATGAGTTGTGGTAAAAAAAAATCATAATGATTTATAGTTCTTGGATTTGAGAATGGCTACTATACATTCGGTTTCTACTGTATTACATGGTTTAAAGCGGTGTTAGATTGATGCGAATACATAACCATATAAGCATGTACAGTAAAATTTTGGCTCGAATTTTATGCGTCAAGATAATACTTTTGGTAGTTTTTAAGTACCAAAGTTTTCATCCAATGGAAACCCTGGTTCTTTCGTGATGGCTGCGGATGCCTGTGATGATGTTTTTCTGACGCACTAGTGAAATGTAAAAGGAGTGCTGACATTTCAAAGCGCAGACAAAATTTGAAGGGTCTGATACACCCAACAGTGAAGTCCAAAGAGGAAACGATTACGAAAGTGCATGACTCATTGTCCAATCATACCATTGGCACCAAGTAATTGCAAATAACCTGTCCATTTCAGTATTTTTTTCTCCCCCACTGAAACTCATGATATATTGTCATCATCATCAAGATTCTGGTAATGCTTCAAGAAGATATTTGTCATCTAATTTTGCCAAAGAATTGTTGACTAATGAATAATGATACAAGATGAGAGTCATTCACTTGGTCTTACTGTTTGAGTTTTGTTTGGTTCCAAAATATAATCTTTATTTTTGAGGTGAGGCCTGCTTTTATCAAAGGAAAGGAACCAATAAAGTGATGAGTGAGTGGTGCCATGTAGGGTATCCTAGAAAGCTAAGTTGTTAGAAAATCTGGGCTTCAGATTCTTGAGATGTAGTATGGGTGATAGGGACCCATAGGGACCCAAAGAACAATTTTCATGGAAATAACCTGGCCTAATTATCTCAACATATTCATATTCAAAAAATTGTATTATAATGTTCTTCATTTCTGGTGGTCAGCAGGGACTGAGATGTATTAGTACAGTCTAATATTGTCAAGAAAATACCAAATGGTTCAGAAGTGTTTGGAACATGTTAACCATTTCCCCTTGTATTAATTCGTTTATGACATGAAAGATGGTGAAGTGTTCAATTATAAGTTTTATGAATAAGTAACTTTAAACCATGTTACAACCATCTTGGAAAATAACATCCTTAAGAATAACATGTGTCTCTTCAATCTAAAATGTATTTACATTATTCCAACTAGCGAGGTATGCTAATCTCCCTTGAGAATAACATGTGTCTCTTCAATCTAAAATGTATTTACATTATTCCAACTAGCGAGGTATGCTAATCTATTAGCGACTCCATTTACTTTATAAAAAATATACTGAAATTGAAAAAAAGTGAAAGATTGAGCATACCTCCTACAATCCTCATAAAGATCTTCTCCATCCCCTTTAAGGGCGTTGCCAAGCACAGATCAATCAGAGATAACCTAGTATATTACTTTTACTCTTGACCCCTCCAACTTTCGAGGAGTAAACAAATGTATGTAGTGATGAAAGAGGTTGATGAGAACTTGAGAAGAAAGTGAGAGACTGAGAGAGTGTTCAAAGCTTCAAATCTGAAGGGAAGCTGTGCAATTCTCTTTAGTCTAGTCTCTGATTGATCGGGTTTTAGGGCTTTAGCCCTAAATGTGTTTGAGACTTTGGAGGCCCAAAAAATGTTGGTATAGATTAGGGTTTCGATCAGTTCCTCTTAGATATCCAATAATAAGTCGATTGTAGCAACAACAAACGTTGTAGGCCTGAATGAGATTGTTGCAAATCTTTGGTGGCTCCACAAATCCGCACACATGCATGCAGGCTATACGACGAAACCAAACTCCAGTTTCAGATCCCAAAGTCCAGCAATAACAGACTCCAAAAGCTAAGACAGGTAGTCAGATAGAGTTGCAAGAACAGATCGAAGAGAACCATTTGCAGAAGCAATGGTTGAAAATCAATGGAGTTGATCACAAACCCTATCCCGAAAGTCAGATATTGTCCTCCTGTTTCAAGCCATAGAGATCGACCTCTTATCAGTTATCACCTCAGAGTTCCACTAGCTTAGATATATATGGCTCCCAGCTAGCTACATACAAGATTAAGAAAGAGAGATTTCCCGGCCAAAACTGCATTATGTATATGAAATATATATGTATACACAAACTACTGGAAAAGTACATACGTTATTTTTACAATTATATATATGTTATATGTATATACAACACAAAATGCGATTGATGGATGCAAGAGATTCATATATATGCTTGTCTTGGATATGTTCATATCCTAAAGAAACCAAATATATAAAAAGAAGCAGATTCTGTGTGATATATAGTTTTGTGTTCAGTGAAGCAGCCACGAATTTTGTTTTCATAAAATTGTGAAAAGAGAAACTTGTGAGCATTGGCAAGCGTGGCTCGATCACATTCTTGTTGTTGTTTATCGAGCAATATATAAAATAGAAACATTTTGAGGTCGATATCTTGCATATGCATGATCCTAGATAATGGTTCAGAGTAATACTATGTTCGATATGGTTGTCGATATTTAATCACTCAACATCAAAGTTAAAACAAAAAGAACAAAGAGCATTCATATCTTCCATTCACACAAAGTTGTTAACTACTCCCACTAAGCTACAAGGGTAATAAAAGAGAAGGAATCCATAGATGAGCATAATTTCTTCCATAGATGAACTGATGGTGGTAAAGATTCCAAGTTTCCATATATATAAATCTGCAACTATCAAAGATTATATAGCTATATCAATGCAGTGCAATTCAAGGACCATTGCCAGAATGCCAGTACTAGAGATTCCCCTCCACTTTCACAAAAGTCCCTCTCAACCAATGATATGATCAATCACCCTCAACACGTACTATATATATCAAAGTTGATTAGGCACTATATATCAAATAATGAATCAGAATTTTAATTGCAGTATTATGAAGCCGGCCGGTGATCAAATTCCCATCAAGATATAACATACTGACAACCCAGAAACCACAGAGCTATACCACAGCCTGAACTTAGTCGTGATCGTGCTATGAAATTAATTGAAAATGGAATAACTGCAGATTAGTCCAGCTGAAGTTAGTTGAACAACTTCAGAAGTTCTGATTCTAGCTAGAGCGCTAGCAATGAAACAAAAATATCAGAATTCAACTTGCATTCGTAAATTGAAAGGGCAATTTAACAAGTTGCTTGGTCGAGATTAAAGTGGATTCTTGGTATCTTCCAATTGGCAATTTATCTCAAGAATATACCAAAAAATTCCAAGCAGCTAGCTAGCCATTAAAACTTTGATCCAAGAACATATATATCAGTCCATATCTTGCTTGGAATATATATTAGCAAGTGGAAGAATAAAAATCCAAGATATGTGTACCAGAAATCTTGGAAATGGTCCAGTTGAATGCTTATGAAAACCATTTTAGGTCAGTTTCATTCAGCATCTGAACTTGACAACATACCAAGTTCCTTGTATAGCAGGGCTACTATATACCATTTGTACAGCACGTACTAACAGTATTGGATTCCAATCCCAAAAGGCAAAAATGGAACCACATGCCATCAGCTAGCTAGCTTGTTCCGCTTTTGAATTCCATGTGGACAGAACGTAATTAACAATACCAATGTGCTAGTACGTATACTGACATGATCTGAGCAGTAAACTCAGGATTGAGGATGGAGACTTATTCCGAAAATCAACTGATCATACGTATCTCCGCAGTTGTTACTTTATCATACTGATATCGCCAAATGACTAAGACTGTAGATTCTCATAGGTAGTCTTAAGCCTTAGAACTTGATACGTACATTTCTGTACTGATAAATTTCTCAAAGCATGCTGAGGCTATATTGAACTCTTTGAATGAGGCATGCATTGTTACACACTTACACTAATTTCCAAAGTCCAAAAGTGTGGTTCTCAGTTGGCAGGCTGGTGAATGTAAATCAAAAGCCAAAGAAAGAGCAGGAAATTAACAAGAACAATTAACTCGTCTTATGAAGTTCTGAGCAACCAGAGACAAAGTGAAACCTTTATATTGTTGACCTTATCGGATCAACCTGACCGGCCTTGAAAGCAAATACTACATTTCCTGTATGATTCTCTGAGATTGACATTTACTTTCTGACCAATTAAGCCATGTCAATATCCTTGCCTTTTCCATAATCACAAAATCTTTCTTCTTTCACAAGCTTCCTGTGAGTTTATGGACAATGATTAAACGCTGATCAGTCATTAACAAATTGCTGTCAAATCAACATTTATCATCAACAATGAGATGAGACCACTAGCCACCTTATCCCCAAAGGTCCTTTGCTTACTAAAAACGTATGGCTGGTACCAAAATCTTTGTAGGTCTGGTCATATTCTGTAGTCCAAATTTGGGAGCAATGCTGGAATATATACAGCTTTTCGGCACCACTGATAATGCTTTAGTAATATCTTCATTAAGAAATGCCCTATATATTTCTGTAAGCTGAAGTAACATATGCATTGATACATTTTCAGGGTGGATATATTAATCTTAAATCTCATGCATTTCAATTCAAGTGCCAAACAAAAGCAATATCTATAGAAAATGGCAAAATAATTACCTTAATCGATATTGTGCTCATGTTGAGTTCTTGGCTCTGATATTGCGTCATTTTTAACTTTCACATAGTAATATTTCCCTGTATATCATAACTATCTTACCTAAAAACTCTAAACCCCAACTCCTAAACCTTAACCCGAAAACGTTTTGGACATAATAAGTACAAAGATTAGTAGAGAGACATCCAAGATTGCTGCAATCAGCTGCACAAGTGCAATGAAGAGTAATTGCAAAGATAATTAACATAGGTAACTAAAACTAAAGGAAGAGGCACAACTTGGTGTTTATAATCAAAGCTGGGAATATAAATTGTAACAGTAAAAACAGCAAAGGACCAGGACCAGTCCTTTCATAGTGATTCTTAAAGCTTTGGTGTTCTTTGTCCTTCTTCTTCATGATCTTGTGGTTCTTAAGGGAACGGGTCAGTCCTACAGTCCTACTTCATATTCTGACTCTTTTTGAAGATATATTCGCCCAACTGGCTTAACCCCACCACACTCCTCTCCCTCCTCCTTATAAGGAGACCTCCTCACTCGCTTCTTTCTTAAACTCAAACACAACCATCAAACTCTTTTCCCTTCAAAGTGCTCATTACTAATGGCATCCAACTCACTCTCTTCACGAAGCTCGAGCTCCTCATGGACTCCTAAGCAGAACAAACAGTTCGAAAAGGCGCTAGCCTTGTACGACAAGGATACCCCCGACCGCTGGCAGAAGGTGGCCAGAGCCGTGGGAGGGAAGTCCGCGGAGGAGGTGAAGAGGCACTATGAGATTCTCATTGAGGATGTCAAGCACATTGAGTCTGGTAGAATCCCATATCCTGATTACAGGAACAGTGACTAATAGTTAATAAGGCTTCATCTCCTCCTTAAGTTTGAAGTGCAAAGGTACTTACACTTCACTTCACTAGCCTCCTTTCTACTTTTATTCTTACTGTAAACTCTCACACAGGGAAAACACTTACAACTTCATTTCTCCCAACTTCACTAAGTTAGTTGGCGCCCAAACCCTCGGCATTAGTATGTGTGGTCTTGTTTAACTTTGTAACTTGAACAAGATGGGCATGACCATTTCTAAGATGGGGAATCTGTGTAGCTCCATTCCTGGTCCCCTTAGAATTGCTTTTAATTATTTATTTTTTTCTCCTTGCAAAAGTCCAGGAAAATGAAGTTGAGAAGTACTTGTGAAGTGCCAGTTCCTCAGTGTGGTCCATCAGTTTTAATACAAAGGCTAGGCTAACATCCAACTCACCTAACTGCAAAACTACTAGCTTATCACTATAATATGTATTGAATGCAAAAAGGAAGAAGCTGACTACACTATGTTCAATTTCTTATCCTGTCTCCTCCACATGTGATCTGATCCTACCACTTATGGATAATATGCTAGCTACTGGTCTTATACTTTCTTCTTGAATCAAATACCAAGTGATCAGATACAATTGCCTCAAAATTAACTCATCATGCATCACTTCGGCATTCTTACATTCTTCTGCAGATTGTTTGAGGCTTTTCTACAGACTAAACCTTTGTTTTCTCGATTTGCAGGCTCTTGAAGAATCAAAGATGAAGTTCAAGAAGCGAATTTGTGAAGATTAGCAGATGCAGAATATATCATATATGTGTGTAAAGAACCCGGTTGGGTAGTGTGCAAGTTAACCATTGTAATGGCTTTTGTTCCAAGTAATCGTCTATGAAATTCAATACCACTATGATTATGAAGTCTATGAGAGAGCATAAATATTTTTTTCCCTGTCAATCTGTGGATGCATGGGACAAATGGGATATGTAGTACGTAGTATCCCATTCCATATCTCATGATCTCATCTCTCACTGTTGTTGTCCAGCTACAACGTAACTCCCCATCCTCAGGGATCAGAATCTTCAATCATGTTGGAGACTAGGAGATATGTAGTCATGTACTGCAAGAACCATATACCACTTTATGGTAGAGAATAATAATATTCTTTTACCATCAAAAATAAAAAAAAGATTTATATGTTATAAATATTATAATCTACGTGGCTGTCCACGTAATTACTTATTAGTTATGTACTCTGATGTAAACCATACCTCTATATAAAGAGGCTAATGAGAATGAATGAGTAGACTTTTACCTCCTCCCAACTATTCTCTCTGTGTCTTCTTTTCTTTACTTTACAACACGTTATCATCACGACTCTACCTTTTAAGTTGATAACGATCAAACCCTAGAAATTCAATTTTTTATTTTTGTTGTTGTTGTTGTTCACCTTTGCCCAATTTTTTTTAATAACTCGAGGATGATCTATGATGTTCTTGGTGCAACATTCGTTGTTTTTCTTTTCCAAGATCATGATCTATGAGTTTCATTGTTCTATTGATATGATCATCAATTTTCTTTTTACTTTTTATTGTTAACGAAAACAATTAAGATGGTGGGTGTTTGATACCATACTTGACTGTGTTTATTATCTAGCAATCACAATAGTTTATTTTATATATCTTTTAGTGCTTGATTCGTTCATACATGGTGATCAAAGACCAAATTGGTTTTCTATGATTGGATAGTTTATTTTACTGTTTTGTTTTCTACACCAAATTCCGTTTTTATTGGTTTTCATAGAGATGCATAAGTTATGTTTGACCCCATTCGTTCTCTAATATTTGTTATACACATTGACTATAACCTGATCTCTGGTTTCTCATGCCGCATCAACACCTCATGGCTTTTCTTGTAAATGGCATTGGACAAGCGCAAAGAGCTTGATTTGGGTTTGGACCATGGATGAGCGCAGCCATATACTTCAGCCTCCTATCCGTGTCCTCATTAATTTATGAGATACTCAAAGTGATCAATTTTTAGGTCTAGTCAAGCATGATTCCCTTTAGAGAGCACAACGACATGAAAGAGCTAAGTCGCTCATACTTTCTGCTTGTGATTCATGAGTTTTATCATATGCTTACACGCTCATTTAATATGGTGAAGTATGATACTGATTACAAGTAGACCAATTTTTGAATTCAGATCGAGACCTAAAGTTTGTTGATCGAAATTACAGAAGGTGTGAAGTTCCTCAAATTACGAGATAAAGTTTCTTAAAGTATCAATTTGCGAGGGCCATAAGTTCCTAGACTTGTTCAATAATCAAAACCACATATTGTGATCCCTAATCATATGAGGGTCTAAAGTTCCTCACTTTTATTTCGATACTATGCTCTTGTGCAATTACAAGAGAAAAACAAAATAATAATATCTGTGAAGCTAACCAGACCAGAAACCTTGTGTATTTTTATTCATATTTTGATTAATTTAACTAAATCAGAAGTTTTGTGTATTTTATTCACTTATGGAACCAGAAGTTTCCTATGTCAATTTATATAGTTTTATTCTTTATAATTTTTTTTATTTTGTTATGTACTTTCATTCCAGTACTTATCATCTAAATTTTATTATTATTCATATGGGTCGGTAGACCTATATCTCAAATATGTGAATTTCAAATGTAATATTTTTGAACCAGCAGTTTCAAAATATTATAGTGTAGAACCCGAAGTTTTAATAGTAAAAATTCTAACTTGAAGCTTCGAGTACAAAGTACTATTTAGTGCCCAGGAGTACACTCCACCTTAGAACTTGGAGTTCTAACTGTGCAGATTCGAGGTTTAAGTTTCGAGTACATATATTTAGACAATTTATCTTGAAGTTTTAATGTTGCCAACCTCAAACCTGGAGTTTTGAGGGGAGTCATATTGGCATCAATATAGATAAGCGATATCTAACTATTGGTCTAAATTTTATGATGCACGAGTATGAATATACTATTTACAATTACGTTGCCACCTTAGGAGACACTCCTCCCGTCATGAGGGGGAGATAAATTGTTCCTAAAAAACTATGTAAATTGGTGTGAGTTGTCCATCCATCGTCTTATTTTGGTTTTGAGAAATATATATCTCAGCAAATGAGTTGATAAAAATCTTGATAAAAGTATATGTTAAACGCATAAGCATTTACTTGGGTTAAAGTGTCTAAGACCAACCATATTGACATAAACAATATAGACCCCATTTGATTTATGGGATGCACATATATCCAAGTGACATGGTTCTCCTGAAGAGAATGTCATGATACAATGTTAGAGTTTCTAATACGGCTACACATACAAAAGTTGTATGTACGCTATTAGAGAATGATATCTTGGTTGATATTAATGAATATAATGTTTTTGACCTCATACTTGGTTTAAGTTCGCCACCAGCCAATGAACATCTCACTCGAAAGAAAGTAATAGATCTTTAGTTGTAATATATGCTCTTGGTCAAAATAAGACAGTCTTCCCGCCGTTAGGAGGAAAATTAGACTACTGTCATTTGAATAACGGTGTGAATTTGAGTGGAATGTATTCACTAGGTCTAAAGTTTTAAGCTCCTGAAAATGGAAGATTATACATGTCCTCTAATGGTCTACATGATATTACAAGTAAAAGATCCACATTCGCTAGATAATATTTGTCCTAAAAGTGACAATATTTGCCCCAAAAGTGACAATATTTGCCTCAAAAGTGACAATATTTGCCCCAAAAGTGGCATGAGTACCCAATATCAAAAATGCATGCATATAAGAATGTGTGAGATCTATAATGATGATAATCTATGACAATTTACAAATTGTAGCTACCAAAAACCATTAAGAACTGTATTAATCGATGTTATACCACGTTTTATTATGCATGTCGACAAAACATATTATTGGCCAAGTTGGAAAGAGATAATTCCAATGAAACTGAATATATGAAACATGATGAGATACTTTGACCTTTAACCCTACAGATACAAAAGGGTATCTACCACAGTGAAAGTAAATCATTATGATTTGATGTATATAAAAGACATGAGATTATGAATCTGCCCTTATACGAATAGTATTTTTCTATAAGTACAGTGTTACATAGATGAGAGACTTATAACATGTTGTCATCGTATATTACGAGGGCCTTTAAAGACACGTTGATAAATCAAATTTCAGAAGTGAAGTGTCATTACAAGCGTATCGCTTGTCAAATCCTTAAAGGATTCAAGTACATGAATGATTCTAATGTGATTCGATCCATGAATACTTGAGAGAGCTTGAAGCTAATTCATGGAATCAAATAGTCTAAAGTTAACTCATATATACTCATCCCGTTATAGCTAACGTGATCAAAATTGTCTCAATGAGTGCTATGATCGGACTACACAATCGAATTCAAATTATGATCATTATGTTGCTACATATTCTAACTTTCGAAGTTATGAATTACTTAGAGCTCTTGAATAGATTATATGAGACGTATCACTACACAAAGATATTAATGTGTATGGCTAGATACGCCATGAGATTTTTCAATGTTTTAATGTCAATTCGCTTATCTTGTTTAGCTATTACTTAATGTATAAATTTGGTCATATGACTCAATGAGGTAAGACCTATTTATAATCGTATAGATTTATTGGTATTGTTTTTTTTTTTTTTAAACTTTTTATTAATAACTCACACACCCTACATAGTTATGAGATTTGTTGGTATTGTTTTAACTTTGCAGGTACACAATTTCATGATGAGCCCATATATGCAAAGCACGCATAGTCTCACTTTAGTGATGGACAAATCAAACATTTATTTACGGCACATGAAGCTTGTAACGTTTAGGAGGAGATTCTCATCAAGGGGAGCATCCAGAAGTACCTAAGACATATGCGCGTTGTATTCTTTTTCTCCTTCGACTAGGTTATTTTTCTCCCATTGGGTTTTTCTTACCTGGTAAGGTTTTTAACGAGACAACATTAAACACGTTTAATTTCATCATTCATTGGTGGACATCCAAGGGGAAGTGTTATAAATATTATAATCTATGTGGCTGTCCACGTAATTACTCATTAGTTATGTACTCTGATGTAAATTCTACCTCTATCTAAAGAGGCTAATGAGAATGAATGAGTAGACTTTTACCTCCTCTCAACTATTCTCTTTGTGTCTTTTTTTCTTTTTTTCTTTACTTTACAACATTCTACCCTTTCTTAATTAATTCTTAATAAAAGAGGGGAGTTCGTACAAATACTTCTTACTTGACCTGTAAACTCGAAATGTACAAAAAATTGAAACACCAATTAAGTTTATTGTGGTATTTGCGGTTCACTTGGAAATTTCCATTTCTCAAGTGTAAAAATCTCTAAATGAAACGTTGAAAGACTAACATTTTGTGCTTGTAACAAAATCAACTTTTAACCAAAACATCTTGACTAACACTGAAAGACTCAAAACCTAACGAAGTGCATTTTTGTGTTGTCCATCTAGGGTTTAGGGTTTAGACGAACATAATTTTTAAGTCCAAACCCTAAACCCAAACTACCACCACGTACGAAATACCGACCAAACACCCGGCTTTGAAACATGTTGGTTAGGTTGGCTCAAACTTGCCGGAAGTTTGTAGGCCGTTGTCGGAATGCCGATCGGCATAGCCGGGTCGGGTAACTGGGCTTTTAAGTAATGGGCCAAATCCGAATTCACTTCTACCATCTTCTACAAAGAACCACAGGCCGGGTCGGGTAAATGGATCCGAACAATAAACCCCAGTTTGGTTAATTGGTGTACCCTCCACGCAAAACCCTCCAAATCGATCCCACCCTTTTCAATGCTTCGGGTTTCCGCTTAAACCCTAAAACCCAAAAACCAAACCAGCTCTCAGGGTTTAAGCTCCTTCACACACACCCATGAATTCTCAACCTTGAGATTCAAAAAGCTTCAACCTTTAATCAATGGCGGCCTCGAAGCTCTCTTCCTACGTAGCAATGGCCTTCGCGGCGGCCGCTGTGCCGTCGCTCTCCACACGCGCCTACGCCGACAGCGGCGGCTTTCGCTTTTCTCCTTTCTCGTCTTCTTCTTCTTCGTCGGATCCGAAGGACCCCAGTCCGAGCGGCAAGTCGGAACCCGAACCCGAAGAGCCCAGAGGGTCCGGGATGGACCCAGAGGCTTTGGAAAGAGCTGCTAAAGCTCTCAGAGAAATCAATAGCTCTAAGAGTTCCAAGCAGGTCTTGTTTTCTGTCTGCTTGATTTGATTTTTTATTTTTTTTTAAATAGGTGAAGATTTTATTTTTGGGACTAAGATGATGAATGGTATGTTATAAATGTGTTATGGGATTGGAGATGAATGTTTGAAGGTGTTAAATTGATGAGCTTGTGTTGTTTAACAGATTTTCGACATGATGAGAACGCAGGAAAAGACTCGCCAGACCGAGCTGTCTGCCGAGAAGGCCCATTATCAAGCTCAGCAATCTCATGCTGACATTGTAAGTTGTTTTTCTTTTCATTTTGCGTTACTAATAGTTAAACTTGGAACACAGACATTTTCGTTGCAAAATGTGGTTGGTGAGTGAAATGAATCAAACAGCTTATCTCGATGTTTAAGTGGATGTTTAAGTGTTTAGTTATCTTGATGTTTTAGTGTTTAGTCGGGGAGGTTAATGATGAGTTTCATGGTCCTCGCTCTACACATGCGGTTATCTCTGCTTTCTCATGGACTACCTCTTGTATTGCGAGTCGTTATGCGTTGGGGTTTTAGCATTTAGCTTAGGAAATTTTGAGTGCCAGCATGCCAATTTATCTTGTAAGAGGATCTAGTTCTTTACGTTTTCTGTTGTGCATTTCTAGCTTACGCTGTTTTCTTTTTACAGGAAAGGCAGAGGAAATTGGCTGAAGAACAAAGAAATATTGTACAGCAAGACGCACAGCGGAAGGCACAAGGTATGCGCTACGAAGATGAACTGGCCAGGAAAAGAATGCAGGTGTGAAAAATGAAATGAATATTTTTCTTCTTACTTATGGGTTTTTGGACTTGAAAATTATGTTCTTAATACTGAGAGAAGTCGCTTGGAGCCTGCAGTGGTGGTGGGAACATATAGGCAAGACTTACTTTGCTTTATGTCCTTTTTGATATTGCGCCACTGGTACTCTACTACTCTCTTATTGAAACTTACTACTCCCTTATTGAAACTTTGGTTAGTTTAGTAGCTACTCTCTGATTTTTTTAGACAAAGTTGATTAGTAGGCTTGGTTTTAAATTTAATAATGATATAATCTCCCATTCCATTTCTTTCTCTGACAATAAGTCTATAAAATGTCCAAGACATTCTGACTACGCTTTTAATGAAACCTTGGTGATATCTGTGACATTGCATTGTTTTCTTGTTTGTAGACAGAGCATGAAACCCAGAGGCAGCATAATATTGAATTAGTTAGGATGCAAGAGGAGTCCTCTATGAGGAAAGAGCGAGCAAGACAGGCTACTGAGGAACAGATTCAAGCTCAGCATCGTCAGACTGAAAAAGAGAGAGCTGAACTAGAAAGAGAAACAATAAGAGTGAAGGCCATTGCAGAGGCAGAAGGTCGGGCCCATGAAGCAAAATTGACTGAGGACCAAAACAGGAGAATGCTTATAGAGCGGATGAATGGTGAAAAGGAAAAATGGCTTGCTGCAATAAATACAGCTTTCAGTCACATTGAAGGTATGCAAATCGAGTAGGTGTGTACTTTTTTAAGAGAAAATTTAGACTCCTATATTCTCACATGAATAAGCAACTTGGATGGGCAAAACTTGAAGAAATGTAAAAATAAAATAAATAAAAAATTGAAGAAATGCTATAGTAGGGTAAGATGTACAGTTTCAGGGATATTTTGGAATATTGATCTTAGCAGATGAGTTGAGTTAGTTATTGTTGTATGTCTTTTCTACTTCAACCTGTTCGTAATTGTTTCTCATCTGCCGTCTGCAGGGGGTTTTAGAACTTTACTGACTGATAGGAATAAATTGGTTATGACTGTCGGAGGTGCCACAGCATTGGCTGCAGGTGTTTATACAACTAGGTATGCTGATCTTTTAAATGCATTTACATTTCAATTTTTGTGCTATTATGCTCTTAAATAGCAAATGCACAATCATGTAGATTTTTAGAAATATCTTTCAACCTAAGTAGGAATACAAATCCGTTTATGTTGAAGAAAAGGCTACATTTGTCAATATTTTTTCTGCCCTAACATCTGTTGCTTAAACCGAAAAGGGGAAGCAAAAACCTTTTGGAGATGGATTTACACAACCGAAGGCCTTGGTGAAGGCTAGATGCAATCTCAGCTTGTATGCCGATAGAAGACTAAACCTAACTGGTTGATACCTCCCAGAAATGCTACTTCATTGCTGACTTTACAACAATCATTGCATTGCAACCATATTGTTTATGGTCAATCAAACTGATGCACAGAAAAAGATGATAAAAATTTGTTTTTCATAAATATATGCAAAGTTACCCAGTGATATGCCTTGTAATTCTTTGATTTGATGAAGAAATTTTAGTCGGATTACAGAACTGCTGTTTATCCATGATAAATATCGTTCCTTGCATATGCAATCATGTAATTGATTTTCATTCTTTTCTTTACAGAGAAGGTTCTAGGGTTATATGGGGCTATGTCAACAGGATACTTGGGCAGCCATCTCTGATTCGAGAATCATCCATTGCAAAATATCCTGGTGCAGATATTATTTCTCAAGCAAAGAATAAGGTTTTAAATTATGGTACAGCAGCTGCAGCTTCTGGGTCACTGAAGAATGGTCTGGGAAATATTGTTCTCCATCCTTCGTTGCAGAGGAGAATAGAACAACTCGCACGAGCTACAGCAAACACTAAGGCTCATCAGGCACCCTTTCGCAACATGATGTTTTATGGCCCCCCTGGTACTGGTAAAACAATGGTTGCAAGGGAAATAGCTCGAAAATCGGTATGGCACTGATTCATGGTCATAAGCAATCTCCTTTATTTGGTGCTCAACTGCTCATTTATATATATCTTACTGGTCTTTTTAAGTATTCTATTCCATTGTCAAATAAATGAAACTACTTTAACAATTAGGAGGTCCAAATAGTGGAGGATTTTTAAATGATAATACGCTTGTAACTTTATTCATATACTGAAGCCTGAACGTTTTGAACCTTGGCAGGGTTTGGATTATGCTATGATGACTGGAGGAGATGTTGCACCCTTGGGTGCCCAGGCTGTTACTAAGATCCATCAGATATTTGATTGGGCAAAAAAGTCGAACAAAGGTCTGCTACTCTTCATTGATGAGGCAGATGCATTCCTATGCGAGTATGTTAAACATCTCTAAACATATTTCCATCCTACTCCCAGTTTTCACGCAGTTAATTATTTCATCTGTTCAAATTAAATATTTTTTCCAAAGGGATTGATATTTTTAGTTGATTCTGTTTCAGATGTACCACCAAGAGTTCTTTACTTCATAGCTTCGTTCATTTATTCTATCAGTATCATTCATATGTGGGAAGGTTTAGTCCTCTGATGAATATTTGTTCGCATGCAGGCGTAACAGCACACATATGAGTGAATCTCAGCGTAGTGCTCTAAATGCTTTGCTGTTCCGAACTGGAGACCAGTCGAGAGACATAGTTCTAGTACTTGCTACAAACAGGCCAGGTGATCTTGACAGTGCTATCACTGACCGGATAGATGAAGTGATTGAGTTCCCACTTCCTGGAGAGGAGGAGCGATTTAAATTATTGAAACTCTATTTAAACAAGTATATTTCTGGTGAAGATAACACCTCTAAATGGGGCACTCTGTACAAGAAGCAGCAACAGAAGATAACTATGCAGGATTTGTCCGATGAGGTGATCCGAGAGGCTGCCAGGAAGACAGATGGGTTCTCTGGCCGCGAGATAGCTAAACTCATGGCTGGTGTTCAAGCAGCTGTGTATGGGCGCCCAGATTGTGTACTGGACTCCCAATTGTTTAAGGAGATTGTAGATTACAAAGTTGCGGAGCATCACCAGAGGATAAAACTAGCAGCTGAAGGTGGTGATGGGATTTTTGGCCTGGCTTGAGTGAATAGAAGTAGGAGTTGAACGTCTGTCATATGCCATATGGTAGAAACTTTTGCGCCTGTTATATTTTTAACATCTCATTCGATAGTTCTTTACTTGATGAAGCACATTCCCAATGAACTTTCATGTTTCCTTGACCCGGCTAATCTACAGTAAACCCATAGATTCCAAGAACGGCACACAGAAAAGTTTTGTATTGATGCTATGGCAATTACAGTCTATGAATCAATAACGTGATCATGGTACGTATTGACTCTTCACTAGTGTTCGTTTCTGTACCTTTAATCCATATTCAAACCAGTGTGCTCTCTTTATCCTATCTAGAAATAATGAAAAATAGAAGTGGACCTGTGGATTTGCAGGCTCTATTGAATTGCAGATGAAATTCAAACTGTGTTATTTACTCTTCGGAAAATATGGGTAGCTTCTTTAGGATGTATAGTCTTCACTTATAGATATTTCTGTGTAAATCAACCAAATTTGAAAATTCCAAATTTCACAAGAATACGTATAGGTTAGTATACACAAAAAATTTGTAGATGTTCAACAATATATACTAAAAGGACGATTTTAATCTTCAAAACTTGCACTACTGTCTGAGACTCTGAGCTGAGTGAGCTCCTCTAATAAAATTAAAAATTTAAAATTAAAAAAATCTGAACTGTCCAAGCGCCTAAGTACGCTTTAGATCCAAAATGATGGGAATTATTACATCAATTCCTTACATTGCACGCAGATTTGGTAACTGTAAATCAAATTTGGGCAGAGAGCTAGGTTGATGAAACTTAGAGCTCTGAACCAGAAGCGCCGGTCTTCCTATTTCTGACATATTGGTCTTGTGGTGGCTGAATTCCAAGACCGATGGCAGCTCCTTGGAGAGCCTGTTCAGCTTTATCTCTCGCATCTTCTTTAACATACTTCTCAGTTTCTTCGATGGCCTGAAGAAACTTAATTGCCTTTTCTTCTCTAGCCAAGTTTTTATCATTCTTAAGAATATGGTAAATAGTCCGTTGAATCTTTTCAGCTTTAGCCCTTTGCTCTCCCTTAATCGCTGTGAAGGCTTGTTGCATAAAGGTCTCTAGCATTTCTTTTTTCTCTCCTGATTAGGATCATGATCCTCCTCCTCCCCCTGATCTTGCTCCACTTTGGATGCTGTAGCCAACTTTTCTTCGTGTAGCTGCTCAATTCCAAGATCATGCGCAGCTCCTTGGATAGCCTCTTCAGCCTTATCTCTCGCATCTTGTTTGATATACTTCTCAGTTTGGTCGATGGCTGCAATAAATAAATCATTTTGCCTTGCATTAACTCCGGTAACCAAGGTCAGAGCTGTTTGATATTTATTAGCTTCGAGAGCAACCTCGGCTCCATGCAGAAGATTTAGCCATGGCTTCGTCGGAACGTCAGATAGTTTTTCCCCATCATTCTCCCCATCCTTCTGCGACAGTGCAAGTCCCCTAAATTGATTCACAACAAACATAGTAATCAATACCACAACACAAAGTTAAACATAATCATCATAATAAGAACAAAAACAAGTCTCAAAAATGTACTGCATGTACTTGGTAGACCATTCAGTCCATGATTCCACTTTACCAGCCCAAGAACTTCCGACTTCCACCTGTGACAAAGGCATAGGCATGGCGACCGCTTCTCGTATCCCTTTGAACCAGTTTTCCATCGCAAGAGCAAAAGATGGATCAACACATTTCATGCATGATAAAAGATAAAGAATATATAGTTCCAAGTTTAGTTTCATTTGAATCATTTGGCTGGCTACTAGATATTTTCAAAAAATAATATATATCATGACGGTTTAACATCTAAGTATCGAACTATATAAAAACAGAAGTTAACTTGTCGGTGAGCCATGTTCTGGTTGGTTAAGTTGTTAACTAACAACTTCGAGGTCATGGGTTCAAAACTCATTAACATATATGTAACGTGTGTAAGTTATTTAATAAATTTTTTTTCAAAAAAAACAGAAGCTAGCTCAAACAAAAATGATCCAGATACGTGATGATGCATGTGATCATGAAACACAGCCTCATGCCATAACGACCGCGACTCTGAAGCGATCAGCAAGATCTAAAACCAGAGACTTTGATTTGCTGTGATCTGACTACAAGGCAATACGTGAATTAATGAATTAAACAACATTTGATATTGGGGTAACAATTTCGAACGTATCATTCTTCTATATAGAATCTCCTCTCTACGTTGTTCGATCAACATAAAGTCTTTTCAATCTAATATACATTATGTGTTTAGGACCATTTACATATAATGACTTCCGCCGCTAGAGGCATGCATTCCATATATGGGATGCATATATAGTTTCTATAAAGTGTTTCAATCTATTATTTTTTCCATTTAGAACAAAACTTGGGTCCGACTAGTATTTAGCTATATGATCTTCTCTTTCTTTTCTTGTTCGCGTCATTGATAATAAAACTAATTAGACAAGCTTCATGATTATCGGTAATCAAAATCTTCTTTTTTTTTCTTTTGAAAGCAGGCTGAGAATCCCTCTAACTGGGAGTATTATGGCTTCCGCGTATAATATATTATTAATATTAAGAGAAGGATTGTTCAAGGGGACATAGCACCTATATCTTGTGAAAAATTACAACCATCCAATCCTCTAATAGAACATTTTGTATAATGTCAGGAGGTCCATCTTCCCATAACTCATCTAAAACCGATGATATAGCAAGGTGAGCAAGTCTATTTGCCACTCCATTTGCTTCACGATTGACATGGCAATGATTATCGGTAATCAAAATCTTCTTTTTTATTGCTTGATTTTTGAGATATATTCGCATGCTCTTCTTATGGAGAAAAAACTCTGATCATTAATTCTAAGGCACATAAAATGCGGCAAACCAGAAGCGCTTTCCTAACAACAAGGCTTAAATTCCCCCCAAAAGTCGGTACATTGTCTGAAGAAGCCTGATTGTATCTCCATCTCCATTTTTTTGCAACATATGCAATCAACTTGTGAACTATATATACCAGAACCGGTTGCATGTGAGTATGAACTAGGAACAAACATTTCCTTCTCCTCCACACACACACATATAGAGAGAGATAGCTAGAGAGAGAGAGAGAGAGAGAGAGAGAGAGAGAGATGATGAAGAGTTTCGCTCTAACAACGACCATGTTGCTGGTGTTATGGCTGTCTATGTCTGTTGGGACTTGGGGACATGAGGAAAGTGAATCATGGACCGGATGGCTCTCAAAGTATGTAAACTTACATAAAATTCTCATAAAATGTTGGTTAAATTAGTTTATAGGACTAGACGTACTTGTTCTTTAGATAAAGTAATGTTGTGTACGTGTACATATTTATGTGTTTAATGCCTTTACATTTCTATGTAATTAAGGTCGCTCGGATTCACACATGGCCATGAAGTAAAGGAGCCCAAAGAAAAGCATGTCACACAAGATAGTGCCCTAAACATGAAAGTTTTACTAACAGTTCAGCAAAATATACACGCATCGTTTAACGCCATTCATCAAGAACAACCGGCCAAAGCGCAAGAGATGCTTAAGATTGCTGTCATGACACTAAATCACGAGGAATCATTAAGTGATGAAGAAAAATCAACAATACTCACCCAATATTGCACGGAATCTGAGAAGTTTCTTAATGAAGAGCAAAAAGTGAAAGCCCAAGAGTTACTCAAAGGAGCAACAACGGGTCTAAGAATTCATCTTCTAAACCAAGCAGATATGGAAAAAGAAAAACAGTATGGTTCAAATACTCATGCCCCCGCTCCATCTGTGCAGGGAAGTTCTCAGAATACGAATGCTTTGCTTGATGTCCAACAAAAACTACAAGCTGCTTTTCAGGCCATTCAACAAGGACAACAAACTCAAGGACAAGATATGCTTGTAGATGCTACTGTTGCTCTCAAGCTAGATAAAACTTTAACTGTCGAACAAAAAGGATCTAAACTTACTGAGCTTGTGAAGAATTGTGAGAAGTCACTCAATAAAGAGACGCAAGAGATTGCTGAAACGTATCTTCAAGGTGCACAAGTGGGTCTCAGAATTAATATGCAACTCCAAGCTGGTGCTGCTTCTGATACATTTGCAAATAGAAGTTCTCAAAATACAGATATTTTATTGGAGGTTCAGCAAAAATTACAAGCAGCTTTTCAAACCATTCAACAAGGAAAAAATGTTGAAGGTCAAGATATGCTTAAAGTTATTGTCACGATTCTTTTACAGGAGAAATCTCTAACTGTTGAACAAAAAGCAGCTAAACTTACCGTGTTCGTGAAGAACATTGAGAAGTCACTCAACAAAGAGACCCAGGTGATTGCTGAACAATTTCTTTTGGGAGCAAAAGTGGCACTAAAGATAAATCAATCACACCAAGTTGATACTGACTCTCGTCCATCCGCTCCGAGAAGTTCTCAAAATACGGATGTTTTGCTGACGGTTCAGAAAAAATTACAAGCAGCTTTTCTAGCCATTCAACAAGGACAACAAGCTCAAGGTCAACAAATACTTGTAGAGGTTACCGTTGCCCTTAAACTAGAAAAATCTTTAACTATCGAACAAAAAGTGGCTAAACTTACCGAGTTTGTGATGAGCGCTAAGAGGTCACTCAATAAAGAGACTCAAGATATTGCTGATATATACCTTGAAGGCGCACAATTGGGACTAAGTATTAACCAACAACTCCAAGTTGATACTGCTTCTAGTCCATCGGCTCAAGGAAATACTTCTCAAAATGCGAATGTCTTGGTAGATGTTCAACAAAAGATACACGCAGCTTTTCAAATCATTCAACAAGGAAAAAAAGTTGAAGGTGAAGAGTTGCTTAAAGCTATTGCTACAATTTTTATGCGGGAAAAATCTTTTACTGTTGAACAAAAAGCAGTTAAACTTACCGAGTTTGTGAAGAATGCTGAGAAGTCACTCAATAAAGAGACTCAATTGATTGCTGAAGAATTCCTTCTAGGAGCACAAGTGGTACTCAATATTAATCAGCCATACCGAGATGCAACAGCATCTGGTCCATCCGCTACAGGAAGTTCTCAAAATACAGATGTTTTACTTATGATTCAGAAAAAATTAGAAGCAGGTTTTCAAGCCATTCAACAAGGACAACAAACTCAAGGTCAAGAGATGGTTGTAGATGCTACTGTTGCTCTTAAGCTAGATAAATCTTTAACTATCGAACAAAAAGTAGCTAAACTTACTGAGCTTGTGAAGAATTGTGAGAAATCACTCAATAAAGACACCCAGGAGATTGCAGAAAAATATCTTGAAGGCGCAAAGGTGGGACTCAATATTAATAAGCAGATTCAAGTTGATACTGCTTTTGATCCATTCGCGCAAGGAAGTTCACAAACTAAGGATGTTTTACTAGATGTTCAGCAAAAATTACACACAGCTTTTCAGGTCATTCAACAAGGAAAGAAAGCTGAAGGTGAAGAAATGCTTAAAGTTTGTGCAACAGTTCTTATGCGGGAAAATTCTTTACCTATCGAACAAAAAGTCGTTAAACTTACCGAGTTTGTAAAGAATGTTGAGAAGTCACTCAATAAAGAGACCCAGGTGATTGCTGAAGAATTCTTATTAGGAGCACAAGTGGCATTCAAGATTAATCAGCCACATCAAGGTGATACTAATATTGGTCCATCCGCTCAAGGAGGTTTTCATAATACAGATGTTCTGCTCATGGTTCAGAAAAAATTACAAGCAGGTTTTCAAGCCATTCAACAAGGGCAACAGGCTCAAGGTCAGGGGATGCTTATAGATGCTACAGTTGCTCTTACATTGGAAACATCTTTAACTGTCGAACAAAAAGCAGCTAAACTTAACGACTTTGTGAAGGATTGTGAGAATCACTAAATAAAGAGACTCAAGAGATCGCAGAAAAATTTCTTCAAGGCGCGCAAGTGGGACTTAGAATTAATCAACAACACCAAGCTACTATAGCTTTTGATCCGTACGTGCGTGGAGGTTCTCAAAATACAGATATTTTTCTAGAGGTTCAGCAAAAATTAAACGCAGCTTTTCAGGCCATTCAAGAAGGAAAAATAGTTGAAGGTCAAGAATGCTTAAAGTTATTACAATGCTTATTCTGCGAGAAAAATCTTTACCAGTTGAACAAAAATCAGCTAAACTTATCGAGTGCGTGAAGAATGCGGAGAAATCACTCAATAAAGAAACTCAAGTGATTGCTGAAGAGTTCCTGCTAGGAATACAAGTGGCACTCAAGATTAATTATCTACAGTAGTACTCTAAACTCAGCATTGCCCAAGCTCACCCCTATCTTTTTGCTACGGGCGGGATTTCCCAATGGGCAGGCTAGCTATGTCAATCTTTTTCACATAGTAGTGCTTAGACTACACTTTTGAAGCCTAGTGTCTTCTGAGGCCTTGTCTTTTTTATTAAATACATGGTCTCCTATAAAAATATAAAAGAAATATCATTTTGATAGCAACTAAATATTTATAGGTTACTGAATAATATGTATATATGTAAATTTATGATTTCTTCATTTGATGTACAAATACTAATTTTACGTTCTCTATTAATCGGTTGTTGTTGTTAGGGAAAAATGAGAACAGTACTTCATGTTTTACTTACTGATAATTTTGTTATTAAAATTTTTTCACATGACCCAACTTATTAAGTACCTCGGCTACTAACGGGGTTAAGAATTATGCCACATGACATAATTTGAGACTAAAATTAGTTCAAAACATTAGAGAGTTGTCGACCAGTACTCTTGATTCCATTAGTATTAAATATGTTTTCGTGAAGTCAATTTTTGACTGATGTTATTGCTAATCTTGATCATTCTAGTTATTATTCTATTTTGCGTTGGATTGATAAGATTCCTAGTCTCTTATCAAAACCTTCTAAGATGCATGAGTAATTTGGTTAATTACGGGATAAATCTTGAATAGAATCTAACTAGCTCACAAATATTTACTTACTAAAATAAGTGAATGACATATTTCATTGCAGCATTACTGGACTTCCTAGGTCAAAATTGCGAACTACAAAAGAGATAACATTTATGAACAAAACGGCAGAGGTGCAAAAACCAAATCCCAGATTTTCAATTAGGAGGCTTATTTTTGTTTTGACAATCGAATAAATTTTTAATAAAATAAATCACCAAACGGAAGACATGAAGCATATTAAAAAAACATATCAGAAGAAAAAATAATCAAATCTGATTTCTTTATCGTACCGATTTTACATGTATACGCTACTAGTCAAATCTTGCTTCATTCCATTAGTGAACCGCTCAAAATACAGATATTTTAGATGAAAATGACTAAAACAAGGAAAGAACCGAGGAGAGGGTACAGATTCGTATGAAAAGTGTTTAGGTAGAGATTTCCCTACCACATGGTTGTAAGGCTAAAAAAGAATGCAACAAATTTTATGCAAATACCATAAATATCCTTGGTTTTTAAAGGCACAATACCCACAGGCCACAACACCCGCTGCATGTTATTATCTTATACTAGATTTTATAATTTATACCCGCGATATTTGCATGTGAAGACGAATGTTTTTCTTTTTGTTTTCGTTAGTGGGTAACGGAGAGTTTTTTGTTACATAAGACTTAACTGTTCATAATTATCTGCATTATTTTTTTAATTATTTTTTTATATTATAATAATATTTTAAATTAGTTGTTTTAATCAACTCATTAAAAGTAATTTAAGCAAAACATAATTTGGTAAATTTCTTAAATGTCTCGTTTTATAGCGGTAGAGATTGGTACGGAACGTTGACCCAAAGAAACCAGAACATTTTTTTTCTTTTTGAGAAGAAGAGCATTTCTTTCGATTTCAGAGAAGAAGAGCATTTAATTTGTTCAAACGAAATGAAAAAAAAAAAAAAAAAAATAGAGAAAGAAACATTCAGCACTACCTTTGACCAAGCAACACGTGGAGGGACGACAGCGTCGGCTCCCCTCTTAGGGTCCGAATAACCGCCACGTTGACCTCAAAAGGCGCCACGTTGAGAGACATCTCCGAGTCCCCCTACCGACTCTCCGGTTATTACACGAGGAGCAGAGAGAGGCAATCCTTCAGTGACATTTTCACACATTTACAATCAATCTCTAGCTTCTGGGTGGGTTTTGCCATTAGAGAGTGAAACAGATCAAACCAAAGATGGGGAAGAACACAACCTTGATGCTGCTGCTGGTGTTCTGGCTCGCTACGACGTCGGTTTGGGCGGAGCAGCAGGCTGCTCAGGATGCCGACCCAAACAGCGAATCATGGACCGAGTGGGTCAGTAACAAGCTATCACAGTAATGCACAGTCTCCTTCTCTCTATCTGTATCTCTATCCCTCCTTCTAAATACGTACGTTGGATGAATGGTTATAGTTTGTGATATTGCATTTGGTGTATTTTTCTTCCGAACAATGCATGCAGTTATATACATACCAAAACATATATATCTCTGCATTTTATTCCCAAGTTATGAGAGTTGTATCAGGTATGTAATGGCATAGAATAGTTAATGTTCCTAATAACGTACTTTGGCGAACAGATTCGTTTTCCCATATATATTTTGTACAAGAGAAATAGATTCATCATTTTATGCTAGTGCATATAGAATTACGCAAACACCTAATAAAGAGAAATAGATTTACTGTTACATATCCCCATAATTTCATGTGAAGAATGTCTTAATATGTAAGCCTTATCCCGGAAAAGCTTTTACTTCAAATAACATTATCGTCACCTTGTCGGGACCAACACTCTATACGTATTATCTTTCGGAAAATGCTAGTATACCATATGGCATACCATGCCTCACAAGATGTGCGGCTATCATTGATTGAAGAAGCAACTAAATGACAATGTTATGACCATTTGCCCTTTCAAAAGCTCACATGTGTCACATAATTAGACACATTTGCAATAGGTATGTCATACCATGGGAGACAAACCCTTATCTTTCAACTTCTTACATGTGCATTAATTTTAACCTGCATATTGGTGGAGACACTATGAGACATTGTGACCATGAGACCTAGCTGTGGGGTTAGAATCATACACCCTGTTCCAAAAAATGAAAAGGTGGAGAATGCAGGATTTACTCCACAAGGACTGCCTACAAGATACCATTATGCTTTAGCCTCTTCGATGCTCTGCCTACAAGATATCATCATTTCAAACAATGGTTTTGACAAGTTTTTTTCAAATGTTTGGTACTATGTGGCTAGTCAAGAGCCAGGCTCCTAAAGTTGTTAAGTTGTTCTTAGATGACACAGCCTAGAAACTTAAGCTGTCTGCTTGGGTGATGAAATATAGTAGCCTAGACAACTACAATGGTCTATAATCTCTAAGATTGATTAGTGAAGTATCAAGAATACTAGCTAGTGTGATACCATTTCATCAAAATGTCTATTTGGCATAATACTTGAGCTTCCTGAGTTCCCACTGACAGCTCAAAGCATTGAGCGTCAGTTCTATATACTTCTTAGTAGTGTCTATGTGTATATGAGTAGTTGTGGATAGATCATTCACATTGTGTGATATGCTGTAGGGGCCTCGGACTCAAGCAGGAGAATGCAGAGAATGTGGTGGACAAAGCTGGGGATGCAGCCTCTATGGCTAGGGAAAGAGTGGAAAACTTTGGATCAAGTAAATATTAATCTTATTCCTCCTTTAATTGTGCTTTACTTAAAAATGACCTAAGTGTGTCAGTTTTTATGCATCCTTTTTCATATCAATTTAAGAGGATTAGTAGTTCTTCATTATAAGGGTATTTCGAATTCATTTCATGATCTACTTTTAATTACCTGCTGTCCTCCTAAAAGGATCGAAGTCCGAGGCGCATGATGCAGCCAACTATGCCCGTGACAATTGGGATCAGTCAATAAGAATGCCTACTGAGAGAGCTGGCAATGCTGCCCAAGAGACGATGGCACAAGGAGTTGAAGTCGGAAAACATAAAGTAGCCCATGCCTATGATGATGCTAAAGATAAACTTAATAGAGGGATAGACTTTGCATCTGATAAAGCTTATGATTCCAAGGAGGCAACGGCAAACATGTATGGGGAGGCTAAGCAGAAAATGAATTCAGTTTCGCATGTTGCATCAAATAAAGCTTCTGATGCACAAGAAGCAGCGTCGAATATGTATGGGGAAGTAAAGCAGAAGGCGAACTCAGCTTCAAACATGGCTTCAGATAAAGCTTCTGGTGCCAAAGAGACGGCAGAAAGTATGTATGGGGAAGCTAAGCAGAGAATGAATTGGGCTACAGATATGGCTTCAGATAAAGCTTATGATGCAAAGGAGGGAGCAACCAATATGTATGGGGCAGCCAAGCAAAAAATGGGTTCAGCTTCAAATTTGGCTTCAGATAAAGCTTATGACGCCAAAGAGACAACTGCTAATATGTATGGGGAAGCTAAGGACAGAATGAATCATGCTTCAAATGTTGCTTCAGATAGGGTTAACGATGCCAAAGAGTCGGTGAAGGGGGCCATTGGTTGTGGTACGGACAAAGCAGCAGGTGCATATAGTCATGCAAAGAATACAATGCAAACGGCTACGAGTACTGTGTCTGACAAAGCCAATGATGCAATGGAATATGGAAGAGATAGAGCTGCAGATGCGTATGATGGAGCAAAAGAGAAAATGAACTTGGGCTCTGATAAGGCCAATGATGCCAAAGACAGGGTAGCAGGAGGAGTCGAGTATGGAAGAGAAAAGGTTGCCAATTCCTATGATGAGGCGAAACAAAGGGTGGGGGAGGCGTACAGAGAAGCTAAGGATACTGTATCTGAGCATACCAGGCATAACTATGAGGCTGCCAAGGAGAAGGTGTCTCAGGCAACAGGTGATCTTGGGGCTAAGATGAGGAATTGATGCTGATTCAGCCAGAGCTAGCTCTAGCTATAAGGTATCTAATTACCTCTAGCTGTGATTACATGTTAAATATCTCTTTATGAAGCTGTATGTGATCACTTGATCATGTGTTTTTTTCTTTCCCCGTTTCTTGAAAGTTTCATGTTGTCGTGTTTTTGAATTTCTGTTTGTAGCATTTCCCTCTAAAGTTGGAAAGTAATAGAACATTAGTATCCACAATTTTGAATATATTGTCTCTTAAAGTTATCGAGCTGCAAGAGCATCAATATACATATATATATATATGCAAATATATATAGATTTTCTTCATGAGTTTTCTGAGTTTTCTCTATTACTCTACTGGTTCTGTGGAGCGGAAAAACTGTGCTCTAATTTAGAATGAGGTATTGTTCTGAAACTTGGAAATGCCAGTAAAATTGAGGTTTGTAAACTTGGAAATGCCAGTAATAGATGGCCATCGCCTCTGGTAGTCTGATACGTGCATGTGCTAGTTACTCTTGGTTGTCTAGCTTCTTCATTAATACACATCATATGGCTGCTGCTCACAGAAGGTCTGACTTTGACCAATAACGCTCCCTTCTAGACTTGTGGTTCATGCTATTACCTCACCATTTATTAATTTTAACATTTATGGATGGATCTGTACAGATATATAATCTTTGGTATATACAATTAGTGCGACTTAAACATACACCACCTACTTTAGGGTACCCTCTTCTTTGTTACCTCCCAAGGACACAGGAATGGCTTGTCTAAATAAGCTTGTAAACTCTTCCTTCCTCGCTTATGTGCTTACCCTCTTCATGTTTACTCGACTGCTATTTCAGCTAGAGATCAGTTTCTTACTTTTTTTTAATCACATATGATAAAAGCTTCATGAACTATAACTACATGTGTGATATCATCGAATTCCTAAGATTAACTAGAGAAGCTAATATGCTACAGATCAGTAGACATTGCTCAATATATGATCTGAAAAATATCGATCACAAACATGCAATGGAACTCCATGATTAGATGTTAAAGCAGAAAAACAAGAAAACTGGCAAACCCACAACCAAAAGCTGATTCTTCTTTCTTCTTTTTGTTTCCTTTTTCTTTCTTCCATATCTTTGGCTGGTAAAGTGCTCAAGCTAGTGATGGGAAAAAGAAAGGGTGCATGCTAGATCCCATACATTTTCAGCAGAATGATTTTTAGTAAGCATGGCATGCAACCGATCCAAACTCAGTAGATAATACTTATGAACTCTGAACTCTGATTTTTATTCTAATTGCTGTCTAAATTTTCAAGCAGTTAAACTGAAGAACAAGAAAAACACCAAGCAAGAAGAAGATCTAGGCTAGTGCTGTTGTAAGAAGATCTTTGAAAAACTGGGAAAAAGAAATAAGATGGAATGCTTTTATCTAACTCTCATTTCTATTTAATATGCACATACAAATCTGGGCCAGTCATTCACTAATTTCTCTCCCCAACTCTCCAAAGAACAGCAATGTGAAGAACTAATGAAAGAACAATGCCTTACAGTTGCTTCTTCTTCATGGCTTGTTTATTATTGTGCATCCACACCTTGAAAACCTGTCTCTTTACACCCAATTCAGAACACAACTGCTGCACCTCGTGCTCGTCGTGCTTCTGGATCCTCCATCCCAACTTCTCAGCCACCTCCATCATCTTGTCCTTCTGCTCTTGACTAAACTTTGTCCGAAACCGCTTCCTCGAACTCCCGGCATGATTGGACTGATCGTACATGTTCATGTGGTTGAGATCCTCGCTAGATGACTCGGCTGCACCTCCGCCACCTCCAAAAGTCATCATCGACCCAGGAGGAAATGATCCCGCCACGGTAGGACTAGTGGCCGGGAAATGATGGTACTGGTGCTGATGATGAACAGGAGGTGGTGCAGGGAGTGAGGGAACAACAGGTGCTGATGATGCATTTCTACGGCTGCTATGGCTGTTTTTGTTCTGGTGGTTAAGGACATGGTAATTATTGGGGACATGTACTAATTGAGTTTCACCCTCGATCTCTTTCCTGTGAAAATTCCTGTGGCAGTCACAAGCTGCACATTTTAGTCCTCCCGGGCTGTCTTCTTCCCCGCTTGGCATGAACTCTCCGCAGCCATCGAGTACATGCCCTCCGGTGGTCGCTGCGTGATTCTTCAAGCATTCTCGATATCTTACTGCTTTCGAAGCTGCAACTGGCTCAGGTACTGGTACTTGTGCCTGTGCCGCCGACGGTGCTGCTTTGAAGCTGTGGTTTGCTCCTCTTGGAGTGCTGCTTGTTGCTCTTGGGGTGGCGCAGACGGCAGCTGGTGATAGGTTTGGATCTGGATTTGGAACTGGGTCAGGATCTCTACTGGGGTTGTATGGATTCGACTGCTGAGGCTGATGATGATGTTGAGTTTGAGGCTGATAAAAAGGGTCTAGGGTTTGAGGGTGGTTGAAGATTAGTGTGTTATTAACATGGTGATGATGATGAAGAGATGGAGAAGAGAGCTTGGAAGAAGAAGAGGGCTCTCTATTTTGGGGATTGAACCCCAAAGTGGTTGGCATCCCTAAAATCTTATCTTGGCCAGCTCTAATCTCCATTAAATCTGTTATATAGCTATACAATACAGATTCTTGATTGATCTCCCAGCCTAGCTATTTTTCTTTTCTATTATGAAAAGTGATCGACGGGAGCTATCTAGATCAGATCAGTGTTTTCATAAATCCATGTATACTAGCTATCGATCACTATCTTAATCTAACTTGATCAAAGAACTAATCACCAGCTTAAGGATTATTCTTCTCTCTTCTCCTTTTTCTATTCTGATTTTGACATTTTGGGTGCTAACCCACCAACCCATCTCACTAATTTCAATGGTCTGTTTCCAATAGCTAAGCTGGGGACGGAGCTGTAGATTATGGACTGACCGGTATTTTAGATGAATTAAAAGCACATAAATACAAGAAATGAAAGAGATAAAAAGATTTAATCTTGGAACTCAAACAGGAAAAGAAAACAGTTGGGGGTCCTACTGAAGCTTAATTAAATCTTACTAACCTTGCTGTAAAATTGAAGTGAGATTTGTCTGATAGTTGCACTTGCACCACCATTTGAAACAAACAGAAGAAAGCTGGCTCGTTCTGGGTAAATCCTTAGTTTTATCGGAAAGTGGAGAGAGAAGGAGATAGTAAAGTAGAGAGAGAGAGAGAGGAAGAGGAAGAAGAGGAGGGAAACGAAAGGGGGGGTGTGTTTCCTATCACCCATCCAGGCCCATAAAATCTAATGAAGCAAGGAACAGGTTGGTGGTTTGCTTTGTACTCAAAGATGAGTGATGAGGTCTACAGGAATGGAGGAAGGAGAGCGAGAGAAGTGGTGGTACAGGTCTCTGCAGAAGAGCCGACAGTGTCACGTTAGTCCTCTCCCACACCCTGCACCATGGTCCAATTCCTAATTATTGCTCTCTGAAACCCTAAACCACCACAAAATAAATTAATGTCTTCTTATTGTGCTGCGAGACAACGAAACAAAGGGGGAGAAGAAGAAAAAAAGGGAAAATGAGGGAGGAAAAAAAAAGAGGAAAAATGTCAGACTTGACGTTTCTCTGCTTGGCTTGGAATCTTCCTGCAACCTCAAGTCCTCCGCACATCCTCACAGTACAAAAAAGAAGTCCGTATCTTGTTTTATCAAGACAATTGAATGAATTAAAACGAACACTATGAACTTCAGCTAGTCTAAATTTTTAGTTAAATTTAACTTATAAAAAAGAAAATTTATAAAAAAATTTTTTAGCTTATTAAAGTCTCTCATCATAAACTAAATCTTTAGCTAAATTTATAGCCTTTTGGTTTTAAAAAAACACTCACACCATAAACTAAATCCACAGGTAAAGCCAAATCTAATTCTTTTGTCATATATATGTAATGTTATATTTCTATGTATATTTTTTCTTTACTCATATATATAAATATATATAATATTAAAAATAATTTGAAACTACAAATATTGAGAAGGACATGGATCTTATTCCTTAGGACATAAACGATAATTGAAAGATACAACCAACGAAAATTAAAAAAAAATAGAACGACAAATTTATTTGAAAATAAGCATTTATCGATCACGATTTCAAACTTGTGTTCTTCCATGTCGTTGCCAAATATGTTCAATCAAAGCATCTCGAAGTTCATGACGTTTTGCTAACGTGAATCTGTTCCAAGGTGACACACAAAAGCTACGTTCAACTCTGGAAGCGTTGGTAATGCACTTCAAGTTTCAAGTCAATATGGATCAAGCGGTGAATATGGAGCAACGTCAAATTATGGAGGAATGAGTCTTTATGAAGGACATTTGGATATGGAAAAGATAAAGACTATGGAGGAAGCAGAAGTACCGGAACAAGCGATAGACATGAGCCCCGTAATGAAAGCGGTGGAGTACTGAATTATTGTTGATAATTATTATAATATGAGTTTTTTTATTGAAAAGTAATATGTGTTTTTAATCAGTCTACCATTTTATGTTAGTTATTTCATTATGTTGTAATTTAGTTAAGTCTAGTATTTTGTGTTGTTTACATTTTTAATACGTGTGTAACACTTTTACATGAATAAGCTATGTATTTTTTTAATTCAATAATTAATCAAGTATATGATTTTATCTAAATATATTAGATATTGGGCTTATATGAAATGTCTCGTCGAGATATTCACAATGGTAAAAAAATTAAATAGAAATGAGTTTTTAATTATGTAGTTATGAGAGATTAAAGATTTTTAGTTCAAATTTAAAAATGATACAAACTGAAATAAGATGGTAGCTAGAATGGCAGATTTGGAAAAAAAAATAAAACTGAATAAAATATTATTTGGTTTTAGCTTATGAAAATGAAAGGCCAAATTTGGCTTACCAAATAGCTTAGGCTAAATTTTTTACCTTGGGAATTGAAATTTGGTTTATGATGGGAGTAAACATAGGCTAAATTTAGCTTTTTAACCTATAATGAGAGATGGTCTTATAACAAACTTACATCGAGAGTCTGATAATGAGAAAATTCGTTTCACATGATTTTACAATTGAAATATGTTCGGACATTTTTTTTTTTGGGTAAGTGTAGAGAGACAAACATTATTTTCTTATGAAAATTTATTTAAAAAATAAAAACTATACAATAAACTGAAATACTAAGCCAATATCAGTCATATAGTACAAAAAAACACATATGTCCTGACATTAAAAATGAAGAGACATGAATATACAAATCCGGTAATGCCGTCTGAAGCAAGTCCAAAGGTGACTCCAAATGTAATAAACCAAAACGTTCATGCTTACCCGAGTCAAGACACGATCAAGAAAACCAAATTTGACAAATCAACAAACCCTCTTGAACTCCCTGAGACCTCATTACCACACATCACGAAAGCAACAAACCTTCTAGTTATTAAACAATCAAGTCCGACAAAAAAGGCTCAATAGCTAGCTCAAGCTACAAACCAGGCCAAATGACCAAGTTGCACTCTTAAGAAGAAGTATAGTCGACTGAATACAAAGTCACCTGATGCAGTAAAGTTGGTTGGTCTGTTTAGCATGGAACTTCTGATTATGTCTAGAGTTTGACCCATAATTCTCTGTGGCAAGCAGGTTTAAGGAGATTTCGGGTTGTGCGCATGCGACGTGAGATTAGTTTGGTTTTGCAGTGATACTCTCGTAAACATCGGTCTGAATACTAACTAGGTGAATGTGTTACTAACTTGCTAATGTAACTGATATGATTTTCTATCTCACTCTTAACCAAAAAAAAAAAACATAAAAATTAAATAGACGTCTAGAAGGTCAAAATGCTAACTATATTCCTCATTCCATCATTGAACATCCTACAAATTTTGAGTGAATAACGTGGGGAAAAAAAAAAGGCTGTTCTTGGCTTTTATTTACTATATATTCAGTCGACTACACTGCTCGTTGAGAGTGCAACTTGAAAGCAGAAACAGCAAACCCACAAAAACATTTTCCACAACCAATTAAGTTAGGGTTTATTAATCAGCTAAATATGATTGGGTTTATTCAGTAGTGTTCATCTGATTGAAATTTATGGTCAGACCGTTAGATTTACATCTAAGAGTTGAAAACAAAACAACTTAATTTAAAAATAATTCTCTCTATCCTTATATTTACATCCATTATTAGTGACTGATCATAAATCTTTTGGTCTATTGCTCTATTGTGGGTTTATTAACAAGCTGATTAAAGATGAAAAGGGATTATTAACTAGCTAAATATTATTAGGGTTAAGTAGCTGACAGAAGATGATTAGGGTTTATTAACTAGCTAAAGATGATTAAGGAACGAGTCACTGATTAGGCTTTTACTTAATAAAAGACGTAAAAGGACAACAAAAGGGTCAGAGGAAAGAATTTATTTCCTTTTTTATCCTCTCATACCTTTTTTGGGTGTGTGTGGGAGGGAGCCAAAGTGATCGAGATGATAGATGAGGGAATGCTGGGCCACATTACAGCATTTCTTTTGTTTTTTGTTAGTGCAATTGTGTCAGCCTCTCTCTCTCTCTCTCTCTCTCTCTCTCTCTCTCTCTCAAACCTAGCGAGGGTTTGTGCGTCTGCAGCTGCAGTTTTTCCTTCTTTCCATCACGTTAACCCAAATTATCAGAAGCCATTTTTCTAAGTTTGCTACACCATGCATTATTGGAGTCATTCTCATCGATCCCTAGCTCCTCCTCCGCTACGTTTTGGTTGTTTTGTGTTATATGCTGCGCTGCGTTTGCGAAATTTTGATCCGAAGAGTAAATAGGAACTCCATTTGCAAATACTACTGTGCTGTGGAGGTTCTCTATGTCTCGAAGTTAAAGTTTTGGATGCGAGACTTGACCATGATGAAAGAGTGTACCTTTTTTGCTCGTAGCATGAGATTAACGAGGTTCAAGTATATATCCTCAACAAGCATTTAGCTTCGTTTTTTTGTTCTCTTATATCCAAAAATACCTACCAATGATTAAAGACTTGAGACAAGTCACCGTCAAACAAAACTTTAGCTAGACAAGCATTTTTTGTGTAACTTGTAATAATTTGCAGGAACAATATGTTGACAATGAATTAAAGAATAAATATTCTAAAATTTGAATAGAATCACAGCTTGAAATATTTTGTTATATATTAGAGTAAAATGTCAACATAAAATTTATACGTTATCGCGCATGTAACCCAAAATCGGGGAATAAAACTTGTGGTTTAGACTCATGAGCTCATGGTTTCGAAAATATGATAAAAATAATTAAAGTGACAAAAACGAGCAAGATTTTATGTTCTCTCAGATCTTTTGGAATTCAAATATAACTAACATCATCTAGATCAATATGAAACTTAAAAACACCTGTAGTTGGCTAGTTGAACTTTCTTGTAGGGATTTTCTGTTCTAAATTCCCCCTTGGCAGACACTTCAATTAAAATTTAGCGTCTCTCTTCTAGATCACAATCAAGGGGGTATTATTGAAGCATCGAATCTAACCAAGTGTTTGTTTTGTGTGGCGCACCTTCGTTCTTTGTTTGTTTGATAAATTGGTACATTTTAGGAAACATGAATCTAATGCAATCTTCCATTGTTAACTTGTAACTACTATATTTGACAACTAATGGTAGAGTTTTTATATTTGAAGAATATTTCGTGAAGCTTTTGATCTCTCTAAATTATTGTTTAAGCCTACACCAACGTTGATGTGCTTGAGGGAACAATTTCCAAGTAGTAAGATCTATGATTAAACTAACATAAGCATCATTAAATTAGTGGGAACAGGATAAGTGAATTTTGATTAAACTAAATCGGACAAACTTCCTTCCTAATCAGTGCATGCACAAATTAATTGGTGGGATTAGAGAGACGTGGCAGAAACCCACCCTAGGGTCATTGTTAGTTTATTCCTTTGTTTTCTATTTTATCTGAATCATTTGTTAGCCGGGTCCAAAATTAGTTAAGTGATTAAGGTTGATCTTGAGCTAGGTCATAAAAGTTCTTAATAATGTGGGATTGTGGGTCTCATTGACACCTTCAATACGGTGGATTATATATTAATCTGATTATCATCATTTTGTTTGCGTTTTAGGGTGAAAATATTGCACTAGTAATTGGATTACACTATTTGATCGAAAATATATTTTGAATATGACATCCTTCTTCTTAATTAGAAGCGACATACATCGTAAAAAAAAAAAATATGTTAACATGAGCTGATATTAGTTGAGTTTAACATTATCTCTCATATTTTAACGCAACTTCTTTAAATCAGACTTAAACTTAATATCTATTGATCGTGAATCGTAAAGTAGTGCTAGGCGAGCCGCATTTTAGGATATCACATGCATATCACTTTATATGGCATCATATGACACATAAAATACATCCATAACAACATTAAATCTTATCCATACACCTCAAATTATAATCCACACACTCATTTTCTTTTTTTAGTAACTTAAATTTTATCTTCATGTGATAATAATGACTAAAAATAAAAAATAGGTGTGTGGATTACAATTTGGGATGTGTAAATTTCACATCTCTAAATCTTTTTAAGATGAATGTGTCTGCCACATTTGTTGTCACACAACATGAGATACATGTGATATCCAAAAAGATCTTTCATCTAGCATTTCATATTTTTGTTGTTAAATCATAACTACATTTTCCTTTTCATCAGTTTATATCTTATAATGTACCATTAATTTGATCTAATTTCACAACAGGCTCACTAAAACGAAAGTTTATGAGTCAACCTTCTCACTTTTTATTTGTTTGCATGGTACTCTAAATCCGGCCACGTTAAAATCAAGGCTGTTTAAACTCCATCTAGATCAACTTCAAATTCTATATGCTGATGGATTCACAATCACACCCCGTAGCTGGGTAAAGGGCATGAGAGACACCAATATCACCAATGTGGCGAAAATTTATACGGACAGGGGTTGTTTGGCATCCAATCAGAGTTAGTAGTCGTCGATACTCGAGACAAGGGAATCTGTACTCTGGGATTATGGGTTAGACTAAATCAGTCGTCCCGTCAGCGCATGCAGGTTTTCTATCATGGTGGGATTGTACAGTGCAATGTTTAGGTTGTTGTGATTTGTGGAATCTGATCTAAGCTAAGCTAGTGAGTAGTGACTAGTTGAGTGAGTGCCTCGACTCCGACGTTTGCTTAGTCGTCAAACTATCCACTTATTACCTTTCTTTGATTTGAAGTGAGAACGTTCCCTATTTTGTGAATCCTACTGATCACCCATCGATATCAATTTCCCCTACCAAATCTTTCTTTTTATTACTCCCAAAACCCAAATCATAGCCATATACATACCTATTTTCTCACAAATGGGAGTTCAGGCTTTTAGCTTTCAAGTCCGTTTGGTTAGTGGAATCAAAATGATCAAAAGAATTCCGAGGAAAGGCAAGAGTGAAAACCTATTCGAAATGATCAAAAGAATTCCGAGGAAAGGCAAGAGTGAAAACCTATTTGTTTCCTCACACTTGCTGACCATACATGGCAAACCAAACAAAGGTTTAGGGTTTACGAGTACTTTCGTTGGTCGAAAGACGGTGCGACGATACAAGATAGCACGTCTTCTTTCTCAATCAGTGATGAATGTGAAGGGATGATGAGAATGAACGTCCATAATGACTAATGAAGCTTACTGAAATCGAGTACTTAGTTGAGCTCATGAGTGTGTTGTGCCTTGTTCCTTTAACTATCTAGCAGAAGAGGGAAGTGAGTTTGATTACCTCTATACGGTTCTGCCATTGAAGAAAACAAAGCCCAGGCATATGGTGCTATAACGACTCACATGATCCAAGTCAATGTACTGCTCGATACCAAAAGCAATACAATCAACTATCATGAATCAAAAGCTAGCTCCCATAGTGCGATGACAAGACGCCCAGATGATGTAATTTCACTATAGGAGAATCTTTACACTGTGCCATAGACTATTAATCATTTAACTTCAGCAATGTACAACAGTAGCAAATAACACATCTTTATTGCAAAACCACACTTCTGTACCAAAGCCATAACTAACCGTTTATTACTTGAGGACGACTGCTTCTGTATTGAGCAACAAGAGGTTGGTAATCCAGGTACAGAAGGTCAAGTTTGGGAAGGAAAGCCAAATTAAGAAGACAATAGAGGTCTGCTCATGTGCTCAGCGCCAAGAAAGATGAGTATAGCAAGATAACCATAGTGCAGAACTCACGACAGCCTACAACACAGCATACAACTCAGAATATTGAGCTGTTGTAGAAAAAGTAAGGTTTTGAAAGAGAAAAGGAAACAAGTAGAAGAAGATGCACGTAATTAGAAACAACAGAGGTTTACTGCAATAGAATTTATGATAGCGCTGTAGAGGCCAACACAACAACATGAAGACTTGGATGTGATGATCCAAAAGAATCACCAAGAAATCCTAGATAATGACCAACGTAGACAATAATCATAATCCTACAATACCTACAGTGATGAGAATTGACAAATCCAGAACAAGTTATATTCTAAAAATGATAGCGCGATAGTCAATCTCCATCTCTAGCTTTCTTATTTCAATAAATCAAGAGAATTAATCTAAAGAGGTGATACTCCCATAGTTAGCCATGTGATTAAGATCGTAGCATGGTCGCAAATCCACAACCGGCATTTCATTTATGATGCTTATGCTTACTTCTATAATTACCTAATACGATATCAAAGAAAGTTACAACCGTCTAACTGCAATCTTCAAGCTGCATATACTTACACAAGTTTACTGAACAATAATTTTGACCATTAAGAACAAACTAGTACCATTTGAATCGACGAATTCGAACTTTTAGTAGAACTAAACACACAGCAAAAAAATCTCAACAACATTGTAAAAGCTTATGTGATTCATAGAAACTACTACCTACCAAATTGGAGGGCTACATGACCCCCTTGGCTTCCATGTACCTCCACATGTACCAAGACCCAACAGACCTATAAGGCCTCCACTTCTCACAAAGCTCCTCCATCTCCAAAGGCTTAGGCAACTCCTTCAACCCATACAACATCTTGACTCCTTTCCTCACACCCAAATCCCCCACCGGAAGAACGTCAGGTCGTTTAAGCGAAAATATCATAAACATATGCACCGACCAAACCCCAATCCCCTTCACCACCGTCAGCGTCGTCAGCAACGACTCGTCGTCCATTCCTTAATCCCCGAATCCGATAATGTCCCATCATTAAACTTCTCAGCCAAGTCATGGAGATAAGACGCCTTCCGGCCCGAAACTCCGATTTGCCGGAGACTCTGGGGGGAGAGATTGAGGAGAGTTTTGGGGAGAATCGACGACTCGCCGCCGCAGAGCGTGACGAAGCGCGTGTAGATCGACTGGGCGGCCTTGGTGGCAAGCTGCTGGTAGAGAATGCTTCGCGCGAGGGATTGGAACGGCGGCCGGTCGGAATCGAAGGACGGCGGGGTGTAGGAGTCGATCAGGGACGCTAGTTTCGGGTCGGAGCTCCGTAAGTGATTTAGGGCGAGGGTAATTTCGGAATTGGAGGTTAATGGGTTTAGGATTTTGGGGATTTCCGGGGAAGTTTGGATGGTGAGTTTTAGGATTTTTTGGGGTCGGAATGGGATTTTGGAGGAAGTTGAGGGGTTTTCGGGAATCTGGGTTTGGGGTTTGGATCGCTTGGCCATAGAGAGAGGGAGAGATGGGAATCCGGGATTGGAGTAAGCAATTGTGGAGATGAGGAGCAGAGAAGATTAGAGAGGCGCGTGTTAGTTACCCGCGCGCTTTTTAAGGCGGGGGAAATGTTTTCATTTTATTCTTTAAAGGTTGACCAACCAGCCTGCCTAGGCCCAATCAGACAGGCACCCGCCTAGCCGGCCCAATAGTCCGCCTAGCACGCTTGGGCCCAGTGCACTTTTAACTATGTTCCACTTCCACTTCCCTAGACCGACAGCCAGAGGCATAATTTCTTTCATTACCCGTAAGCAAATGCGTACCTACACAACTGACAGCCATCATTTCAATTGTCCTTTTGTATCCAAAAAAAAAAAAAAAACGTACCTAGACATGGGTTTCAACTCATCCTAAATTTTGAAAAAACATAGATTTTTAGCTAAATTTTAGTTTAAAATGCTAATAATTAAAAACTATGCAACCTTAAATTTCTGATTTTAGCTCGTATGTTATTAACTTAATCCCCGGCAACGGCACCAAAAACTTGTTGTATGTTTTAATACAGTACTCGTAAGTGCACGAACCACTTATAAAATAGAAGTGCAAGCACGAGGTTGTTCCCTCTATGGATTGATTAAAACAACTTACTATGTCAATTATACTACACCTAATGAGATAACAATCTGATTTTTGTGATGTTAATGAATGAAAACAGAAAATTAAAGTAATAAAAATGAAATTAAAGACAACAGAACAATGAGATTCTAAGAGTTTAAGAACAGATTATGAAGATGCTTAAGCATTGAATCCACCACCTAATACTCCTACCCTCCTCTCTAGTTGATAACAATTGAACTCCCTAGATTGCATGCTAAATATTTCCGTACATAAGTCTTATTGATCCCGAACATATGTCAAAGTTCTTATAACCAATGAATTCTAACTTATTGATCTCGTATAGAACTTAAGTAGTTAAACTATAATCTACTCCACGTTATGATCAGGTTCATGTAAAACATGTTCAACTCCATTAAGCACAAAAGAACTAGGAAATCATGTAAACAAGAATATCGACTATGATCAAGCACTTGTATTCTTAACTTACAACTCTCTAACCACAAGATTAAATAAATCATTTGGAACCCTAGAAAACATCTACTCTCAATCAAGCCTCATGTTTTCTAGCCAAATAACTAATAAACAAAACCTAGGTCTTATTGATCTCGAGCAAAGATTTTGAATAAAAGTTCTATTGAAACAATGATTGAGAATTTAACATAGCAATCCAAGAATTCAAAAACAAAATCAACTAAAGAAATAGAGTAATCATACTAGGGGCTTCATCTCAACCCTAGCTAGAAGTTTAGAAATCCATAGATAAAGAAAACACGATTAGAAATAAGGAAAACATGGAAGAAACAATGGAAGAGATAGGAACTCGGGTTGAGTGATGGTGAGGCTTTGTTCTTCTTTTCCTCTGCTCCTTGTTCTTGTTGCGTCTCCATTTATTAAAAAATAAAAATAAATCTCTCTCTGGCCGTCTGCTAGGATTAGGGTTTTTAGCACTTTCTTTGCTTCAGAGATGGAGATTTTGGCTTAGAATTGCCGAGGAATCAATAACGACGCTGCGATGCAGGCTCTGTGCCGCGTCGTTCGGGAGAAGAAGCCGACTTTTGTGTTCTTAAGTGAGACCAAGGTGCATGATAAGGCTTATATGAGCAGTTTGCGTTTGGAATCGGGGATGCTAAACTGTGAGACTGTGTTTTCTGAAGGACAATCAGGGGGGGCTAGCACTGTTTTGGTTTGATGGCGTGAGGGTCCAATTTTGATCCAAATCGAAATACTATATTAATGTCGAGGTTCATGAACCAGATGGAGTGCGATGGAGATTAACAGGTTTTTATGGACTTCCAAATACGGTGGAACGTTATCACACCTGGGCTCTCCTTCAAGATCTATGTGATCAATCCTCTCTCCCATGGGTTGTTGTCGGCAGCTTTAATGAGTTGCTAAACAACTCAGAGAAGGAAGGCGACGAGATCAGGAGAGAAGGTCAGATGTAGCTTTTCCGGGATGCTATGAGTTATGGCGAACTACATGATTAGGGATTTTTTGGTCCTCAGTTTACTTGGAAGGGGTCTGGAATGCGGAGCAGGTTGGATAGGGGAATTGCAACCCCTTCTTGGATGGATGTGTTCCCGGCGGCAAGAGTTTGGAACTTACCTCTTATCCATGGAGATCACGTTCCAATTCTTCTTGGAGCCTTCAAGACTTCGGTGACGAAAGTGGTGAAATGTCCAAAGAGGTTCCGGTTTGAAGCTTTTTGGGTTCTCAACGAGAGTAGTCTCGATGCGGTGAAGGCAGGGTGGCAATACCGGTCTTCTGGTTTTTCTATGTTTCAAGCAGTGAACAAGATTAAGCATACTCGCTTTTCGCTGAATGATTAGTAGCGAGTTAACTATGGAGTGCGAGGGAGGGAGATTGAGGTTCTCCGAAATCATCTTCAGGTTCTATTAACGCTTCCTCTTTGTGAGGCAAACCAGGCGGAGCAAGTGGCTCTTTCGACAAAATTGGATGGTCTATTGGAGGAGGAACATGCTTATTGGAAGCAGAGAGCTAAGGTTACTTGGTTAACAGATGGTGATCAAAATACTAATTACTTTCATCGGCAGGCGTCGAACCGCAGAGCAAAAAACAAATTACAAGGTCTATTTGATTCTCAAGGTATTTGGCAAGAAACAAATAATGGAAATGAAAGAGTTGTGGTGGAGTATGTCACTGATATGTTTAAAGCTGCCAAAGTTGATGTTGCTCATATGAGGAGGGTTGTCGACTTGCTGAGTTCAAAGGTTACGACAGATATGAATAGAAATCTTTGTGCAGAATTTCAAGTTGATGAGATAAAGGAGGCTTTATTCCAAACTACCCAACGAAAGCTCCGGGCCTGACGGTATGCCACCTCTTTTCTTTCAGCACTATTGGGATGTGGTTAGTCCTGATGTAGTAGCAGCTGCCCAAGATTTCTTACGTTCGGGTAACCTATTGGGTGTGGTTAATTTTACACACATATGTTTGATACCGAAGGTGGATAACCTTACTGAGGTATCCGATCTTCGTCCCATTGCATTGTGTAATGTGATTTACAAAATTTGTTCGAAGGCTATTGCTAACAGGTTAAAGCATATTCTTCCTGATTTGATCTCACCATTCCAAAGTGCCTTCATCCCGGGAAGGCTAATCACGGATAATACGTTGATAGCTAATGAGATTTCTCATTTCATCCATGTTGGGTTGGGATCTAATGGTATTATGACTATCAAGTTGGATATGAGCAAAACTTATGATCAGATGGAGTGAAGTTTCTTAGAGGCAATCTTACTTCGATTAGGGTTTGCAGAATCATGGGTTCACATTATCATGCAGTGTGTAAGCAATGTAAAATACAGTTTCTTGATTAATGGGAAAGCTAAAGGTTATGTGATTCCATCCCGAGGTCTGTGTCAAGGTGATCCTCTATCACCATATCTCTTTTTGTTATATGCTGAGGTCTTCTTTGCTCTGCTTGATCAGAAAGCTAGTCAGGGTTTGTTGAAGGGTATCAGTATATGTGAAGGAGCTCCGATGATCCACTATTTATTATTTGCAGATGATTCTTTACTGTGGTACTGCATCACAGGAAGAGTGTTATCATATTAAAGAGGTTTTGCAGGACTATGCCAAAGCTTCTGGTCAGTTGGTTAATTTTGGAAAGAGTAGTGTTGTGTATAGCCGGTGTGTGCCTCAATCAGAGGTGGCAAAGCATAGCAAGTATTTGGGTATGCCTACTTATGTAGGTCGCAGCAAAACAGAAACCTTTGCTTACATAAAGGAACGTTTGGGGCAGAAACTTAAAGGGTGGCAAAGTAAGATACTGAGTGGTGCTGGTAAAGACCTTCTTATCAGAGTTGTGGCTCAAGCCCTTCCTTCTTATTCGTTGAGCTGTTTCCTGCTTCTGAAGAGCTTCTGTGCATCCCTTCATCAGAAATGTGCAAGATTTTGGTGGGGGAGTAAACAGGATGATCGTAAGATTCATTGGATGTCGTGGGAGCGTCTATGCAGACCCAAAGATAATGGAGGTATGAGGTTTAGAGATCTTTATGCTCATAACCTTGCTTTGTTAGCAAAACAAGGGTGGAGAATGCTGAAATTCCCTCATTCAATAATTGCTTGTCTTCTTCGAGCTCAGTATTTTCCGAATGGTGATTTTTGGTCAGCTTCGGCAGTAGTTGGTTCTACTTGTTGGAAAGGAATAAGTGAAACAAGGTCAGTATTAGCTCGGGGTGTGAGATGGCAAGTTGGGAATGGTACCTCAATTAATATGTGGGATGATCCATGGATTCCCAGACCTTTTTCTTTTAGACCTTTTGTACGGGGGCAGACCGATCTGAGGATGGTGAGTGATCTAATCTCTGAAGGAACTTGGAAGTCGACTTTGGTAACTTCTTTGTTCTCTCCAGGTGATGCTGAACTAATCCTTGCAATACCTTTGAGTTCTAGAGGTTTACATGATAAAATTGTTTGGAATTATGAGGCAAAGGGTTTGTTTCTACAAAATCAGCTTATTGGCAAGCTTTTGAATGGCTTCATGCTCCTGCTTCATCATCAAACCAAGACTCAAGCGTCTGAAAAGGTATATGGGTAGCTAGGGTTCCTGGCAAAATCAAAGTGCATGCATGGAGGGTATGGAGCGCCATTCTACCTACAGTGAGCCAATTACGTAAGAAACGGTATTCATTGAGAAGTTGTGTTACTTTTGTAATTCGGAGCTAGAAACAGTAGAGCATATTACAAGAGATTGTCCATATGTTCATGAAACCCTTGCTAATGCCGGCCTTGAAGGGTGTTTTGTCGAAGGTGCAGTTGGCTCCTGCATTGATTGGATTGAGCAAAGCTATGCTTCACTATCGGCTGAAGCTTTTAGAAGACTTCTGTGGGGAGTTTGGTCTATCTAGAAGGAACAAAATCGACGTTTATGGGATGGCAAATCATTATGCTCGGCTCAGGTGCGGTTTGGCCTTGGTATTCAGCAACATACTTTCCAAGCAGCTAATGCCAAGAAATCAAAGACTACTAGACGGGTTCTTTGTCCCTGGAAACCTCCATCAATTGGCTGGTTGAAAGCCAACGTAGATGAAGCTTTTAACAATGGCGGGCAGGGGGTGGTAATTCGTGACTTGGATGGGGTATTAGTAGGAGGAGATTCGTGTTTGTTATGCATGTTCATAATCCGATAATGGTAAAAGTGCTTGCAGTGCGTTTGGCATGTCAGGTAGCTGTTTAGTTTCATTTATCTCCTATTATCTTTGAATCAGATTGTTTAAAAATTGTGAATGATATCAAAGATGGCAAGGAGAGTAACTCAGGCTATGGAATAGTTTGGATGATGTTCGGCAGCTATTGACAGCACTTCCGGGTTCCTCTATTCATCATGTATATAGGGAGGGCAACACCTTGGCGCACAAGGTTGCAAAGCTAGCTCTAGGTTCTTAGTTGAATGTAAGTTGGTTTTTAGATAACCCGGATTGTATCAGTAGTGTTGCCGCTACTTTTATATGATTGATCATATATAAAAAGTACTTCTCGTTCTTTTGTCCCAAAAAAAAAAAAAAAACTTAGTCCATTTTTAACATAAATTAGTATATTTTCATCAAAAATATACATTTCTAGCTAAAGTTTAGTTCAAAAGGCTAAAAATTAAAACTAGTCATCTCTCAAATTTTCAAATTTCGCCCATATGTGTAATTAAACTTAGTCCATATTTGACATAAATTAGTACACGTTTATTAAAAAAATAATTAGCCCACCTTATTATAAAATTCAGGGTCCGCCATAATAAGCAGCTAAATACAAAGTTTAATCTTACTTGAACATTGGAAAGGGACTAAATAAATAGTAGACATGCAGTAACAGAGATACGAAGCAGATATTTGAGCTAGTGCTCGATCAGTCTTGAGCGATGGAACATCATCTCAACTTTGAGCTCCAACATCATTCAGGGAGGCTAGGAATCTCTTGAGACACCTGTTGTAAACACAAGGTCTTTCAAGGTGAACCAGATGACCTGCTTTCTTTATGCCTTCAAATGTTGCATTTGCTCCTAGTTGCCTGAACACAAACATTAATGTAGTTATTCAAATTAACCTATCATTAACCAGTGCATATATAATTAGATTTGGTTTGATTATATTTAATTAGTAAAAATAGTGAAGGTTAATTGATGGACCTACTCTTTCATGTTGTGAGCAAGCTCCTGCTTAAATATCTGATCATTTTCACCCCATAATAGATGAATTCTCTGCAAATTATATTGGCAAGACAGATGAGGTTAATGATCGAAAAATAGAATAAAATGGATGATGAAATATTATGGACACAGAACATATACATTTGGATTAATTACCTGTGGGAATTTGGGAATGTTTGGGCCCTTTGTGTCAATGACTAAAGCTTCAAGTAGTTCCTCCCTTTCCTTCCTGTTCGTGAACATCACCTGTTGATTGTTCGTAGCTAAAACGCTTAGCGACAGCTACGTACAACTACCGAAACTTAATTTGCTTCCTAAATCGCATAATATCTAACAGGCTAAGCCACGTAAAATGTGCAGCTACCACACTCTAAAAATCAAGTACGCTTATCGAACCACGTCGATCAAATCGTCTCATTACAATTACTCGATGTCATAGTCCTTCAATTTATTGCATGAAAATGATACCATTCATATAAATCATATTTGTAACACATAGACCAGACCGAGAGTGTTAGAAATTTAGAGAAAATTATAGAAACAACCCAGTTCCAGTATATATAACCTGTCATGAGTCATCTCTCAACTAAATTAGTATATACGAGTGCAGTCATTCATTTCTAATTTTCAACCTACTTCAAAAACTTAATTAGACGTCAGCGTCGATAATCACTGTTAACTAACCTCAAGGAAGTCTCTGTGGAGCCGATCGGGAAAATACAGCTTCTTGTGAGCCGCCACCGACAGCAGAGCTTTGAGTCCCTTCACCGTTCTCGGCAGCAAAAGCTCCGACGACGACTCAAACCCTAGCCTCTTCATAGTATCATCGCTCACCGAACACGTCATCGCCAATATCGACCCGGAAACCACCATGACTCTCACCAGCTCCGGATACATCTCCGCCATCTTGAACGCCACCATGCCGCCGTAACTGAACCCCACCAACGTACACGTGTCCACCCCGAGCTTCCTCAGCCCCGTAGAGACGCACTCGGCCTGAAGAGCAGGAGACCTGTCGGGCTTGTCGGTCGTCGACCCCCCAAAAAACAGGACGTCGGGAACGTAGACCGAGTATTTCTTGGCCAGCGCACCCACCTGAAACTGCCACGTCACTATTCCCTCGGCAGCGAAGCCGTGTATCAGAACCACTACCGGCTTTTTGGTTTGGATATGATCTCGGGCTTCTCTCCCTTCTTCGGCTTGTTTAGGGTTTCTTTCGGGACCCAGAAGTTCATCACCGTGCCGGGCTCAATCTCCACCGTGTAGGGTACGACTCCGGCCATTTTCATCAGGCCATGCAGCAAGGGCTTCTGTAGTGCTACCAAGTTCACCATGTTTGTTTTTTTTGATTAACTTGTAGCACTCACAATCCGAGTACTAGCTCCCTCACATAGAGTTTATAAACTAGGAAAGAGTTGATGAGCTAGGTTTGTGTATGGTGTTGGATTGTTATAGCTTTTCACTTATATGGAGCGGAAATGTTTGAATGATTGATCGCACTCTCCTACTTGGTTACTTAACTACTTGTATGCTTCAATTTGGAAGTCTCTATCTTAGAATAATGCTACAATTCATTGTTGGTGGATGAATGATTGAGAATTCGAACCAGTACTGACCAACTAATCTAATTTGTAGCTAGCTAGATACGTCTTTCTTGCACGTAATATCACTTCTTTTGCTTAGTATAATCTTGTTTAATTAATCAAAATGTTGTTATTTCCTGTCAAATAATTTAACTTCAAAAAAGTTCCGCCAATCTAACATAAGTTGAATTCTTAACCATGTTAATTAAACTTAAAAGTCATGTACAAATTCAACAAAATGACGTTGTGAAACTTGTTATACACGACGTATCAAATTGAAGGTCCAAGTTTTCATATAAACTATTTGAAAGGAGTAGTTTTCCGTTTTCGATCATATATATCAGACATATCTTTTGCATTTCAAAATCAAATCGAAACATTAAAACATTAGGAAAACAAATAAGGAATCATAATTCTTAGTAATGTTTCTGAAGGGGATAATTTATTGGTATGCAGGTACGAGGGTTGGATCAACTGCACTACCAGCTACTGGCCACTGTCGCCCTCATCTTAAATACAGGATTATATATACGACTCTTGCTTGTTGCTAGTGATGATACATTTGCACTTTGATCAAAACAATTTAATTTGCTCACCCGGCCCCAATATAATATATATTACACAAATATATATAATTCAATTTTGGTTACATGTATGGTCTTGCATAATTAGTAGATAATGTAGTTTGAATCGAATTAGGTAGTTGGTTTGTTAGCTGGCCAGCTACTGTACATATCTTCAATGTATTTAGGTATGTTCCTTTGGAATTGTATCTTCCTTCGAAAAGGCACTCATTATACGTAGTTCAGATCACAAGTTCTAATATCTAGTTCTTATAAAGGGAGACTCTAGCCTCGGATCATCACAAGTTCTAGTATCTAGTTCTTATAGAGGGAGACTCCAAGGCTATGATGGGCTGAATTAACGGCAAGCCTGCGACCCCTTGGTGTATCAGTTCTCTTCTTCAAGATATTTTGATCCCACTCTTCTTCAAGACATTCGCTTGTTGGCTTCTTAATTTCCAGTATATATGCTTCTTCCTACATGCATGTTTATCGTGAAGCAAAAAGTGGCGGATAGATTAGCTTTTTTATGTTTGACTACTATCGTCACTTGTTTGGTTTCACTGTTGCCCCTTTATGTGTCCCAAGCACCATCCGGATCAGCTGGGTACGTGAGGGTTTGTTTTGTAGTTTTATATTGTTTTTAAATGAAATTGAAAAGAAAAAAAAAAGTTCTATTATCTAGATCCACATCCAGTTTTGAACTATAGTTCGGCCCATGATACCCTCCTATACGTCGGAAAGAAGCAATCTGTACTATCTTAGATCCACATCAACACTACATATATAGGTCCACAAGCCCAAAAGTTAGACGAATGAGTCTACAAATTTAAAGTTCATATTTCATAATCAAATTTTACGTGCTTGTGTTTCCCAGGACAGATATAAGAAAGAAGATTCAGCAGTCAAGATCTAGATCATAATGATTCTTCCTTAGAAGAATAAAAAGTGCAAAACAGTGCCCAGATCAGGAAGCTTACAAACATTCCTTAAAAACAAATAGATATTAGAGCCTTGGATGTTCTGCAAAAGGTTCTAAAGAGATTCAAAGTTGTAGAGGAAACAGAAAGAGGGTTATGGAAGAGAAGAGAGGCAAGAAAGAAAAGCATGTACGGCTCAAGGTAAAGATCACCATGCATATGAAGACTAGATCTGAACCAATAACGTACTCTCTACTCCTTTGGTTTAGGGCATCGGGCATAATGTCGGTGGGTTTGTTCTATAAGTTGCTTTCTTCTCTGTTTTACTGCTTTACTACTTGTTGTTTCAAATCGATCATTATTAGCTTATAGCTAAAAGGTTGCATGCGAAAAGGGTTCTGCATACATAGATAATGCTACTAGCTAGGAATTAGTCTTTGAATTGATGGGATATATATGCTGCTTTAAATTGTGTTCAATTCAATGACTAGCTTCTTTTGGTCTGGGGTTTTACGACGAGCTACTAATGTAGGATTAGAAGGGTTATGGAATAAATAGAAGTTTGAATCGCTTGTTGAACAAGGTAGCTAGTATGATAACTGTCTAGAGAAGTATCATCATGACCACAATCAAGTGCAAAATTTCTGGTTACATAGTATTATGTTAAAAATACAGCCAACCGGGCGTGAGACTGATTGGCAAATTTGATAACTAGCAATGATCATCCAATCAAGAGAGAGAGAGAGATATGACCATTATCATAGTTGTCATTGGATGGTCACGGTGGTTATCAAATTTGATTTCTATCGGAAATCATTACTCAAAATTATATCTCACTTTACAATCATAGACCCTTGTGCTATATCGATATTTTACAGATACAAACAGTCTCTCAATTAAGTTAGGTTCCGAACCCAACAACCAATGTTTGATTCGATCGATGTAAAACGCTGAAATTTCTTGATTTTGCTCAAGCACTCAAAGATCTAGTCTTTCCAAGTGTGGAAGCTCATCATATGTTTTGATTAAAACTTTGGATCAACAAGGTACAACAGAAGCAGCTAGTACATTGACTAGCTAATTTCATATCAAATCTCTTATATAGACAATTACTGATCGAAAGTAAACCAATTGAACACATGGATTAAGGGTTAATTCACATAAAAATGTTACAAAATCCCCATCATCTGATTAGTTCTTAGTTTACCAGATCACAAAACCCTAAGAAAATATAAACAACAAAAAGGAAAAAGAAGCACTAGTATATTACCAGGGCTAGCTTTATGTAGCGGTTAGACCTCCTTCTAGGAGACAATTAGAGGTTACAGTGTCCCCCATATCTTTAGAGACGTGGATATATGATCGATACTGACAAGGATTTAGCTTTCGTTTCATAGGACGGCTCGTTAGGGTTTTCCTCCCGCAACTCCAAACTCCTACTCCAACTTCCCTTTTCTTCTCAATCCCCGGTCTGGTCTGGTCCACTTATCACTCCTACTACTCCAATCTATGTAATTTTCTTCCTCTTTTTCTTTTTCCAATTCCAAAACCAAACCGAAACCAAACCAAACCCACTTTGATTTACTAGCCTCACTTTAACCATTACCTGGCTCCTGGCTCCCAACAAAGAAAGAAGATCTTCTTCTTCTGGTCAACTACAATTTCACTAGCCCTCTAGACCAATCCCAATCTAACCCAGCTTACAAGAAGTTAAAATGCTTGCAATTTTCCACCCAGAAATCCCTGGTTTTTTTTAAGAGGAAAGAGAGGAGGGTAGGAGGGACAGACATTCACATTCCAGTTGTATCTTGATGCTTTTGAGGAAGGTAAATTTTGGTTTTGGGTTAGTTCCGATGCAAGTAATTATTATACATGTCTATCGGGAAAATAGAAAAATTTGGAAAAAGAAAAAAAAAAATTGCATGCATGCATACAAGTAAATACCTCAGCGACTCCCACGTGGCAAATTCATTAGAGTGATAGCGATCAATTCTCACAGGTAGATAGATACGATATGCTTACTACATTGGAAAAGTGCAAAACCCTAGTCTAGTCTAAGAGGGTCGCGGGTCCCACCAAATCCAACGAGCCTCATATTACCATCATTATGATCTTTGATTAAATTTCGAGCATGGCATGGTTAAAATCATGGACCCAAAAATCATAGGTCAATATTCCATAATCTTGTGCAGGATTCCTCATTCGTCCTTTCGTTTTCGATGGATATGATGTTATTCACACTCAATATCACCCTATCTTATTTTTGATTATGATTCAATTTTATTGGCTAAATCTGTTTCACTATGACTGATAACACTCTTTGTTTTTGTTTAATTTTTAAAATTTTAAGAAAATATCATGACTACCACGATAACATACATTATCGTAACTTAAACTCGTATATAGAATAATATGTATTTTTTCGTGAGTAGAATTTTGAGCATCTCTAAAAAAATTTCATAATAAAGAAGCAAAAGTCAAAATCTCTAAAAAAAAATTTGCTCTAACTCCAACAGCTTCTATATTTTAGAGATTTTGATATTTATTACTACAATTAAATATTCTACATCATTATTAATTATAACAAAAAATAAATATTTTTATCTTATTATAGCAATAAAATACTTAATAATATATTATATATATATTTTTTCTCATTGGAGCATGTGAGAAATTTATGACAATGCTAATTTCGATAATTTGGGAAAAGAAGACTTTGCTGCAAATTTGATGAATGAGTGCTTCTCGTTATTCTCTATCCCTATTTTGAGAAATGAGACGAGAAAGCTGTTGGACCTAAGAGCAATTTTAGAGCATCTCCAATAGCTTCCTCATTTTCTTGATTTCCTTAATTTTAGGGAATATTAAACCTTTTTTAGGTCCAACAGTTTCTCCATCTCATTCTCTAAAATGGGGATGGAGAAGAAAAAGAAGTCTTCATTCCCCAAATTTGCTGCGCCTTCATTCTCCAAAATTAAATTTTTCACGTGCTCCAACGAGAAAAAGACGACAATAGAATATTTTATTGGGTATTTTATTGTTACAATAAAATATATAATATTTTTATGCTGTAATTAATGATGATATAGTATATTTTATTGTTATATTAAATGCCGAAATCTCTAAAATAGAGAATCTGTTGGATTTTGAGCATAATTTTTTTCGAGATTTTAGAGCATCTCCAACAGCTTCTCTAAAATTTCTCTAAAATGGGAAAGCAAAAGCTAAAATCTCCAAAAAAAATTGATCAAAATCCAGCAGCTTCTCCATTTTGGAGATTGCAGCATTTAATATAACAATAAAATATAATATATCATCATTAATTATAACAAAAAAACATTATATATTTCATTGTAACAATAAACTACCCAATAAAATATTTTATTGTTGTCTTAAATTCGTTGGAGCACGTGAAAAATTTAATTTTGGGTAAGGAAGACTTTGCTGCAAATTTGGAGAATGAAGGCTTCTTTTTCTTCTACATCCCCATTTTGGGGAATGGGATGGGGAAGCTGTTTGACCTAAAAATAGCTCTATATTCCCCAAAATTGAGAATTTCAAGAAAATGGGGAAACTGTTGGAGATGCTCTTAACTTTTGCTTTCCCATTTTAGAGAAATTTTAGAGAAGTGTTGGAGATGCTCTTAGCAACTCTCTATTTTATGATTTTTAGCTTTTACTTATTTTAGAGAGCGTGTTTAACTTTTTTTGACATTTTCAGAGCTCCAGCAGACTAGCCAAAGTTTAGCTGTTATGACTTTTAGCTATATCGCTAGCTAAATATAGAGAGGGTGATGACTCAGATGAGGCTAGCTATAATTTAACACATTCTTTATAAGATATTTTACGTGATATATAAATATATTTAAACTATTTAATATGTATTTAAAGAATAATATTGATGTAATACTAGCTAAAATAAAGTATTGATGCAGCTGCATTTCTAAAGTGGCTAGTCAAAATGACGTTTTAGCTAATTTGACTAAAATTTAACTTAAAAATAGCTAGCATTACTAAATATGCTTTAAAAACAACTCTATATTCTCTAAAATTGAGAAATTCAAGAAAATAGAGAAATTGTTGGACTTGGAGTATCTCTAATAGTTTCCCCAAAATTTCTCTAAAATGGGAAATCAAAAGTCAAAATCTCTAAAAAAAATTATGCTCCACCTCCAACAGCTTTTCCCTTTTGGAGATTCCGACATTTATTACAACAATAAATATGTTACATCATTATTAATTATAACAAAAAAATATATATATATTTTATTGTAACAATAAAATACTCAATCAAATATTCTATTTATGTAAACTTCTCGTTAGAGCACATGAATAATTTAATTTTGGGAAAATGAATGTTTTATTGCAAATTTGGAGAATGAAAGTTTTTCTTTCTCTTTCTTCTCCATCCGTATTTTAAGGAATGAGACGTGGAATCTGTTTGATCACAAAACAATCCAAAATTGATAAAATAAATAAAATAACGAATAAATAAAATAATTTCAGTATAGTTATGATGTCATGAACAAAACTAACAGTTTAACAGTTGATCCTTAATTAGGATCTGATTGTACTTTATTTAAGAGGTTAATGACATGGCCAGAGAAAAAAGAAAAAAAAAAAAAAAAACTACGTGGCAGGAGTGACGAGCCAGTAGTATTTGTGGAATTCGTGAAGCGGTGAACATGAATTAGATTCGTTTTGTGTTTTTGGATGATTAAGCAAATCCCAGAGTCGTATTATAAAACAGGGAAGCCAGGGATGTAGGTATAATCAGAGATCTGCATTAATAACTTGGAATTCGCATAGGCAACAGTGCACTGCATTCTTTGCACCGAGAGCGTGTAAAACAAACGACGTTGAATGAGGTCGTTTTTCGGGATGAGAGAAAACTACAAACATTAATCGAATTAATTAATTCTATATTGCATGTGGTTATGCATGATGATGTGTTTTGTCTTGGGCTAAACGTAGTTTTTGGTTTACTGTTTGGTCTGGTTTTCGTTTTTTTTTTTTTTTTTTTTGGGAAAAATTGCAAAGCGAATAGAGGGAAGAGCATCTTTTGGAAAGCGGTAGTCGTCACCAATCTCTAGACGATCTGATTCTCTCTGTGTCTTTGGGGTGTCGTTTTGAATCTTTGATCAAAATATGGGGTCGGGCTTCCAGAGAAGTTTGTTCCTATTCTCCAGGGGTCCCTCTAGTTCGTAATTTTATTTTCAGGGAAGTTTGACGGTTTGACCACGAAAGGATCTAATGGGAAAAAGAAAGAGAAAATCCAATCTGTAAAAATCGAAAATACTTCTCCCTCTCGCACACACAAAACAAGTGTGGCTTGTTTTTGCTTTGCTATGATTGCCTTCTTCTCTGTCTCTCTTTAGCTTTTTGTGGGTCGTGAGATTTGTGGAGGCATATATAGATCATCAAAATCCCGGATCTTCTATAAAGCTTGTTGCATTACTTGATTGCTGTGATGGGTTGTATTCTGGATTTGGGGGGGACTGAAATTTGCCTTGAGACTTGAGGTGGTGGTGGTGTTGGTGGTGGTGGTGGTGATGATGATGAACTTGGCTTGGTTTTGGGTTCACGTGATTCCATGGAGGGGTACGAACACTGCAAATTTAGTAGTACTTGACCTCAATAACTGGCTGTTATTGTGGTATGTGGCATTGTTATGGAAAAAGTAGTCGTTGATGGATTTGACACCCTATTGAGATAAAGCTTAACGGAGTACGTACTAGAGAGAACTATGGTCGTTGTTGAGAACAAAATCCTAGTTGAAAAGTAGGACTGATATGCATGAGTGAAACACATTTCATGTGAAGCTGCAATCATTGCGGTTGGTTTTGGATAAGAAGAAACAATTACAAGACAAATGTCGGTATAAACTAAACACTAAGATTGTTACATCTCCTAACTAAGAACTTCATGACACAGGTAAGAATTTTTTTTCAATAGGTTGGAGAGAACTAGAATGGCGGGTTTTGTGTCTAGCTATTATATGTTCTTCTCTCTGAGTTCAGACCAATAATTTAGATAGACGTTACAAATCTCACTAAACCACCACTTACATATGTTACGAGCTAGATATTTGTCGTGATTCATATAATTGGACTAAACTCAAACAAAGAGAAAAAATATTAGATTTAAGGACTCGATTTCTTTTACCCGCAAAACTATAATTATATTAACTGTATAGGTAAACTCTTAAAATCTTATGTTTACTCATTTTTATTTTGGCACGTCTTATTATTATTTTTTAAATAAAAATAATATACAATACAACTTACAAGAATCGTATAATATTTTTGGATCATTCTATATAAAAAAATTGAAAGTTTTGAGTGGTTATTAGAATTAATTAAGTATATGTCATGAAAAGGAATACTTGTATTTGGAGGAAGAAACCAGAGGTGGGATTAGGGCACAGCATTCGAAGCTGCGTGACAAAGACTAACAAAGGGTTCGGAACTGAGATGAATATACTAGTGGCAGAGAAGAGAGAGCGATTTAAGGGGTATATTCGAGAATTGGGATTGGGGGTGGGAGGGATCGATCGGCGCTTGGGTTGCACGTGTGGCCGTGCTGCGACTGGGGCTGTGTAATTCATAGGTTACTATTCCATTTTCCTTGGGAGGGTGGCAGTGACAGAACACAGATACGGATACGGACAGAGGTTTTTTGATATCTATTCGGTTCGCTTCCACAAAACCCCCGTCACCAGCCCTCTCTCTTTCTCTCTCACTACTAATTAGTCCTCGTGATCGGAGAAGGCAGATCTATGGAAGACTGTTCCCGCTAGTCACGTGGGCTCTTTTGACCAGACCCCAGAAAAACCACCACTTCAGCCACCACCCTGCTTATCACTAAGGGCACCCCACCCTCCTCCTTCTCCTCCTCCTCCTCCCCCTTACCCTTACACTTGTTGATGCCCTACCATTTTAACACACTGACTGAGCTCAGGGCTCAGGCTCGTCCCTCTAATACACTTTCTCTCTCTGTAACATGCAAATTGGGTCCCCTCGTCTCTGCCCTCTCTCCCAGTCTTTATCATCACCTCTGTGAAGAAAAAAAAAATAAAATAAATCTATTTGCATTTCACGACAACGTGGACTGCAGGTGCTGACTGGTATTTCACCCTTTTATTAGCTTATAAAGCTACCAGACAACGGAACCTCTCCTCCTCACTCTTGTTCTCCTCCCTCATCTCGTACCCTTCCTTATCATCATCATCTTCTTCTTCTTCTTCAGACTATAACACTAATCTCTAAGTTTCGTAGAGGAAGATTGTTCTTCATAGTCTATACAGATCAATATGCAGAGGTGCAGTAGTACTAGCTCCCAGGGCCACGTCATGGGCTCATGCTCGTGCGGCTTGTTCCACACCCAGACCAACTCCTCCTTCTCCATGCTCTTCTCCATGCCCAACAATCACCACAAGCCCTACGATCAATACGAGCCGTCGGATCACCACCACATGTACTCCTTCGCCTCCCCTTCTTCCGTCGACTGCACTCTTTCCCTAGGCACTCCCTCCACTCGTCTCACGTCCGATGACGGAAACGATGAGAAGCGCGGCGGACGCCACGAGCGGAGGTCAGTTTCGAACTTCTGCTGGGACCTTTTACAACCAAAACATGCCTCGTCGGCGCCGAAGAACGGGAGCGGCAACCGCGGCGGCGGTGGGAATGGCGATTCGCTTCTGGCTCGCCGCTGCGCTAACTGCGACACCACCTCGACACCGCTCTGGCGAAACGGCCCACGAGGCCCAAAGGTAAAATGAAATTGAATTTACTACTTTATCCCTTGTTTCCCGAGTAATGATTGCTACTAACTGCCAAGTCAAAGCAACAATGATCGATTTCGTTTACGAAGTACTAAAAAGAAGATATCGACCTTTTTCTTTTATTTTCCAATTTAAATTTCTCATTTTTTTTCTTTTATTTTACGAACTCTACAGTCGCTTTGCAATGCCTGTGGAATCCGGTTCAAGAAGGAAGAGAGACGAGCCACCGCCGCAGCCGCCACGTCAGCCAACGGCGCAACATCGTCCGGCAGTCATTCGTGGATGAACAACTCCCAGGCTCAGAAAATGCACTGCTACGCGCCGTCCATGAACGGTAACGAGTTCCGGTTCATGGAAGATCACGACATGATGACGTCTCACGAAACGGCCGACGCCGCCGCAGCCGGCATTCCCTTCCTCTCGTGGCGCCTCAACGTCACAGACAGACCAAGCCTCGTCCATGACTTCACCAGATGAACATGTCGATCTTGTTTTTCGTTCAAATGCTCCTAATTTCTTTGCTTTTTTCCATGTTAATTTTCATGCTTTTCTTTCTTTTTAACTTCACATTATAAATCTACCTACTACTACTACCTACCTACCTTCTATAGTTCCGCTGCCCGTTTTCGCCGTCGCCGGCGGTCCATGGTCGTGATAAGAGCTTTGACAGTGAGAAATCCATGTGGGCCGTTTGATAATGTATAACCTAGGAAGGGTTTTGTTTAGTCTGCTCTATCATATATGTAATGAACTGCAAGTTACAGATGACCTGAATCTCAAGCTATTTAATTTTCATGGTACTTATTATTCTGCATCGTTGTGATGAATGATGATCATGAATATCTGATTGGCCTATATGCGATTGTTAGGTTTCTGGGTTTTCAACCCGGACCGGACACTGGCTTCTCTGCGGTTCAGAACAGTGAACCTGGTTTTGTCGTTTCGTGTTTTTTTGCTGTGAGGATTCATGAATTTGAATCCGACCGTCCAATTAAACAATGGCTGGCAATGGCAGAGAGTTTGAGGGGGGACTTTTCTTATATTTGGTTCTCTTGTCAAATCATTGCAGATCAATTTCGTGTGAAATGTGTGATTATATCTATGCAATCTATGCAGGGTTGTTCTTTGTTTTAACTAAATATTCAAACATTATGGTCTGCTTCAATTCTCCTGGATTAAAATGGAGCTTGGTTTAGTACACGTAATCTGAGAGTAAGTTGATCATGTCATCGCAACAGAGTTTTATGCAGTACATGTGACCATATGTCCATATGTTTGCTTAGATTTGTGTGAACAAATTATCTTGCATGTTGAGTATTACAACTAAGTAAACGTTAATTACCATGAGTTAAGTGAAGAAATGGACATTTGTGCTCTATTGATATGTGATAAATCTAGGTGATACTAATCGCCGTTCGAATGAGCATGACAGATCCAAAGAGGCTTACGAGTTTTCTCTTTTCAAATAAATGAACTATGATGTGAGGGCACATGAATTGGTTGGTTTTGTTTGTGCATGGGTACATGATCGAATTGGTTGGTTATGTTCTTGAATGCCATTTCACCGGAATGTAACATAAAGGCCGATGAGAGAAAATGCGAACCGTTGGTGTTTCAAATCACAAGAAGAGCTAAAACACAAGTATTTAGTACAGGTTGGACTTTGTGATTTGTGAAACTGAGCCAGTATTCAAGTCTGGTGGCAAGTTTCTAGATTGTTTTCGAGTAAAGCATAATGAAATTTCGCACAAATGACACATTTACTTAATTGCAACTGAAATAATCGAAGACAAGTTGAATGAGGGAAGAAGTGAAACGGAGTTGCTAGTGGATGGTTGATTTCTAAACCCGTCTCCCCTTTTGTGATAAAATTCCTGAGTGTATACAAAAATCGTTTTCTTATTAGGAGGTAAGACATATGCCAATTCTTATTTCTTCACATGGTGTTAAACACATGAATACTTTTACCAAGAATCATTCCAATTCTCTTATGTGTTAGCTAGTTTGATTAGTATACCTTACATAATTGACGTCCTAATCGAGTACTTAAGGGGGTGTATTGTATTTGGATTCATACAGACTTATTTTAATTAACTGACTTTTTGAAAAGTCTACAGACTCTTTGAAAAGTTCATAGACTTTCACTGATTTCTTAAAACCATCGATTTTTAATCACAGATTTTCACTGATTTCTGAAATCTACAGATTTCATATGAATGACTTATGTAGATTTTTCAATACTTACAGAGTTACGAAAAAAATAAATATAAAGATAAATAAAAATAAAGATGAAATGACAAACACATAATGACACCGATTATAAGTTTAGTGCTCATCTATCTAATTTCGATGCATACAGTTGTAATATTTGATTGAAATACATAAACATAGGTAACAAAAAAAATTATATTAACTTAACAACACGCATACTTGTACGTAAACCAAACACATATGTTCTAAAGTGAGACATTAGATGTTCACAAGTTTAATTCATGTACGCAAATATAATAATATATGATCATGTGGTTCTAATTAATATCAAGAGTTAGTAGATAATATTTAGGTTATCGAGGGTTCCAAACATTACAGTTGAAAGACAACAAAATGCTAACATTCAAAAAACATTGAAAAAAATAGGTAGAATAGAACGTTGATATCACAAAATATTATAAAAAAAAAAGAATAAAAGATGATGTATCGTATGATCAACTTATTCACATGTAAATAGACTTTTCCAAATCTTTACTCTAGTGGATGAAAAAATATTGGAGTTTGGTGTGTGTAATTTACATTACAAAGTCCACAATTATCCATGAGTTATTAATTCCATAAGTATGAATAATATTTTGAATACATCTGAATTTCTATTCATTTTAAAAAGTCTTAATTGAATACCTCTGAACTTTGGTGGAATTCATAATAATTTTTTAAAATCTAGTTGAATACACCCAGACTTTGATGATTTTTTAAAAGTCTATATTAAATACACCTAGACTTTCAAATTCCATAGACTTCTTTAAAACTTCCACTAATTTCATATACAATACCCTCCCCTTAGTATAACATCTAAGAACTCTCAACAAGACAAAGAACACCCTAACACATGAGATCATCTTCTAATTCTTTCTAAGCTCCACATTCCATTTGGATCCTGGTTTGAAATTGGGCCTTTAGTACATTTATTACATTGTGGGTATGAAGCCCAGCCGAAAATGTTCCTCCTCCTCCTCCTCCATCCCTCTCCCGCCACCTATTCCACTAAACCCTAAACCCTAATCTCCCAAACCTCACTATCACCAGGCACCAGCTACGCCTTCCCTTTCAGCTCCATAACCAAATTCGAAGGAAACGAAGAACTATGGAAACCGATAACTCAGTGGACCTGAAGGTGGAGGAGCTCTTGAAAGAGGTCCAGCTTGAATATTCACATGCGCTCACCAAGTTCGTAGACGACGCCGTTTCGTCCATCAAAGACGCCATCGGTCAAATTCCAGAAGACCTCAAGGTCCGGTCTCTTTTTTTAGCTCTCTCCTTTTGATTTGCTTCCAGTAATTGTAGCATTTTGAGTTTGATTTTTACTGTGCGATCTAATTCCAATGCATTGTTGGACGAATTTGATTCTTAGTGTTGGCTTACTGTGAATATCGGCAGGTTACGGCGGATTTAGCTTCGGGATTCGTCAGAGACATTGGTGCAGACAAAGCTGAATTCGAGTTCAAGAAGCCGAAATCTCTGAAGATTGGCGGCAGTTATGCTATAGAGTGCCTTGTGAAGCCTGAGTTCAATGTGGATCTTTTCGTTCGGTTGCCCAAGGTATTCAGCTAGTTATGTAATTGTTTGTTATCGTTAATCGCAATTGGAGATTAGCATAGCTTTTGGATGACAAGATTAGGTGATTGAGATGCCGAGATGTATAAGCTTTTGCTTGATTGCAGGAGTGTTTTCATGAGAAAGACTATTTGAATTACCGGTACCATGCTAAAAGGTGCCTGTACCTTTGTGTGATTAAGAAGTACTTGACGTCGTCGGCCTTAGTTGGTAAGGTAGAGTGGTCCACCTTCCAGAGTGAAGTTCGGAAGCCCGTGCTGATTGTGTATCCAGGTTTGTCTCCTTGCCGCATGTCGTCACTTCAAATAGTGTTTCCCTTCCATGAATTTGTATCTCGTGATGTTATTATTTATTTCCATGGTGAACTTATGTTTTTTTTTATTACTTTGGTATGACAGTCAAGAAACTTGTTGCACTCCCTGGGTTTTTTGTAAGAATAATACCTACAGCACCATCCCTTTTTAGCATTCCGAAATTGAACCTGCAGCGGAATAATGTTCGTGCTGTGAGTAAAGGTAAGTTAATATTTCTGAGAAATTTCATTTTTTCAGTGTAGATTGTTGTTAAGTTGGAATTTTCTTTTTCTGAAGGGGGCATTCCTCAGGCTACTCCCAAGTACAATAGTAGCATTTTGGAAGACATGTTTATAGAAGATACCGAAGAACTTGTCAAGCAAACTTTTCTTGGATCCAAGGAATTACGAGAGGGATTAATTTTGCTGAAGGTATACTACCAGGCTCCAAATCCTTATATTGAGATCTTGATGCAACATCTGTGACAAGGGTATTTCTCATTGATGTAGGTCTGGGCTCGCCGCAGGACGCCAATATATGCTCATGATTGCCTGAATGGGTTTCTAATCTCTGTCATATTGGCATATCTTGTGGATAGGAACCATGTCAATAAATCAATGAAGGCAATGCAAATATTTCGTGTTACAATGAAATTCATTGGTATTTTTTTTCCCTTTTACGCCAAGCACTTGTTTGTAGTCATCAAACCATCTTGCATTTTTATGCTCCAGTAATTTTTTTTTATCAAGGATAATAAGAAAATGTATCTAGGGTTTGTGCTAATAAGAAATTAGTTGGTTTAGTACATTAGCAAAGGAACTGTTGCAGTCTGCTAAATGCTATTGAATTTTGTGGTATCACTTATATAACCGTATCTGTAATTGTATTGTTGAATCTTAAAATGACTATCTTTTCCTTTTTGAAAAAGGAATATCTAGGCACTGCAGAAACTCAAAGTTGCTGTTTCAGGCTCTGAAGCAATTTAATATCACAAATAACAGTACCAGAGTGATACTTATACTTACTATTGTTTGTGCATATGCAGCTACTTCAGATTTGTGGAAACATGGCCTCTACTTCATACCAAAGGGCCAAAAAGCTATTTCAAAAGAGGTCTCCTGTTACTGGATCTTCATGTCTTCAATTTTGGCTTTCACTGGATTTTTTTTGTTTTTTTTTTTTGTTTTTGTTTTTGTTTTTGTTTTTGTTTTTCTGGGTAGAATCTAGACATGTATTGTGTGCTCTTCGGTATTTGACCTAGTGTAGTAAGGAAAACTGCGGAAAAGAAAAAATGACAATTTTTAATAACCAGATGACCTGACTGTTTCATATAATAAACTGGGCTACAAATTGTTAATAACTCAAAAAAACTACTTCTGCAATACTACTCTTAACAAGTAACCATCCTTACTTGAAAGTTTTTTCATTGTCTATTTTGCTATTTTACTGATGTCAGTGAACCACAATCTTTGGTATTGCAGGAGAGGCTGCCTTTTAAAGAATCATTTCCGATTGTTATATGTACTCCATCTAGGAGCTTTAATTTAGCCTTCCGGATTACAAGGGTTGGATTTCTTGAGGTACCATTCAGCAGTTCATTTTGCTCCATAATAATGACAGAGACATGATTAATCTTGTTAAAAAATAATGTATCTCTTGTCATTTCAGCTCCAAAATGAATCAACAATGACACTGGCATGCATAGAGAAATGCAGAGATAGTGGATTTGAGGAAGTTTTTATGACCAAGATTGACTATCCTGTTAAATATGACCATGTGATAAGGTATAGTTTTTTCCTCCATTTATTGTCTTTTTTACAACGATCACATTAAACGTGCCACCACACATACCTTCTTTCCTTTCCGGATTGTGTTTTGATTTACTTATTTTTTTTCATGTTTGCTCTCTTAGGTTGAACTTAAAGGGGAAGAGTTCGGTTTATGTATCGGGATTTTGCTTGGATGATGAATGTTGGAGGGTGTACGAGCAGAAGGTTTATAATGTATTAAGTCATGGGTTGAGTGACCGAGTGAAGACTGTACGTGTGACCTGGAAAATCATGTTATCAGAATCCGCTCTACAAAATGTATGGCATCGAAGTATCAAACTATATCATCTCATCTCAATAATCTATTTACCATACCAGTTTGTTTAAATCTGTTTTTGGGCTTCAGGGATTGTCGACACTCAATGCAGAGCCATTGCTAATTGGAATTTCAGTAACCTCTTTAGATAAAGCTTTCAGAATTGTTGATATTGGTCCTGATGCTGATAATAAGGAGGAGGTATGTGAGTACTTGTTAGGAATTATTATAGCCAAATATTTCTTTTGAGTATTGATTTTACACTTGTCCTTTCACTAGGCTCTCAAATTCCGCCAGTTCTGGGGGGATAAGGCTGAGCTTAGGAGATTCAAAGATGGAAAAATAGCAGAAAGCACAGGTTAGGAATCTTTTCCCCCTTTTGATACTAATTCTAAATCAATTATCATAATAACTAAAGGAATGTCACTGTTTGCATAATTTCTTAGTTTGGGAAACTGAGCAATGGAAAAGACACATCGTTATAAAAAAGATTTCTGAGCATGTGCTTCTCCGACATCTTTCACTATTGAAAGAGAATATCTTGCATATCGTGGATCAACTAGATTTCTCTTTGCTATATGGTGCTGAAGGTAACTAGATGCCATTTACTACTGTTAATTTTTAATGTGATTTCTATGCATGTCTCTTAGTTTTGTACACTGCTTTCTGAAACTATCAAAATTTCTTCAGATCCTATATCTTCTTCCGCGAGTTTGATTGGGGCGTTTGAAATTCTATCGAAGCGCTTGCGCCTTATTGAAGACATACCTCTAAAAATTTCTACGGTGCAGGCCCTAGATTCAGGTATGATTCTTGAAAAGCAATCTATATTTTATTTTAGTGTTGCATCCTCCTTATGTCATGGTTCATGTGTAGGTAAAAACTATTGCATCTTGTGGTTCTCTTGCCTAAGTCTACAACTACGTGTGTGTGTGTGTGTATTGGATACCTGAATAGTCTATTCTCACCTGTTTGGAATGAATAATTATTTGAAGTTGCACTGTTTTTGTTCTCGATTCAATTATTTACTTTAAAAGCTGGCCCCAAAAGAGAGCGATTATGTCATCCCATTTTAGAAGTATTGATCATGATGTAATCCCTTTTGTTTCTCTATGTTACTTGTCTAAATTTTTCTGGAACCATAGTGCTATAGATTTGTGCTGTCTCTGTCACTCATCCGGGTTCTCTCTTATTACATATTACTTATTTGATCAAACTAACTGGTAATGTTTTGTTAACTCACTTAATTGCTTAGATACATAACAAGTCATATGGCTTGTACAAATTTATTGTTTTTTTTTCTTTTTTATTCTCGCAAGTTTATGTGCATAAGAACCTGTAAAATTTTGCTATTGAAATGACTTATTTTACCCTCTTCTGTTTAAGGTCAAGGACTATGTACTTATCATTTTGTACAGCTTTCAGGTTTTCATCTGTCTTCCCACCTGAACCTCATCCGCTAGCTAATGAAAAGGGTTCTTCCGTAAAACTAAATAAGTTCCCTCCTTCATGCATCCGGCCGCTGGAAGTCATGATCCAGGCATGACATGATACCCTGTAAACTGATTCATGACATTTATTAAATTGTTCCAGTCAGTTTATGAAACCTTACTGCTTGATTTAATTTTAGTTGGAAGGTTCTGGAAACTGGCCTATGGATGATGTAGCAATTGAGAAAACCAAATCAGCATTCCTTCTTAAAATCGGAGAGAGGTGGGTAGACTGGCGTTCCTCTCAATACTAACTACCTTCTTTCAAATTATGTTATCCTTGAAACAAAGTATCTGATTATACTCTTATGGCAGTCTTCAGAATAGTTGGGGGATGACATGTACAGCCACGGAGGATGATGTGGATGTTTTTGTCTCTGGATATGCCTTTCGCCTTAAAATTTGGCATGAGAGAGGCCTAACTTTGATGAGACGAGAAAGTAAGAACTTGACTTGCATATGATTACCTATGGCCTGTTTTTGAGATTCCTTGATGCTGATCTCTTGAAATTCTTTTGGACTGCAGCTGGGAATGAGCATGTAAATAAGGTTTCTAATGTGGACAAGGAACTATACTTCCGCAGTCAACATTCCAGCATGATCAATGGATTACAGACTTGTTACCCAGCATATGGGCCAGTTGTTAGGTAAGTTTTAGATTTAGCATTTGAATTATATTTAATCCTGTTACTGCATATAACTCGATTGATTTCATGTGAAGGCTTGCAAAACGATGGGCTGCTTCACATCTATTTTCGGCTTGCTTGGAAGAGGAGGCAGTTGAGCTATTGGTGGCATATATATTTTTGAAGCCTTTACCATTTAATGCTCCATGCTCACGGATCACTGGATTTTTAAGGTTGGTATTTCTATATCCAACTTCAGGGGCATTCAGATACTTCTCAATGATACTTTTCACAGAGATAGACTAACTACAACGCTTACTTTCATTTTATATTTGAACAACGTAAGTTTTCTAATGCCAGATTAACTTGGCAATATACTGTAGTGAACACACAAACAATTGGCAATTTCAGTGGTTTACTTTCCACCGTCTTACATGTACTTTCGTCACAGGTTCTTGCGTTTACTATCAGACTATGACTGGACCTTCTCTGCATTAGTTGTTGACATAAATAATGATTTGACGCCAAATGATGAGAAAGAGATAAGAGTAAGTTTTCCATTAACATAATAAGAATCTCTGATAGTTGTTGGTCTCTTGTTGTTTTAACTGCTACTAATAGCAGCTCCACTTCAGGAAAGCTTTATGTTAAGTAGAAAAGGCTATGAAGAAAATCCTCAAAATGTAAACTCAGCAATGTTCCTAGCTACAGCATACGACAAGGCATCTGAGGCCTGGACCAGATTTTCACCAAATTCAGTGGTTAGTAGATCCATTTAGTTGATTTGTTCAAAATATTAATTTTGTTTGAAATTCTTGATCCTTTTAATCATGTCTGTGATGCTTTTCCCATTGTGCCACTTTTATTATTGGTCTTGTCAATAGTAAAAAGTTCGACGACTATTTAATGCCTGATACTTTTCCACTGATTCATTAGAATATGTTCGCTAATTTCTTTGTTAGAATATCAGTTTGTAACTCGATTTCCATGTGGACATGAGCATGGGGGACTTTCTTTCATTCATATGATGATTGTGATGATATGAGTAATCTTCCATAGATGGATGTTTGATGGCTGGCACTAGAAATTATATGTGCAGTAACTCTTCTTTTCTGAATTGTATCGAAAACAAAAACTCTTCTTTTCTGAATGTGCTCTGCATTATAGTTGCTCTCTTTCCTATTGCTTATCCAAATATTGATCTTTTTGGATATGAAAGGAGCTGAAAAGGTTGGTGGCCTATGCTGGAAGCAGTGCAAACTTGTTGACCAAACTTGTATTGGAGGATCAGAGTGATTCTTATAGATGGGAGGTGAGCCTCACAAATCTGTCAGTGATTATGAATTTACTTGTTGCATTTTTTTGGTATATAATAAGTTACTGAAGTGTACTGATTGGCTTGCAGTGCCTTTTTCGAACTCCTTTGAACAATTACGACGCTGTGATTCTTCTTCATAGAGAAAAATTACCTTATCCCCAACGCCTTCTCTTTCCATCCGAATTGCATCAAGGTAGATTTTCTATGGTACCAGGTGTTTATGTGCCTATGGGTTACTGTTCTCTCCCCTTTTTCTGACAATGCACATGCTCATTTTGGGCAGGGGTGCATGTGGCACGTGGGAATGCAAGCAAGAGTTTCCACCCCTTTCTTTTGCCTGGAGATTTTAAAGGAAGCTTAGAGGATCTAAGAAACAAAGTATTGGTAAACTTTGATCCGCTGAGGTGTTTTATTGGGGATCTAGAGGCAAGTATATACAATGCCTTGATTTATTTGTTTGTGTTTTTCATATGAAATTATCAGTATTTGGTCAATTCTACATTCGCTCTAATTCACTTTTCTTCAATATAGAAAGAGTACTCCAACGCTTTCAAGCTATGGTATGATTCTCTGGGTGGTGATGCTGTTGGCATAACATGGGGAGGATGCTGTTCAAAGGTTAGATAACAAGTGGAAGTGAACGTGTGGCATTAATCAATTGAAAAAGATGTTCTGAATGTCTATTCCTAATTCTCAGAAAACGTTTATATGCATTATCTACTTGTATTAATGAGTTGCCTTGTACTATCCTTCGCAGAAACGGGGGCGGGAAGAAGCAGATGAGGAAGTAAAAGATCCAATTGATTTGTTAAAAGATGTTGGTAAAGTCGGAACAGGGTTCGTGAGGGGCATTTATCTTCTCAAAGCCCCAAGGCGGTCATAGTTGATCTTTTAATTCTACAATACTCTGATTCATGTATCACAAATTTTTTGCTTCCGAGTTGCTGCTGCTTTATTGCTACATACAACCGTATAGACACGGTGCACCTGAGAAAAGTGAGAGAGGACACAGGTTTATCGAGGTTAGAGGATCTTGTTTGTACCATGTTCAGTATCAGGTTTACCAACGGTAGTTCCAATATTCGATAACAGAAGAAATGGAAGCGTTTTGTACAGTTGTATTCTGGCCATGAGAATTTTGACGATCTCAATTGTAACATCTTAAAATGGAGAGCTTTTATTTAATGAAAGTAACTTGTTTCAGTTGTTTGTAATCCCTTATAACAAGGTACTTTTTTTTAGTAAAAGTTGAAATTTCCTAAATTACAAAGATATTAGAGACGATGCAAGGCCTCCTACCCAAAAGCATCTACGATAGTGTTTCTCATATGTTATCAATCATCCAAAAATTTGATCAAAATAAGGTGTGGCAGCAATCATCAGTTTCGCACCATGAAATCATTGTTAGGATGTTTGACGCGTGAGGCAGTGCATATTCAACAGTCTTGGTTGAAATCAATAATGATGGCATTTGATCCCTCAATTCTGGTAAATGTAATGAGCTAATGACTGTCAAAGACTTTAAGGGAGGTTGTAGATTCATCTGCGGCGAGGATTAAGAAGCTGGTCACTGCATCAGAGTAGTTAGAGCGCTTCATGGATGAGCTTTTCAGTGAGTTCTTTAGGCAGTCCCATTACTGTGTCAGTTGTCCCTATCTGCCACAAACCAAAAGATGCACAAAAAATAATGGTAAGGCAGTGTAAAACAGTTGCAATCAGTAGCTGTGATTAACAAACCAAGAGGCGCATGCGCATGGTATGGTTGACGACTCATTTGGACATGAAAAAGATCTACAGAGGAGACGCAGATCACAACAATTACATGCATCAAGTATATGAGGAGTATATTCTTAATTGTACCTAATATGCCTGTAGTGAATTGAGAGAAAGAGAAAGCTAACCACTGCTTCTACAAAGGGCGATATCATTGGATGTTCAAGCATCAGACCCCCAGCAACGTTGAGTGTGGTTCCCTCCTCTATCTGGCCCAACATCAGAATTATGAACAGTTTCCGATAAAGAAAGTTGCTTGCAAAAAACAACCGAAAGGGATTATGCATCCAAACTTACTAGGTTGCTAATAATCTCATCTGGTATGACATGAAAATAAACCTGTATCACAACACCATTAACCATACATTATCCTTCGCAAACTACCTATAAAATGATATAGCTTCAAATTAACAACTTGATTGTTCCTTAGGAAGAGGATACTTCAGAATATGAGCTTACGAAGTGAAAGATTAAGTACCTCTGCGCTGCACCACCCGCCTCTTCTTTTTCCTGTTTTAAGGTTAGTCACAAGTACAGATCCTATAACTCCTGCTTGACCACCAGAATAGCCTGCAACACATAACGACTTGCCCATCACATCCACCTAATTCTAACATAGTAAAAACAAGCCAATCCCATAGGCCATATATGCAAACCTTTGATAAACTCCCATGCTTCTTCCTTGCTGGATGGTTTTTCCCTTATGATCCCTTCATACACCACCACCTCAAAATCAATAACATCTAGTAGTGAGAATAATCTCAATCACAGAATAATACATGACAAAATAGGCAACAACAGGCCGTGACTAAAATGCAAAACTGATCCTGATTTTTGAGTTCTTCACCCAAAACATGTTTTTGAATAGAAACATTACTGAAGCACAGATGCAATGGCATTACTGACCACAATATGCAACATTGTACTGATTCTTATTATAGTTAGCATGTCTTGTTAAACTATACTATTCCTCTAAGCCTCAAACATAAGAAACCAATCTACTAGCAAGCCAGTCACATTTCCTATAAGTGGAAAAATGAACATATACAACTTTAAAACGCTTACTGTGTCTGCAGTAATCAACAGCGTTGCTTGATCACCACCTCCATCCAGCTCACTACTTTGCATCCTTGAAATGATAGCATCTGCCTAACAAAACAAAAGAAAAAAAGCAGCCTTTGTCATTCAAGTTTGAACTTTTGAACCATAAATCATTACACCCATAAACCAAAATCTCAAATGTTGCAAAACAAACCCAAATCCCACCCATTAAAACAGAAACAAAGAACATTGCTTTAGTAAAAAACATACTTTTGCCTCAGCTAAAACCATCACCAACTCTTCAGGCTTATCCATTCTGATACTCTTCTCGTCTATATCTGCAGTCTAAGACCCAAACCCAAAACCCAAATCAATGTTTCTGAAACTCCCATACAATTCTTATAGCTTCAGTTCAGATTATACAATGTACCAAGATTGTGAACTCGTAGCCCATATCCGCCAGTATCTGCCGGCGTGCCATTGACGCCGAGCCCAAGATTATCTGTCACCAAAAATAGAAAGTTATTACAAATTTTGGCTTTCTAAATTTGGTGGGCAATGCAGAGCTTTTGCTGTGAACCTGAAACGACATCTTTCTCCTCCACAGTTTTTTGATTCCGAGTTTTTCCGTTTTGGGCCTAATGCTTCAAATCCAATTCGAACTTTCGCGGAATATACCGGCTTTTAGCCAATACGACACCGTCTCAGTCCATAGGATGTTTAGCATGTAGCAAAGAATTTGAACATTTCTCTTGATATTCTATCTGATTATGATTAACCGAATGGTGGCCAGGTGAGCTATCAATTACTCCGATTTTAGGGACCGAGATCAATTTGGATTAAGATGTTCGTTTACAAGTTAGGGTTCGAATCACACACCTTCTATTATTAGAAAAACCATTAGCATGCTCAGCGTTCTTCTATTTGTAGCCTAACATTTTCCTTAATATTCTATCACGCACTTCATGTATCAATACCTCCATTTTCTAAGATCCATTTTGTAAGTATTAACTAAAATTATAAAAATGATTTTATATAACTACAATAATAAAGACTACTAGGTCTAAAGTTTCAGTATCTATCATATCAACCGCGAAGTTAATTTTTCAGCAAACGAAGAAGATCTTCAGTACACGATAGAATGATTATGAATGACTATATTACAGTGTGCATTTGCATGAACTTTTGCCACTATATTGCTGAATCATGGAATCACTCTCTTGCTAATGCTTTGATGTTTAATAATTCAGGACTCAAGAGTTGGTTGTTGGAATTGGGGCTGTCCTAAACTTTATTTTCTTTTATCCAAAAAAAAAAAAAACGACAGAGATATTATTCATACGACGCCGTCCCGTCATAACAACTTTACTTCCTTTCCCAAGTCATATCAGTACCTCGTTAAATTCATCTCTCTGCTTAGTTTGCTCAGACCAAACGCCGTCGTTTCAGTATCACCGAGCGAAATTTGCTATGCAATGGAGTCTCCGGCATCGTCTTCAGAAGCTCCGGCGGTGAGTTCTTGCCGGAGAAAGAAGAATTTCGGAAGCGGCAGCTTTGTATCGGATTTAAGGTCTCACTTTCATGAGTTCATTTTTGCTTCCATGGATGAACACAGAATATGCTTGGTGGAAACCTTCAAGAAGGTAAGCTTCCAAAACCGACTCTTTGTTTTACAGTGGAGTGAAATTTACTGTGGATTGTTGATAGTGAAATTTGCGGTTTTGGTTTTTTGGTGTGAAACAGATGAAGTCAAAATTTTACAAAGAAAAAAGTGCTACTGGACCAAATGAAGGAGAAGCTTCGCTGCCTCTGCAAAACAAGGACTGAGTAGGATCATTTTGTGTATGTATTTCTATTTTCTGGGTTTTCTACAAGTGCTTTTGTTTGCAGCACTTGTGGGTTTGTGTGTTTATAACAAGTGTTTTGATATTTAATGACTTTGATTAGATGACATGAGACTTGATTTTAGGCGTTGTTTTCGAATGCGATAATCGAAGATGGAGGATTATCAGTTTTATTTCTAAATGATGCTAGAGTGGTTCATACTTTTTCTGTGGTTTCTGATACTGTTAGAGTCATTTAGCTTCAATTACGGGTTGATTAAGCATCTTTGAGAGAGTAAACAGGTATCAATTTGTAAAGAACCTTATGTTACTACGCTTTATTATCACTCCAGCCTATGTCAGTACAGTTAAGGCCCTTAAGCTAATGCATCATCCTTGCATGAGTTAATGATGAGAAATGAGCTAGTGCTCGCATATGAGTTGATGCTTCCTTAGTTGCAAGTGGAAAATACGGAGGAAAAGTATACTGCATTTAGATGTTGAAGGAAAAAACAAAGGGACGGGGGAAGATATAAGCTAATGGTAGATCCACTTCATGAGGAAATTGGTGCTGAGTCTAATGCCGGAGAGCGTCTTTATAGCTTTAAACTCTTCAGCCTGTAGAAGATATCAAGAAAAGTTAAAGTTTGTGCACAGAGGTAGTAGTGTCTTGTGTGTTGAGTGCTTTCTACTGCTGTAAGTTTATTACCCAGTTTGGATATGAGTAAGGAGTAAGCAGTGTTCTTTGCACCATTTACAATTAGGATGAATATCAGATAATGCCATAGTTAGGTGAGTGTACTCTCATCAGATTTGCAATATAAGTAAAAAATTGGCATCCAAACATGTTATTCAAAATGTAGGTAAAACATGTTAAAATGCAAGTTCACTTTATAAGGTTTGGTTATACCTAATTGTAAACTTAAAGACTCTTCTGGACTACCATTCTATCAAGCAGAAAGATCACGAGGCATAGAATCATTTATGTTCCTTTTATTTTATTTTATTTTTTAGATACAGTTCCCTTCTTGCAGTTGATTATTTCATTGAACAGATTCTGAGTAAAGTTAAACTAGGATTTCAAGGATTTATAACCTGTTTGTCTAGCTTCATCTTATCAAGTAAAGAAGAGAAAAAAGTGAATTACCTCTTTTCCTGATTGCTGATGTTGCTTTCTCCTACTTTCCTGTATTTAGGAAGGGGAACTTTGCCTGACTCTATGCAGTTGATGTCATGTACTAGGATCTCATACTGCCTCTTCACTTCTTCTTCAGTTGTCCCTCCAACGATCTTGGCTATCTTGTGCCAACGGTCATCGGTTTCCTGATCATAGACTGCGAGAGCATTTTCGAACAATTTGGTTTGCTTGGCTGTCCAAGTTGAGCTGGAGTCTGGGTACGACAGCTTGTTTGATACCATTTTCCTGATGTTTTAGAGCAAGATTAGTGTGGTACTGAGAGAGGGGATCAGAGTTTCTTTCTTATGTTTAAGAGAGAATGAAATTGGGTTATGAAAGGAATTGATGAAACTTAAGGCAGAGTAGTATAATCAAAGACGAGACTAGCAAAGATTAAAACAAAGGATTCAAGTTCATGCTAATGAGATGATGCCAGTTGGAAAACAAATTGCTAGGATCAATACCATAGACAATTATATACTTGGTGCAGAAAGTAGGAAAAGAGAGACAGAGAGATCTGTGATTTCTAGTACATTCATTTGCTTCCCTTCCAAGTCTTTTTGTAATTGGAAGTACGATGATCTTACATATAATATAAGCATGTTGGTTTTCTTAAGTAGAATAGGGAATCATTAAACATTATCAAAAGAAATGAACCTGCCTGCTGTGAAATATTATATGTTATCATTGCAAATCGTTGCTGATTAGGAGAATCCAGATCGCCCACTTGATAATTCCACTGGTCTTTGCTTGTCCCAAAATGCATGTAGAGCTGTACATCAAGGTTATGTGTTCTTAATCTTTCCTGATTTTGTGCATCCTAAACTGTTAAGCATCTTGTTTTGACTCATTTCTATTATTAGCTTATTGAAATCTTCACCCATTTATATGATTTAGTAAACTAACCTTCCTGGTTTTCTGCCAGGACCACGCAGGCTACCTAAGCAGCTACTTGGAAAAAATTAAACTACTTATTTTCCCCTAGTCCTATGAGTATCTACCTTAACCCTTCTACTATGCCTCACTAGACTTCAGAAATTTGTAAGGTTTGGTCTCTTGCAGCATCATTGACATGCGTATTTTGTTATTTTTAAGATTGTATTATTCATTACGAATTGACAACTAGTAATTGCGAGTCGAACTCGAGAACTCTAGCTTACAAAGGGGAGACCTATAACCAAATTTTCATGGGCAATTTGTTACTTGTCTATCTCTACCATGATTTCTATGTATCAGAATTCATATAGAAACGTTAGCCTGGTAAGATTGGCATCTGATTCTATCGTAGCTGTTGTCTAAATGTGGTGAGTTTACTCTTCAAACAAAAGTTGAGTTTTGTAGAATTGTTTCTGAGGGCTACCCATCTCTCGAGAAACGAACAGGAAACAAGAATAGGTTCTTTCTCAAACCTCTCAAAGGCTATTAAATTCTGTTTGTCTGGGGACTAATGAAAATGGAAGTGCATCATTGTGTTCTTTCATGTTTTGTTTACTTCTTGAGTCTTACTTCTCTAAAATATTCAGGTGTCCCTTTATGCTTATCTTGAGCTCTTCCCCAGTGAAAGCATCTTTTGGCTTCATCAACATGTGAATCCAAATGTTTATTGTTCTTGGTCCAGAAAAGATGAAATCGAAGAAGAGATAAATCATCATCTACTTCACATTTGTCAAAGTTCATAGTTCAATACTCAACAATCTAGAAACTCCACTCCAGCACACCAGTCGTTTTTCAAGCCTTCAATAGAACATTTTGCCCCTCTTTTCCTTCTTCTTCTCATCATCATTAACACAATGCAAAACCTTAACCACTTCAATTCAGTTCACAGCAATCACCCGATTATCGCTAACTTGATTCTTTAGTTCACAATAATTTGAAGCATTTTTTCTTTATCTAATGGAGGGAAATGGGTGATTGCACTATCATGCATACTGCAACAGATCGCACTATACTTTCAAGGACTTCACCATTTGGTTCCAAAAGCCACAACAAAACCCTGATACCACCAGACACCAGTAGTTCTTATGGTAATTTAAAGAACCTGAGCAGCTAGCAACACTTGCCAGAGACCAAGCCAACTATTTATACAATCTAGTATCTCATGCAATTAAAAAACAACTGAGTGCTACATAAACGATCGATTTTGAGAAGAAGAGAATGATTGGAATGATTCGGATTCACAAACTGTGTCCGACCTCTTTTATATATATCAGACTGAGATTACAATTACATAACAACATGATAAAGCTATAAAATCTATCTGGAAGTACAAGAGTTGCTTATCCTATACGTCTACATTTTGTCACTTTGAACCAATAAGAAATTGGCCTCACAGACTTTATAAACCAATCTATCTGGAAGTACAAGAGTTGCTTATCCTATACGTCTACATTTTGTCACTTTGAACCAATAAGAAATTGGCCTCACAGACTTTATAAACCATTGCCTATGGCGGTATGTTTCTTATTTTTCTGGACTATAAACTACCAGAGTTTCATCAAACATGTAAAGCAACAACTTTCTTTTACCATCACCATGAATATCACTGTCTAAATCTAAGAAACTGAGAAGAAATTATCCAACTTGATCGAGCCTAATTAGAACCAAAATGCAAACAAGTCGTTCTAACTCTTGAAGTGTAACTTTACAAATGTAAAACTAACAAGATTATCGATCAGTAGCACTAATTCTTCAAATCAGCTTTGAGGGCGGCGCTCTATTGCTCATTGTTTCCAACTGGCTTTCTCAAAGGATGATCACGTTTCGTCTTGTCACGAGCTATGGAAACATTGACAGTGCGTATGAAATCATCATCAATGAAATTCTTGAACATGCCTGCCTTCCCATTGTTGGTTATTGGAAACGGGCCTCCGCAAAGGGTTGCAACCTTTCTTCTCATTATCGATTTTTGTTTTGGAAACTAAGGAGAAGTTGTCAGAAAATGGTATCAGACTTGTTCTTCTTTGAGTTGGACACCACCGCTTATCTTTGTACTGACTTCCTCTTGTGGCAGAGGCAGAGCACAACCTTTGATGGACATTGTTGCAGCACGAAGTGAACACAAGGACTGGAAAATGATATCTGTGATTTTTAGTAAGCAAAAAACGCAGAGGAATGATCTTGGGTTGTGAAAAACCTCACCTTATATAGAAGCGAAGCTTGGAAAACAACTCAGTCGCATGTTTTTCTTGGTTTAAGTCGGGATCGAAGACACGTATTTGTTCGCATTCCTAGTTAGATTTGGATTCCGACGAAACTGAATTACCAATTTAACCTTTTTCTTTGAATTTACCGATTTAACCTTGCCTGAAATGAGTGAAATCCAAAACCAAATGAATAATTTTGGAATTTACTTCTGAGTTTAAGGATCTGGGCTAAAAAAATAACCGCGTTGTAAAAAACACCAAACTTTAAAAAATGCTGGCACTCATTTCCCCTATTCAATTCTTCCACCTGAAAATCAGACTCAGCAAACCAGTAGAGCTCTTCTACATTTTTCTATAAGCACTGAGCTCTCAATCTGTGAACGATTCCAATGTGGCGGAGGAGCTTCAGTAGTGACGGCGCCGCCGCAACCGCGTTGAAGGACAAGAAATGGGACGCGCTGGTGATCGGAGGCGGCCACAACGGCCTCACCGCAGCCGCGTACCTCGCACGCGGCGGACTCTCCGTCGCCGTCCTCGAACGCCGCCACGTTATCGGCGGCGCGGCCGTGACGGAGGAGCTCATTCCAGGATTCAAGTTCTCCCGGTGTAGCTACCTCCAGAGCCTCCTCCGTCCCACCATTATCAAGTAAGCTCAATCCAACATTCACTTGAATTTGAAATTCGAATCAAACAATGCTCTGATTTTGATGAGTAACAGAGAATTGGAGCTAGCTCGGCATGGGATGAAGTTGCTGAAGCGGAGTCCGTCGTCGTTTACGCCGTGTTTGGACGGACGTTATCTTCTTCTAGGGCAGGACAAGGATCTCAACCATTCGGAGATCGCTAAATTCTCCAAGCTAGACGCTGAAGCTTATCCGAGGTCACTATTTAGTACTAGTAGTATTCTCTTATAATCTGGAAATTCGTGCTTGTTAAATTATGTGTATTATTGAGTTGTAGATATGAGAATCAGCTAGAGAAGTATTGTGAGTTTATGGATCCTTTGCTGGATTCAGCTCCTCCAGAATCTTCGCAAGGCGCCTCATCGGCTACGTTTGGTGACCGGTTGAAGGATAAGATGCACAAGTCCATGTTCTGGGGTCAGCTTTTGAGACAGGCTGCTGTGTTAGGCCAGAAGGATATGGTGTAAGGATTCATTTCTCTACTAATGTCACTAATGTGGGAATGGAAACATTGTGTTTAATAGTAAGAGTATGGCGTTTGATTGTTAACTTCTGTGTTTTGTACAGAGACTTTATGGACCTTCTGTTATCCCCGGCCTCGAAGGTTTTGAACAACTGGTTTGAGGTGATTCTATTATTTCTTTTATTCCCTTTGTTATGTTTTCTTCTAACATTATAGATTGTAATTAAGATCTTGATGCATAAAAACTGGACTCTAAGGAGATTGAGTTTCCTTTTTAAGTCCTGATATTAGTATTTTAATCTGATCAAACCATCAGTAATTCTGATCATGCCACTTATATTTCTGTTGGTATTTGGGGTCATCCTTTTCATTTAATTGTTGGTCAATGGTGATCAACTCATTTCTTCATAGCTAGGACCACAGAGAGAATAGTCGCAGTGGTTTTTTCTTTCTAACTATCTTGTATTTTCACAGAGTGATGTTCTGAAGGCAACCCTCGGAACAGATGCTGTAATAGGAGCTATGGTAAGAGTTTTCATGAGTTGCAAGGATGCACCAGTTTCATACTTAAAATTTTGAGATAAATACTAGACGTGACTATAACACAAGCCTTCCGCCACTAGTCTCAGAAATGTTTCATGTTAGGTTTCGTCAGAAATTGATAAAGCAAGAACAGTACACCTGATTTTTTCAACTTTTAACCATTTCTTCCCTCTATATTCTGTAGGGAAGTGTCCATACACCTGGTAGTGGATATGTTCTGCTACATCATGTGATGGGAGAAACTGGCGGTGAGCGTGGAATTTGGTCGTAAGTACTCAACTGCTTAGCATAGTTCTGCCCACTTTCTTTTCAAAAGAAATTCATTCTACTTTGAGAATTATTCTTGAATAAATGCTATTTTGTGTTATCTTATCAGAGTTGGTCTTCCTCATACCTGAAATTGTGAAACAGCTATTGTTTTTATTTTGAACAATTCTGGTTATCCCAGTTTAGGCCTTTTCTTATATCGGAAATATTTCTTTGTAGGTATGTTGAAGGTGGGATGGGATCAGTATCCTTGGCTATTGGTAATGCTGCTAGGGAAGCTGGAGCTCATATTGTCACAAGTGCAGAGGTACTTATGCCTAGAAATGAGCTAGGGTTAGTTCATAAGCTTCAATTCTCAAAAGATTGTTCAGATATTTGTGTTTGTACAGTATACTGTCGTCTAATGCTGCTTAATTCATAATTTTCATTTAGGTTCAGCAAATGTTGGTTAATGACTCTGGCAAAGTGGAGGGGGTTAGTTTCTCTTGGCATCCTAAATGACGTGCTTCGCTTTTTAAATCAAATTGATTGGACATTTTGGACATGTCTTATTGTAGGTTTTGCTATCTGATGGTTCACGGGTGCACTCCTCAATTGTTTTATCAAATGCAACGCCTTATAAAACTTTCAAGGTAAACATGGCCCTGCTTCTGATCAATTTATGCTTTCTGCGACAACTGATCTTATGTAAAATAAATGGGAGTTTGATACTACTATAAAAGATCTACGCTTGCTATTATAAATGGATTTTAATTTCGATTATAGGTTTGCATTATCTGAAACAGGAGTTGGTGCCGATGATGTTCTTCCGGATGATTTTCTACGTGCAATTAAGTATTCCGATTACAGCTCTGTAAGCTTTATTTGTTTTTTTCAGTAAACAGTCTTGTGAATTTTCCAAGTGTAATCTTTCACTATAAACCGGGATATACTATCTGTAGTGATTTAAGATTTGCTTGCTATGGTTGTATCCAAGAGTCTGAGACCTAGTAGTTGACTATAATGGTAGAATGGAGAGAAACAAAAAAAATAAATTAATTTGCTTTAATAGTTGTTTAAGCATGAAACTTATTTGGAATGTAGGCTACTACAAAGATAAATATAGCGGTTGATCAGTTGCCCCAGTTCAAGAGCTGCAAGCTAAGTTATCCTAACGCAGGTCCTCAGCATATGGGCACCATTCACATTGGTACCGAGAGGTGTGATCTTTTTTTATCCTTTATTTTGGTTCACCTGCTTGTTTTCTCTTAAATGTTTTTTTTAAAAAACCCTTCTGCAGTATGGAAGAGATTCACTCGGCCTATCAAGATGCAGTTAATGGATTACCATCACAAAGACCAGTTATGGAGATGACCATTCCCTCTGCACTGGACAAGACTATATCTCCACCTGGTACTTCAAACTACTGTGCCTTACAAAATGCGTCATATATCATGTCAAACAAATAAAACACTGCATCTTATTCCAGGCATGCCTTGTTTAATTCTCTCATGTCATCATACACCTTGTAGGTAAGCATGTGATCAACTTGTTCATTCAATACACTCCATATAGTCCATCAGATGGACACTGGGGAGATCATGTATACAGAGTGAGTGTCTCTGTCTGAGAAAACAAATGACATCTAGAATTTGAGCTCTTTTTTACTTCTAGTTTGGGCAAATATGGAATACAGAAACTGTATTGCAGTTTGTGTGTATTCATCCATGGCTGCTTATTTTGCACCCAGACAAGTTACCAATTTAAGCAACCTTGTCTATCTGATTGATTACTTTGGCAGTGAGACACTGTTATGGCGATATTTCTCTCAGCCTCAAACTGATACTTTTAAAATTGCATGGCATCTTTGCAGGAATCTTTTGCAAAAAAGTGTTTCGCCTTAATTGATGAATACGCCCCTGGGTTCAGTTCATCAGTAATTGGTTACGACATGTTGACTCCCCCAGACCTTGAAAGGGAAATCGTTTTGACAGGTACTCCTAATCTTTAGACAATCATGTAGAAGTTTGTGAAACAAGCTTGTTCTTTTTATTACTGGTCGACTCTTCCAGGAGGTCTTATTTATACTATAAGATTTGATTTGCCATATTGTAGCTTACATGGAAACTTCAAATCTTTAGACAATCATGTAGATTGTAGAAGTTTTTGAAACAAGCTTGTCTTTTATTACTGGTTGATCTTCCAGGAGCAGTCTCATTTAACTATAATATTTGCCATATCGTAGCTCACTAGGAACCTTGAGTTGTTGATTCTTAGATATATGCTTGACAGGCGGAAATATCTTCCATGGTGCTATGGGATTGGATTCACTCTTCCTCATGCGACCTGTAAAAGGATGGTAAGACTCATAACATGATTCTGCATGAGGTTTGGTATTTACTAATTTTGTAATGTTCTTCTGCTTAAATCACTATTCTGGATACATGCAGGTCAAATTATAGAACACCACTGGCGGGTCTATATTTGTGCGGTAGCGGGGCACACCCTGGGGGCGGCGTGATGGGGGCTCCCGGGCGTAATGCTGCTCGTGTGGCTCTTGAAGATGTAAACAAGCCGTTGAAATGATTAACTTTGTTATCACTTTTTCACCGTCAATTGTTTCTTCTTTAGTTAATAACTTCATGCTGCGTATGGATGTGGAAAACTAAGGATGAATATGAAACTTGAATTCATGTTTAAGTACTTTGTTTTGGACTTTGTTACAACAAAAATCTGTACCAATCACCTTTCGCGACGAACTGTCGTTGGAATAGTAAAACACTTTGCCTCACTGAATCACCACTCCCGTCTGCCTATCACCATCATCTTCTACCTACCAACGTTGTCATCACTGGAACCATCATCCTCTTTTTCATTCTATAACTTTACATGACAACCAAATTAACCAAACTAGTTTAGCAACCATAGAGATCATATTAAATAATTTCTATAAAACAAAAAGTACCATCCAAACTTCGAGACTGTAAATGCATTCCCCATAAATAGGGGTATTCATCTAACACAACATTTGAGCCGTCAATTTTTCTTGTTGAAAGTTAGGCAGATAGAACCTAGTGATTGGTTATCGGAGAGAATTCTCTGAAAACAATTGGTGCGAGCTCAAGAGACTTGCTTAGTAACACATTGCTCCGACTGTAGACTATCGACTCCTCCAGCTAGAAACAGATTTTGGAACCAATGAAATAGCATTTGAAGCTGTTTCTAACCTGCATCAAAAGTAAACTGCATCTGTTAACCAATCCAAATAAGCACAGGATTCAAAGCACCTTCAAAGAGAATATTCAGACAGGAGAGAGAAAGCACCTTGCGATTTCTTCAACTGCCTTCAGAACTTCGGTAGAACTTGTTTCCAGCACTTGACCTCCAAAAATAATCTCATCCAATACAGTATGCAACTGAAAAGAAGAAAAAACTAACTGAGGTACAATTCAAAGGTTTCTGAACCAAATAACTTGAAACATAAGGTCTAACCTGAACATTTTCCGACAAACATCTCCTAAAATAATGATGATTTAACATCTCCACCTTTATATACGAGATAGTTGAATCATAAAGCAGAAGCAAATACTATAAATTAAGTTCCTAATGAATTTTGCCTCTTTTCTACTTTTAATAGAATTCCATAAATCTTAGGTAGTACAAAGTTACAAACACACACAAGATGCAGCACATCACAACATTAGTCACAGCCAAATGAGAGGAGTAAACAACCTTGCTGTAATTGAGCACCACATCAAGCTCGCATACATTCTTGAAGCATTTGTCCAAAGTTTCAACAAAAACTGAAGAAATGAGAAATGAAGTGAGCAGATTATCCAATCAAAGCAACACTAAATATAATAGAAGCATGAGAACCAACAGTTCAACGCAAAAGACCGGCAAATCATTTTAGTAGTTTCCTCATAATGCATGTCCAATTACTAATAAAACAGCCTCATCTAAAACTAATCCGAATTCCACAGACATGAGCTTTCCCAGTCAATAAATAAACTCTACTTGTCAAATGTCTCATGTCTTCTAAACATCAAACCTTGACTCAATGCCAGCTATCCACTGATCTAGTAATGCTACATACCTTGTATCAAGTCGAGCATGGCAAGCTCGTTTTCAGAACTATCGAAAACAAAGACGAAGTACAAAGTTGCAAAATGCTTGTATACAAGCCGAGTATCCTGCACCAGAACGAATAAAAATTCATATAGAGCCCACCCAATTCAAGCAAGCAAAGCTGACACAACAATAACAATCGCTTCAGTTCAAATCACCCAAATGGAAGAAACTGAGAGAAAATTAGCTAAATTACCGGACCAAAAATAGACTCCACATCCAGAAAATTGCTCACATTCTCAGCTCTACAGCTCAAAACTGCAGCAACAATAATCAAACCTCAAAACCTAATTGAGTGAACTTATAAGCAAATTCAGCCTGACCCAAATTGATTATGGAGCTAATTAAGTGATGCAACCTGTATAAACGCTGCGTATTAGTTCCTGTTGCTTCTCCACAGGCTGACCTCAAAACACTGGAAATATCAGCCAATTTTTCTACAGAGAAAATCTTAAAATAAAACAATAAAACGCAGAAATAAAAAGAAAAACGAAAATAAAAGGACCTGAAATTCGTAGAACTTGGCAAGGCGAGGCTTGCCCTGAGTATTGATCACCATCACCGCCTGTATCATCTTTCCTCCGCCGATCAAATTCAGATGAAGATCCACACTCTTATATATACCCCAGTAAAATCTGTGTTAAGTAGGGGGTGTATTCGTAATTCTCAACTAAACGCAGTAATGGGCAGCATCATCGCCAACTTGGCGCCATGTGGGCCATAGTAGTGGATTTTATCCCATCTAAAAAAGGCGGTATAAATATTTAAGTTTTGCGCCAAACAAGCCCTACCCAATTTTAAGGGGGAGTGAATGCTGAATGGCCGCTATAGAAGTAGAAGACGAAGACGACGTTGTTATAAACCCTGCCACCATGCTCCTCCGCGACGACTCCGACGAAGTCAAGACGGCGGAGACCGAACAGCTGCGGCAGCATTCTCTTCCTTCGATCGACTCCACAGTCGTCACCAGGCAGCTCCCTTCGCAAGGTCTCTCCTTCCAGCTCTGGCCGGCCGCCACCACGCTCCTCACTCTCCTCGACGACCACCGCCGCGACCCTACCGCCAGCCCGCTGGGCCCCACGCTCTCGGGGCTGGAATCCGGCCGGAGACTCAAGATCCTCGAACTCGGTTCCGGGACCGGCCTCGTCGGAATAGCCGCCGCCACGACGCTCGGCGCGTGCGTCACCGTCACGGACCTGCCGCACGTGACGGACAACCTGAGGTACAATGTGGAGCTGAACGCCGCCGTTTTGGGAGGAAGCGGCGGGAGTGTGAGGGTGGCGGCGCTGAGGTGGGGAGAGGCGGAGGACGCGGAGGCGATAGGGCGGGAGTTTGATCTTGTGTTGGCCTCGGATGTGGTGTATCACGACCACCTATACGAGCCGCTGCTCAAAACGCTGTCGTTTCTGCTGTTGGGGGAGGGCGGCGTGGTGTTTGTGATGGCCCACTTGAGGAGGTGGAAGAAGGACTCGGCCTTCTTCAAGAGGGCGAGGAAGGTTTTTGAGGTTGAGGTGTTGCACGTGGATCGTCCGTGCGAGGGAACCAGGACCGGAGTTACTGTTTACCGTTTTACCGGGAAGCCAAGTAAGAAAGTGTTGAAAAATGTCTCAGTGGTGAACAATGTCAATGGCATTCTCTAACAGTCGATGTCAATGCTTTGGGTTTCTGTTTTAGGTGTTTTGGGGGTGTGATCAAAGTGTGTGCTGCAACTCAAAATCAATTCAACGTTTTGTTTTCCATCTCTATAAACAACCAAATCGACACGAATTTTTGTTTTCGATCTTTACAATGTAAATATCAACAATCAAAACTCACAATCTCACTCTCTGCACACACAATCTACAATAAGCATTGATTGAATGGTGCACCGGAAATTTACTGTCAATTGAGCATGGTTGGAGTGCCTGCAGAATAGAGTTCATTCATGCTCAGAATCTGTATTTGCAAGCGAAACGAGGAAAAGGCTTCCTTAGCTGAATTGATTGCTTGGTCTTCATCGCTTCCTTACCAACAAAATGCAGAATTGGTCCTGTCTGGGATGCACAAACCACTTGTCCCGGTATTCTTCCTGCAATCTGGTGATCTTTAGCACCATGTAATACTGAAGTCTTCATCGCTTCCTTAGGGGAGATCCACTGCCCACGGCTTTGATACTTTGGGAGTCTTTGAAGCAAACAAAATGCACTATTGTACTCCCATTTGGATACACAGCAAACACACTTGTTCCTATTTTCTTTCTGCAAAGGGAGCACACGCTGTCGCTTGTGATCTTTACCACCCCTTTCCTTTGTTCATAGAGTTCTTCTTTAACCTGTTTTTACGAATTGATTTAGTTACACCAAGGGTAGGTAGCTATCCAGGGTTCAAACTAGATAAAATAAGTAACCTGCTTCTCATATGCAATTACTGGTTATCTTTCATACCAACTAAAGATTACAAGCAATATATGCATACCTGCAGGTTATCACTTTGTCTTAAACTTTTTATCACTGAAAGATTCCTGTAAGCTTCACTTGATTTTCTCAAAAGGGGTCCCATAAACGGAAGCAAGTTCTGCAGATAAATGACAATAACACATGGCTTCAGATCAAGACACATTCTCATGTATGAACAATGTGAAATTAAGAATATTCAACGACAAAGTTGAAAGATTGTTTTTAACTACTTTTGTAAGCAATTATGTTGTCGTAGATGAAAGTCATAACTGTGACTTTGATTTTATTTACCACAGCATCAAGATAAAACTTTATGATTTTTTCTATGACAACATAAAGGAGAGTGACAGTCATGATCGCATATTCATTTGAGATATCTTGCCTAGCCTTAGTTATATTATGATATATATGATCAGTACCTGTAATTTAGTCTCCCTAGGCAAAAGTTTGAGAGCTTGAGCTCCATTTATTCTGTCCCACTTTCTGCTCAACACTTCAAGAACCTCATCAAGCATGATTGTTGACCCTCCTTCCTCACCAGACTCGTCTGCATCTGCATCTCCATCACTCCTACTACTGTCAGTGCCACTTTGACTGATTCTTACGTCATCTGCCACCTCTATTGCAGCAATTTTCTTAGCTCCACGACCTCCTTTACTTTTAACTGTATTTGCAGAACCAACCTTTGGCGTTCCTTTGTTCTGCGGTGATACCAAATTCATAATCCGCCTCTCAAAGTTCTTGGTTGTTCTCTTCGGATTAAGATAGATTTGTAATAGAGTAAGGTATATATTGCCAGAAGATCTTGAAGACGGTTGATGTGCCAATGAGTCATATACTCGATCACAATAGGACAGTGCCATCTCAGGAAGATGAAGCTACAAAGATCAAGAACTTAATCTATTCAGCCAGCATTATAAGAAAATAATATATAATAAAGACATGCAAGAACTGAAAAGGAAAAGACACAAGTTATTGAATGGTGAACATAAAGAACATACCTTGTGAACATATAGGGACAAGGCAAGCTCATGTTGATTCATTTTGCCCAACAAAACTGCACGTTCTTCATATAAAGCATCAGCCGGAAGACGTTTCAGCAAAGCCTCCGGACTATAACCCGATATACTCTCTAAAGCAGACAATAGTTTCTTTCTCGTAGGGGAGTAAGTTTGCTCCTCCCATTTCTGCTGAGCACTTAAATCTGCATACCAGTCAAGTACTTCTGATAGATAGATATGCACCTGCCATCACTATATCAATAAGAATGCAGTTTCAATTGGTAAAAGCAGGTACATAACTGCCACCATCTAAGTTTATAGATAGTACTACGGGGTAGCTTAAACTGGTGGAACAAAAACTATTTAGTGAAATGGATAAATCTTCCAATCCCTCTGGAAATCTTGTTCTTCAGGCCATCAACTATCTCATGACAGTCATTCTCCAAATTGCTCTTAAATTCCAACTGCTGATTATTTATATAATTTGTAAACAAAGATGGAATCTTTACCATTTCATTCTGCAGATTCCCCGAGATTCCATTTTCATCCATAGCAAGCATAAGTTCTAAGTATCTGGCCTGCATGTTTGGAGCATGCTGCTTCAAATAAGAGTTTACTAAATCGGCTGGGATATTTCCATTCAGAAAGAGCTCAATTGTCTGTGTTGGGCAACTCTCAAGGACAAGCATCGAATACTCCAAGACGAGCATGGGATCAGTGCCACAAAGAGGCTGCATAAGAAAATGAATCAAAGATATAATAAAGATATTCCCCAAACAAATATAAAGCTAACATCTTGTGCCAAACTCAAATGTAAAAGACTAACACAGTACAGGCTGTACCGCTACAATATCTGAATTCATTGTAATACAAGTAGCATATTTGATTATAGAAAAGATAACAAAAACAAACAAATATCGTACCTTGAGATATTCAACAATTGACTCCGGCTTTATCTTTTGGATTACCTCAGGTTGGACCTGATTAGATTTTGACTCTTCTACTAACTGATGCAATAGTTTTAGAGCTTCATGGTGCATTGAATTGCACTTGTAAAGTTCTAACAAAGCAGCATGATGATTACTTTTCAGGAGAATCTCCTCGCATATTTTTACATCACAGTAGTTGAGACCTTTCAGTAATTCCAAGGCCACTGAAGACTGTCCAGTAAGAAGTAGAGCTTGGAGGAGAGCTGTATCAAGTATAGCTGCCATTTCCCTAGCACGGGAGGTAACTGGAGTGCTGCCACGCCCCTAAGGTACCAAATATAATATCAGTTATATTGTTGCTATTACAACTTAATAAAGACCAGGAACAATTTCAAATTAGCAGTACACAAAGGAGTTAAGGACTATAATTGATTCAACACACAACACAATACACAAGGTTACTAAACTTAATTGAAAAAAAAAAAAAAAAAAAAAAAACAAACGACTTCTGGAATTTGAGCTATTTGTTTTAATTAAACAGGTATGTATTGCAAAAAGCACTGTCATTCACTTTAACATCCTGGTGTTTCATCTGTTACAATGCCAACTCTGATTTTCAGTCAAGTAAACATAGCCCATGCATTTTATTTATTTTTATTTAGAACCATAAGGACCAGTTTCAGAAGTAGAACTCTTCCATCATATTTAAGTTTGAACTGAAGAAGAAAAAAGAATATCTTGCATACTAAACTCGGTCAAAATGCTAATCAAACATAGCATATGTAATTTGTCACCCAACACCATATGTCATACTCAAATGTGGAAACCACATACCAGGGAAAGATAAGTAATTTACCTTGTTTGTTTTCTTGAACCTATTAGACTCACGGTCTCCAACAGCATCCAAAACAACCTCTTCTGTCCCCTCAGCAGTAGCTTTTTCAATTATGCTGAATCTCTTTTTCTGCAAGAACTTAATGAGAGCCATGAGAGTGTTATGGCTCATTTTTTGGACTCAAGTGCTGCACTCTCTTCTGATTCCAGCACATGTGTGAGGCCAGATGGTTCCATATCATCTGACATACCAGATGAACCTCTTGAGAGATATGATGAGTCTGCAGATATATCCATCAGTTTGTCTGGATCAACTACCATGGTTGTCTTGGGAAGAACAATAGAAGGATACATAGAAAGTACGTAGGTTATGTCCACTTGCGAGGCCACAAAATGCTCCATGGCATCCTCATAGTCCCCAGAATCAAAACGATGGTGAGCACATCTGTAACATAATAACAGAAACTCTTTTAGAATACAATAAAAAAACCATAGAATGAGCATGATTAGCAATGCAGCCAATCAATCACCTGATATGGATTGATGCCTCCTTTGCAGCTCTAAGGCTTGCTTCTTCAGGCGGAAGCAGCTTACACAATGACAAAGCTTCCTCAAACTCGCCAGATGCTGTTAATTGTACAATCTACAAGGAAAATATACAAGTCTTAAACACTAACCAACCCCACTAATGCATCCAGAAACTGTAGTCAGCTACCATTCGCAAGAGCATTAGGATACCTGCGCACCAAGAGGGACAGGGAAGAGACCATAAACAGCATAGTCTAATGCAACAATGGCAGCATTGTTGCTTTGGAGAAGACGACGAGCATTTCGAAGAATAATTGTTTGTATCAATGGATATGGCGCTCGTAGGGACCGAACCTGCAAAACACAACCGGCATCATCACCTGACATCCCACGAAAGAGAACAACAAACAGAAAATAAAGCTTAGAACACAAGTCACAGCTAACCACCTCAACATATCTCGATAACAAAGCTATTCCATAGGCCTTCTGAATAACAACAACCGTAGGCGCCTCCGTCCACAAACCCTGCCTTCATGAGCAAGCTTCCCATTTTGGTCCACAAAAACCCCAATGTTATCCTAACACACACCAAATACTCAAATCAGCAATGTTATACTCCACACGCAAATCAAAATGACAAACTAACTAACCGAAATGGATACCTTGCTGAGAAGAAGCTCCCCTGAAGGAAGAGGAACCACCAACGGCGGCGCGAGCCTCCCCGAAGGAAACACATCAGTCAATGCACCAGTTGTAGAGTTCAGTATCATATAATCTCTCCTGATCCCTATACATATATTCTCTCCACACCACGCCATAGACTTCACCACATCCGGAACTCCGAATTCCTTCACCTCCACGAAACCTCTCCCACCTACAACAATTCCTCCAAAATCACTCCTAACCTTACTTAAAATTCGGTAAAATCTGAACGAACGTGATATTGGATGTAACTAGTGGTTACCGTCGTGCCGGAAAATGCAGACCTTCTTCTGGCGCGCGAAGCAGAGGAAGCCGCGGCGGTCGTCCCAGGAGTACACATTGGCGCCCTTGGCCTTGGTGATGACGGCGATGGTGCCGAGATTGGGGAGGCCGTGAAACGATATCGTTTCGGAGAGGGAGAGGAGGATGTCTCGGGATTGGAGGACCTCGAGAGAGAGAAGCGGCTTCTTGGAGAAGCCGGCGAGGTTGCGCTCGAGGGAGTAGGGCTCCTTTTGGAGGGACTGGGAGTGGTAGTCGGAGGGAGGGGAACGGGAGCCGGAGGAATCAGGAGCGTAGATTTTGAGGGATCCGTCGGAGCAGCCGAGGAGGAGCTTAGGGCCGTAGGATGAGATGGCTTCGATCTTGGTGGGGCAGTCGGAGATGAGCTCGACGGAATCGTAGGCGCTGTGAACCATCCTGGTGGTTCGGTTTGGAACTTTCTAATTCGTCGGAGTGTTGGAATTATAGAAGTGGTGGGTGAAACGACGTCGTGGGAGCGCTCTTTTCTATTTTGTAAAGTATTCTATTTTATTTTATCAGAATAATATCTCGTTACAAATAGTCAAATACTAATCAAGAATTGACGAAAAAATTTATTGATAGGAATGATTCGTACACGAAGCAGAAAGAAACCCCTGAAAACTTGCGATATTGGAATTACAGCGTACTCAGCTAACTTGTAAGCTAAATTATTGTTTGAAAACTTGCTCTCTAGCTAAGCCTTATGTGTGTGTTCTCATCTTTCTGACTTGCGATAAGCGCTCCTGGGCCGCACACGTGGACGCACAGATGTGGTTCGTCCGAGCTCCGCTCAAGCCTTCTTCCAAGAAGCAATGGCAATTGTCCTCGACATCTGTCGAAGTGCGATCCAACTGTCACCAGCTGCACTGCCTCATCACGTATATAAATAGAGGTCACGCCTCACCTTCAAATGTAACAATGACAGTAACATTTATTTGTAGCCCTAAAGGAATTACAGTAAATAACACCATGACAATAGACATGTATGGTGAAACTTACTATACCATAACTTTGAGTGTTTTACTTAATAAGCTCAAGTAACAATTGAGATTTGTTTGGTTTATTCAGGTAAAATGTGTGAGATTTAAAAAAAATTATGGATATAATTTCTCGAAAAATTACATATTTAAAACTTTTGAGACAAATATGCATGGATGTTCAACGTTTTTATAAGAAGTGTCAATAGAGATCTTATTATCAAAATCATTGAATTTTTGTAGTCTTGTTGAAATAACTCAAATAAGCACGTGTAATAGAAACACTCTTCAAAGAAATAAGTAGTCTAATAAGATTGTTCTAACAATATCCCTTCTTTTCACATAGTTTCAATAATGTACAAAAAAATTAACAACTAAATGTAAAGGAGAATGACTTTTTTTTCTATTTTTAAGTAAAAATAAAATAAAATCTTAATTTAAGAGGTAAAAGGAAAATCTAAAGAGTCAATTAAAATTGACAAAAGAAACTGAAGCAGAAGAAATGAATGAAAAGATGGTAGGAATGATGACAATGAATATAAACAAAAATGGTCCCGGCGGGGCTCGAACCCGCGACCTTCGGCTCATAAGACCAACGCTCTAACCAACTGAGCTACGGGACCGTGCTGTTAAGAAATGATGAAGTTGAATATATTCCTTTCACGCTAAAGCTCAGTGTCAGCTCCGAGTCACAGACTCACAGTGACAGACGTGTTTCTGGAAAGTTTGTCTTCCCAATTCGTGTCCACCTCTGACTGGTTTCTGATAAAAAGTAACGTATTACACACACCCAACAATCTCTTCCTCTTCCTCTTTCTCTTTTGTGATCTTGACTCTCTTTGCTGAGCTAGTTTCGTTTGTAGAGAGATAAACAAGGAAGAAGATGACGCTGGGTCTGATCAATGCGAACCCGGTGGTGCACGCTAAGAAGGAAAGAGTTGCCCGCACCGAAGATCTTCATCACTCCGACGTCGACGCCGTTGATCCTCTCGACATCTATGATATCCTTTTCATCTCTCATCATTTATTCTTTAATTTTGATTCAACTCAAATCTCTTTCTTGTAAATTTTGCCATCTTTAACTGCGAATGGTAAATTTCGTGAGGGACATCAGAGATCCGGAGCATCCGTACTCGTTAGAGCAGCTCAGCGTGCTTTCCGAGGAGTCCATCACCGTCGATGATAAGCTCGGCCGGATTTTGTGAGTGTTTTTTTCATCATTTGGTTTGTGGGTTTATCAGATAAAGACTCAAGCAATGACCTTTTTGACTTGAAGGATTACGTTCACGCCGACAATTCAGCATTGTAGTATGGCAACAGTGATAGGACTATGCCTGAGAGTTAAGCTCAAGCAATGCTTCCCTCCTCATTACAAGGTCAGTTTGCTTTGTGTTTCAATCTTATAAATTGGAATGTACTTAGTTTTCAAGCGATTAGTTTACTCAATTCTCTATTTCATTGCATAAAAATTGTTGTATTAGGGACTTGAAATAGGTACTGTGGCGCAATTTCTCATGAAGCTAAATTGGGGCACGTTTGGATGAACTCAATTGATTCTCTTTCTTAAAAAACAATATGCTGTGAGCTTTCTAGATTACACCGACTGTAAATAACCTTCGAGTTCATTCTAAACTGCCCTTTCTGTCCTGCTTTGAGAGTTGTGGAATTTATTTTTCCAGGGACTTCATCTAAGCCGCATTTAGGATATCTCAACTTTCTCCTTCACAATCCCACTCTCCCAAAGTGTTCCTCTAAACCTCAACCCATCCTGACTGCCCTACTTTGTCTCGGAAAGTCTCAGAGTGAAGCCCTTGTTTTAATGTTTTTCCATATGAGAAAGAAGTTTTAAATGCTCGATGAGAAATGTTATGATCACGGACTTGTTACTCCAGTAATTTTTTTTTAGTTTTGATATATGGCTGATGTCCTTCACATTACAATCCTTTAGCAGTGCTTGACCATATAGTTGGCGGTGAACTGTGACAGGTTGACATTAAGGTATCCCCAGGATCTCATGCAAACGAAGAATCAGGTAAAGAATCTCTGTTCTCTTTTATAGCATCAACTTATGATCATGGAACTTCATGACAAAAGCTTCTGCTGCAAAGAAATGGAAATGTTATGAACTTATCTTTCTTATGAAGAAGCTAGGGTTCCTGCCTGATTACTTATGTGGCACTCATGTAAAGCTGAGAACGTGCTATCATCCAATTGTAACTGTAAGGATCATTGTTGTTAGGCAAGCAAAGATGCTGTTACAAGGTCTATAAAATATGTGATCAGACCAGTTATTTGTCCTTGAGATGTCTTTTTTTGGAGACAAGGTCTATCAATGACATATGTTGAATTTCATTGATATTTTGTCAACCAACAAGAAAGCATCAACCTTATTTTCAGAATTCCTGGAAAAATATCTTAGTTGCATGTTCAACTGTTCATTGTCAAAACTATTGTTGAGATTTTCACACTTGTTCGTTTGATTTTTGTAGTTAATAAGCAGTTGAATGATAAAGAAAGAGTTGCTGCTGCCCTGGAGAATCCTAACCTTCGCCAACTTGTGGATGAGTGCCTCTATTCCAGTGAACTGTGACCAACACTCGAAACCCCCTGTACAGAACAGAGTCTTCAGTAGTTCATATGTAATAAGAAATTGCTTTGCTGTATTATCACTCTGCTTTTTTCCTCTATCAAGGTGGTGTCACTTCCTAATGATATGGAAAACTATCTTGTAAAATAGAAAAGCATAGGTTGCAACATGCATCCGTTTCTTCAAATGGTAGGCAACGTTGGCTACAGAAATCTCTCTCAACATATTCATTTCTGCTTCAGATACTGAAAATTTTGATGTGCTATATTTGCAGTATGATCGCTTGATTTTAGAGATTAACATTTCAGACATCATATACATCAATAGCGTTTTAAGATGACAATCCGGGAAGTTTGATCTGGCATCCGTTATCAATAGCATCCGGGACAGTGGCGCTTGGGTTTTAAGATTGTTCTGGCATTCAATTTATAACGGATGAATCTTGTTCCCCAGTTCGGACTTCATTCCAGTACTAGCTCAATAGCTCATCTAAGCGCCCTGCTCAACTCCGAGCCATTTTTGACTTATGACCCTAATGTATTGTGCTTAATCTATCTGAAATTTGATTGGCAACAAGTTCTCATAGAGCGAGAAGAAGCAAAAGATTCATTAAAAGAGAATGACATTACATCGTATGTTCAATGTGAGAACATCAGAAAAACAACATAAAGAGGATGGTCTCTCCCTCATAGTTAGCAGCAGTTAAGCGCAGTAGATGAAAATACTTATTCATCCTTAACCAAGGAACTAAAACATAAGCACTTCCTGGTCCCTAATTCCGAATTCAAAACTAACACTTGTACAGATAGATTCAGCTTGTGCTCATTGTATAATTCTTAAGATTACTACTATAATGGGCATTAGGCAGGGTTACTCAGCTAGCTGCGGTTGCAATAGGCTCTGGTGCCACCTCTGCTCCCATATGTCCATTTGCTATGTTGCATGGCTTCTCATCAAGTCCCCATAGCTTGGCAGTTTTCACATCATCCTGGGCCATCATACATGAAAACTCCTCGTGATCGTACTTTAGGGTGGTCTTTCCCCCAAACTCGACTGGAAGATTTTCAACATCAAAGAAAGTCTTCATGAGCTCCACACTTTCCTTACTTTTGGGGTAAACAAACTTCACTTTCTCAAATGTCTTGGCATCCAGGAAGTACTTCACAGCCTACACAAATGAAAACGGCAGGAACATCATCAAATGCTAAGCTCAAATTTTTTACCTCAAACTTGAATTGAAGTTATGTGTGTCTGTGTTAGCCTGCATGTCTTTGTAATAACAGATTAAAAACCTTGCCAACAGATCAGTAAATGTGAGCAGTTCAAACCTTCCAGAATGCCTGAAAAATCCTAGGTGGGTTGTAAAGAAATGCAACAGCAAGCCTCTCGGGGTAATGGTTCTGCAGTATGTTGATACAGTCACGAGCTGTCTTGACGGAAACATTGGTGTTCAATGAGAAGCCAGTGAAGTCAATCAACCAAGACATTTGTTCTTGACCTTCACGGAGGTTGAGGATACCATTTTCAATACAATAGACTAAATGGCGAACATTGCCTTCCGGTGAATTTGTGTTCTGAAAAGGTGAAGAAAAACAATTAAGAAATGAAAGACATAGATTTGTTTGCTTTTAGGGGAGTGGGGGTGAAAAGCTAACTACATACCTGCTTTGCTGGCCTCATTATAAGTACAGTCCTCCCAAGTCGATCATGAAAGTTTGCTCTCGACACTTTGCCGGTCTCACCTTCATGTGCTACTTCATGCTGATTAATGACATGTTTCCATGGTAAGTACAACCCTAAAATTAGACCGTAAAACACTGAAATCCCAAATTAAAGCTTAACTAGCTTATGGTGATGCACAAGAATAAGCTACAAATCCCATAATGCATTAACTAAACACATTGTGGTTAGAGAACGATCATTGGACTCCAAGCAAAACCACTATTTGCCATATACTGGATACAAGTTGAGGCACACCCCAACATTACTTTTTCAGCTAAGACAGAGGAAACGATCAACAAGAACAAATCAAACAGTACTAAATTTCCAATATATATTTCTAGTTTGTGCATGTCATCAAAGTTTAGCTGAATTACCCAACGGATTTCTTCAGGCTTATAACTAGCCCTCCACCTGAGTGTCTCCTCTATCATTTTCTTCGCCTTCTCAAGATTCCAGTTCCTTGCTTCCAGATATCTCCCAAGGCATGCATCCGTGCAGTACTGCAAACTACGCCCAGATAACGGGCCGAGTGCTGCCCTGAGTTCTTTGATCTGATTGTAAATTTGCCTCATCAATGTCAGTTTTCACTGTTCAACACAGCTTTGTATTGCAAATAAGATTGGAAGGTAAAGGTTATAAATTTTTATCCCTCAGTTCACTTGACTATTATCAACATGCATCTAACAGAGAGGCAGATTCATTTACCACATAAGTAAAAATAAATATTTTCACCTTTGCTTCTTTCTGAGCTTCTTTCTGTGCCTCCTTCTGTGCAGACTCATCCTCCACAGGGCTTTGAGATTTTTTTCTCAGAAGATACATGTTGGCCGCAAATTGATTTCAACCACACCTTACAACACTGATCAAAGGCACAACCTTTTTCAATCACAACCACTGAATCTGCAAAACAATGTATACCACTCTTTCAGAAAACATCATCAAAATTTACCAGAAAACACAATTATAAACAGCAGAGATGTGTTGTGGTGGTCAACTCACCCTTAGGAAAAATCGACAACACAAATTTCTAACACACCAAGATCCTTCTTTTTTTTTTTGTTAACAAATGACCAAAAGGGTTTTCACCTAATATTGTTCATGTTCATCTGACAGTGACAGATCTACTTAAAATTCACAAAAACAAAAACATGCCCAGAAAAAATGGAGAAACACATATTACGTAAAAACAAAAACCCAGCTCAAAAACATCATCTTTTCAATTTATTTTTCTGAGAAACTGAGAAGAATAACGTATAACGTACCTGGGTTGTGAATGTGAGAACTGTTTGGTCAAGCTGCCTTGGCCTTTTATGGGAAATAAAAATGCAGGAGAGAGATGAGAGAAGGGTGTGCGTTTGATGTGTTGAGGGTGTCGTTTAGTTGGGTTTACACAGACGGAAAGGGGTCTGAGAGAAATGGTTGCAGGGGATTATGTGTTGGATTTATAGTAGGAAAGAGAGAGAGAGAGCGAGGGACTCGATGGACTGAGAAGGCTGACCAAACCAACACAAAAGGAGGGGAACGCTATTGATGAGACCACCAAAGTTGGCCTGCGACTTTATGACTTTATGTATATGGCGTATTTTGATTCGGTATAAAATACAAAGGCGTGTAAACGAGTTGAGTTATATTATGAGAAATTAAGATAATTGAATACTATATTTAGAGCTCGAAGTCATATAGCTAGTGCCTAGTTTTATTACTGGGCAAGCTCGAACTTGAGTATGAATCAAATAAATTACTTACGAAATTGCGTAAAATGAAATAAAAATTACGTACGAAAGACGGTGAAATTTTTTTTCCATGCTCCCTCCAGTGTGAGGGAACCTTCTTGAAACTGGTTAGAAATGGGCATCAGGTAGTTAGCTTTCTTAGGACTACTCGCTGGCTAACTATGACGATTGCCCTCACTTAAAAGTCACTTCAAAAAATTCGATAAGATCATTTTCTCCCGCATAGTTCGATTTAATTACTTTTTAAGTAAGCGTAAAGTCGAGGTTTAAGAGAGCCCAAATCAAAACAAGAAAGCTCAGAGAAGTAGCAGTCGAAAATGGGGAGGGGGTCATATCCCCTACTACATGTATAGTGTTAGCTATCGATTTTCTCAATCATGTTTATATACTGAATTGATATCATACTCGATGATACTCACGTGTCAATGAATAAAAACACAAAAAATAGAGAATACTAGATGGTTGGACATAGTGAGTCCATTTGTCTCGGTATTCTTCACATATAGTTTTATATTCGATAACATTCGTTTAATGAAAAAGATCGTATTTTGTTGGAAATGAACATATACAATTTCACGTTTCCTAAATTTGGGATCAAGACGGCATCCCCAATCTAAATGTTTGTCCTAGTTATTGACATTGAGCCAGAAGTTGCATTTGATGACTTCAGCCCTGCCAACCAAGAAATATAGTTTGAGGTGGGAGACCTGAAGCTGATGACTTTAAACTTGTTTTATAAGGTAGGTTCTAACTTTCTTCAGATTTTTACATCTTATGCTTCTAGAAATGTATGTTAGCATGTGCTAATTCCATCTCTTTTTTTCTTATAAGAAATCAATAACCATGTGATGATTATCGAAGGACTTTATGCAAAGATCGCCGTCCATAAAGGGGAACAACCCTTTTCTCACCCATAGAAAAATGCTTCATTAGAGGGAAAATAAAAAAAACACAATGCAGGACCTGTAACGGTTCTACTGAGCCCACCGCCACGATTTCTCCACCATGATCTCCGCCGTTACGACTCAAACCGCCACGGCCTGAATCATCTTGAACCATGTCGCTATGAACATGCCCCGATCCAACTCCCTTCGATTATTTACTAATTGATAATTGCTTAAGTATTTTGATGACTAAACGATCTTTATCTTCATAATTATGCAACTCAGACTACGAGCCTAATATGAAGATTTATTACTCATGGTCTGTTTTCGTTACAAGGAAAAACCACAATAGCATAATCTTTAATACAACTTACACCCAAGTATCAAATAAGTGAGGATGATAAGTAGATAAATTTTTCAGACTCATTACGCATTTTATATAGTTAAGTGGATCCCTAAATATATATACTATTGGGACACAACCTAAATAATAGTTTTAGAAAAGATATGCCAACAAGAAGATCTCCCTATTCATTAGTTCCAAAGAAACCAGTCTACTTCGCCATGAAGTTCTGCTTTGAGTAGACTGCAAATAATTGCATATCCAATTAATCAATCCACAAAAATTGCAGGGTGCCTATCTATTTTCCCTCATCCCTTTCTTGTTTCTTTATTAATGCATGAATCACACCAAAATTAACCATTACTTTAAACCCATTTATACTACGTAAGATTATCATATAGGTTACAAATGGCCACCTCTCCTGGACCTCTTGGTTGTTGGGGACTAAAGAATTCAGGCAGCCAGAATAGTCTAAAGTTTCAAACTAGAAAATGAGACCCAAATCGTTGAGGAATAGACGGGAATCCTCAATTCTCAAATCTGTTACAAAGTCAAAACCTTCATCTGGTTTGTGGGAAGTTAAACTTTGATTAATGCAACACAAGTTGAATAGTTGATGATCCAACGCTAGCTGCTAAGCAGCTAAGCTATTTACGTCAGAAGCAGAACAACGTAATGTTGTACGTGACAGTTAAATCAAGTCATGAAAATGATACTTTGGCTTGAAAGGTACAAAGATGTGTACATATCTTCCGGAGTCTCCATGGAGGGGATAATTTCTGATTGATGGCATCAATCACAAGCTTCGAGCCACCTTCTACTTGGATATTCATGTAGCCTCGGTCTTTAGCTTTGACAAGACTCTCTTTAAGAGTCGTGGCTTCAGTTGTTGGGATAGTAGTACTTCCTAACCCCTTGCAGCAGTGAGAATCACGTTCCCATCGCCTTCTACTTGGATAGTAGTACTTGATCAAATTTCATTTGTTGATTTGTTCGGTCTCTTTGTGTTGCTTACATTGTTTAAATTTGATGACATTCAAGGGATGGGATAAGAGAACTTGATTTCGTGACAGTGTCTGGAAATTATTGTTATCAGTATCAATATTTTGCGGCTTGACTTTATTTTATTGAATACGATTTGTGTCATCTAAACTACAATTCAAATTGATTTTATGATTTGGTTTATTGACATATACTAATGCATATATTATCTTAAATAGTAAAATTGGAAGTCTTTAATTTCATACTCGGTTTAGTAAAATTGTAAAATGGCTCCTCTTTATGTTGGCTAAACCCTAACACAAGCGTGTCATCGAGGGATGGAGAAGGAAAATGACCCTCTAGCCTATATTTTTTAGCTATACAAATTTCAAACTTCAAGCCTTAAATACAGGGCCAAGTGTTCTTAACTGCAGAACTAGTTCCTACAACCTTAGGGCTAAAGCTGGTTAGTGATTTTAAAAGAATAGAAAGAGGGCTAATCTCCTTGTGTCCTTGAGAATTGGTGAGGTGAATAATGGTCACTAGCATCAAGAAGTTCGGCTATGGTCCCTGTGTTTGAGACCAAATAGTTTGAACATGAAACTTGGCATGAATGGCAGGGCATGGGTTGAGATTTGATAATGAACAACAAGATCTCCAACCCAATTATATACAAGAGAAAATTACACTAGGATGCTGCATACCACACATCAATGACTACAAAAAATAATGATTCTTTTCAATTCCTCACAGTTGGAGATTCTGGTACGATACAAATACGATCCACCTCTGAAAGCCACATATTTGGAGCTATTACACATCTGCAATATAAACTGACAACAATATCTTGACTATCATCACAGTTGACAGTTCAGGTATGTAAGATTGAGTTAGCATTCAAGACCACAATTATTTGGCGTAAAATATTTAAGGCATTGCTTCCATCACTCACCAAAAAAGACCCAACTACGCAAAATAGAAGCAACAAACTCCAGAGACAAGTACTAGACAAGTACAGACTGCAGTGGAGCTTTGTGCAATTTGAGAAGCAAGCAAATCCACTTGAGAAAAAAGCTGCAAGCTGAGTTACAAGACAAGGTATTGATGGGGGAAGCGGCAAGACTGTAAATAATGGAGGCCCCTGGAACCTCTATGCAGGGAGGACTTCCAAGTTCACATTTTAAGTTAAAACCCCCTCAGAGTCTACAATGCAGAAATGAGGCAGGATTTGATAGTCATTACTTAACCTAGGCTGATGGCTTAAAACTGTTTCCACTAGTCGGAGAAACTTGTAAGAAGATAAAGAAGGTGCTGAGTTACATCAGTAGCTGGTAAATTTTAAATAGCACACCTCTTTCCCCTCACAATGCTTCCTCGGTTCCTCCCCATTCTTTGTACCATGTTGAATCATCTAGGCTGGTGTTAAACAGCTATGGCACAATGGATTTAGTTTTTGGCCGACACCGGCTTTGGTCGAGCGGTGATCGAACAGCTCTCAACAGTACCTCGACGCCGGACGACATTGTAAAACTTTCATCATAGATGGTGAAGGTATAAGAATAGTTGACAATCTTTTTATCTGAGATGCTGTTATCTGATCAAGAACAAGTGTCACTATCATCCCTTATGGTCTCAGGTAAATCATGCATCTGCATATCATTGTTTTTCACAGAGTTTAGCAGGTTCGCTTGCTATCATAGTACTGAGTCTTTTGCTGTCCTGAGTTTCAAAGTATGTTATATTAGTTTAATAGGTCTTTCAAATTCAAATGGACAACTAAGTTTGTGGGAAGTGCCTTGGCGCTCAAACCAGTCTAAGGGTTGAGATCTTTTGTTATGCCAACCCGTGACCAAATGGTCTGATGCTCAAGGCTCCAGCTAGGATTTCATAATACGTTATCCTATGCATAAGCTGGTCCCTATATGGTTCAAAGACTAGTCGCTATCAGCTGTGTCAAGGTCCTCTAATGGACTGAGTAAGAGGGTTTGAAACCTCTTTGCTCCCTGCTTTGAATTGTTCATGTTTTAAGAAAGGTTTCTTTGTCTTATTGAGATTGCTTGTGTCATCTCTTTGTTTGGACACATCACTTTTAGTATGGAGCCAAACACTTCTGTCCAAATCTTTATGAAACTTGGTGAGGTCAGCTTGCATCATCTTTGATGCCTTGTCTGTCTATATATATCTATAGCTTTGGCTTTGCTCAATGGTTGTTGAAAACTGTCTTATTGCGTTTTCTTTGTTGAGTCTAGTTTTAGCTTGCATTGTTCATGATGCTCTAAGTCTTCTTCGTGATTGTAAATCTTAGAGCTTGAACTCAAAACTTCTTTCATCAACTCATATCATGTTGCATAGCATGAGGGATGTGTAGTGCAACCAACCCAAGAAGCGTTCAAGGTTAAATCTGCTAGTGGTTAGCTGAATTCACGAACAAGACTTTTGAAAGTATTCCATGTTGTAAGAGCTTAGAAACAAGAGAGGGAATAAGTCTAGACTAGTTTGGGACTAGGAGGGATAGCACTATGGTAGTGTATCACTAGAACTATTATTCTTGTAAGAAGTTACTTTAACTTAGTGAAAAGTTTTTGTCTCTCAAGAGTTAGAGACACGCAGTTTTTCTCCCTGCATTCAGGTTTATGCGAGTAAAAAACATTTTTGTGTTGTTTCTTTATTTGCTGCAATTTACTTTCTGCAAACTCGTATCATGTGAATCTAGAATAGCACAAGTGATTGCTATCCTCGGATACAGAAGTAAACGAAAATTCAAAAAAAACCTATTCACCCCCCCTCAAGAGTTAGAGACACGTAGTTTTTCTCCCTACATTCAAGGTTTCTGCAAGTAAAAAACATTCTTGTGTTGTTTCTTTACTTTTTACAATTTACTTTCTGCAAACTCGTATCCTGTGAATCTGGGATAACACAAGTGATTAATATCCTCGGATACAGAAGTAAACGAAAATTCAAAAAAAAAGCATATTCAACCTCTAGTACCTTTAGATGGGAAGAATTGAATATCATGTAGCTTCGTCACAGCAGCTAGCCATATCCCTCTACTGAACATGATGTATACTTGTATAGAATTGTCAAAACGCTCAAAACCATAACAGTGTGTGTTATATACTCAGAAGATTCCTCTACTTCCGAAGGATCTCAAGGTTGTTTCCGTTCTCATTTTATGGCTGTAGTAGATCTGGCTTGAGCGCTCACCATTTTTGAGCTTACAGATCTTGATTTGATATGCAGTGTTACCCCAATGGCCCATAACTTTCAACTAGAAACATGATCACAACTCACATTGACGAGAAATTTAATCTTCCAAGCCTGCAAAAACAAAAAAAACAAAAAAAACAAAACAAAAAAACTCAAACATATGCTTTAATCAATCATCTACACAATTTTCTGCACAATAGCCATATCTATAACACAACCTTAAACTACTCTCCTTTCTATATTTCTTCATTGGTAGATCAACCTCAAACTGATTTAATGGTATAGACAAGTAGCCCAGCTTTCTTTTCTATAAATGATGGCTTTCAAAAAATTATCTCAATTACCTTCAGGATAATGATCATGAGAAATCTGGATGATGGTCCAAAACATTGATATAGAACGATAAAAACTTCACATCAACTTCATGAAATATCACAATGTGAACACTGATCACGAGAATGATAAGAAATGTACTCCTTGATCATAACTTCATAGCCATTACGAACTGAAAATGTATGAATAACAAGAAAAAATCCTCTTGATGTCGGATCTTGAAAAAGCATACTGCTTGAAATGGACAGCAACATCATTCTGAAACAGCAGCAACCAACGTCCCCAATAGGCCATGCAACCTCTGAACTTCTGAACCCACACCTTGTAAATTACAATACAGGACTAGCAACAAGAACAGCTAATGATAATACACTTGATTTCAGAGGATGCATATGCATCCCACATACAATTTCGGCATTTTTATAAACAGAGACAAGGATCGGATAGTTGGCACAAGTTCTGTAACATGAGGATTCATTACTAAATTAAACTTGCACAATGGCATTCCCAACTGTTCACATCCAAGAACCACGCAGCTAAGCTAAATACTGTGGAAATAGAGCACAGTCACAGTAACCAGTAGATGTAACTCACTTTCAATTTTACTGAGATAACTGGATGCTAATTGCTTACTTTCAGAATGGAAGGCACCCGAGCATGATAAGGGAGTTGTGAATGGGCAAATTAGTGTGTCATGTTATGCATGTGAATTAAGAAATTTCCAGAGTACAGATAATTTTAGTGCGATAACTGAATGCTTGAATGCTAATCGCTTATTATCAGAACGAAAGGCACACATGCATAATAAGAGACTTGCAGTGTGAATGGGCAAATTATGCAAATCAATCCAATAAGTGAACTAGACAGGATTGCAGATATTACCTCATAGCGACTTATTGCTGTGGAAGTTCCAAGAATCCAATGCGTCTGGTTTGAATGTGCGAGAACATATAAAGCAGAAGGCAAGCAAAGCAGGACACACAGCACACCAGAGGGAAAGAGACCCTGGGCTAAAAATTCCCATGCCGTCTTCCCCTCAAACCAAAAATTTCTTTTTTATTAATTTTTTAGACCTGCCATGCAAGCGCACCCGCCATGGCAAAGGCCGGATGACAAAGACCAGTCCAGGACTCAACCCCTCAACCCAGAGCCTATCATCCCGATACCTTATACATCCACAATCCAAATCATCTGACATTTATACCATCAAGCTAGGCAGATAGTTAACCGCCGTGCATCTTGACAGAAAAGACATCAACGCGCAACATCACCTGTTTGGACAAGCGCTCCTTCACCATAGTTGTTCAACTCACTAAAAGCTTCACCGACAACATGTCTAAGATTTAGAGAAACAAACCAACATAGACATCGTGCGTCAAATTAAAGCAAAACTTAAACAAGCATACACTGAGCAACTAAGCAGAACCATAACGTATAGCACAAAATTAAGCAGAAATAAAACACAAAAACACATGTACCATGGAATTAAGCAGAAGGAAAACGAACACGGTGAAATTTAAGCAAAAACGAAAGCATAGAAGGATAAACAAGCCGGTTAATATGAGTCAGAGGCAGAAGAACACACCAGGAGAAACTGCATACAACGGCTCCACATCCTCAACGTGTACATCTCAAAGGAATGAGTTACAACCTCGAAGGCTCGAACCCTAATTGTGGTTTTATATAATATTGCCCGCTAACGCGATGGTCGGTTATTATTGATCAACTTATCCTGGTCATCTACGGCTAACATTTGATTTCGAGGGGCGGCTAAAGGGCGGTTTGTTAGAATATTTCTATGCCTTCAACTTGCGTGACCTTATCAAATATGGTGATTTTTTCACCACACAATTCACACTGTTACTTCTCCACTATTAAGTAACCCTGATACGAATAGAATCATACTCTAATATTATCAAAGAAAAACAAAATATTTTTGGAAGAGGTAACAATTTTGGCCATAAAACTATTTAGGAGATCAGGGTGGATTCGAACCACCATCCTCTCAAAAACCTGAAGGCTTTGAGCGCTCTACCATTTTTGAGCTTACAGATCTTGATTACGATTCCTCAAGCGCCCAAGGCCCAGTTTTGAGCTTAGCGAACTTGATTCCCACCTCCCCAAATATTCGGGAGGGCCAAGTTCTACAACAAAAAGATGCACTTCGGGTGAAAACTTGGGTTTTTTTTTATAAAAAAAACTTGGGTTTTAAATGAACATTAACCGAAACCGCTGTATGTATTTTTTTTTTTTTTTTCAAAAAAGTCTTCTCCCGAAAATACTAATCCCATTTTGGTTACCCCTCCCATCCCCCAATCTCCCCGTTATCCAGATTAAGGGTATAAATTATGAATACACAATTCCTTCATGGATCTCAATACTCCCTCCTAGATTATTAGCTTATCATACCCCATCTTTTACATTTCACCATTCATCCCTTTTTTGCTTTTAAAAAGAAACAATATAGAACATTGTATGCATGCTGGATAAAATACCAACAATCAAATGGCAAACCTCTGAATATGCAACGTACAAATATTAATATTTGTAAACACATCTGAATAACAATTTTTCTGATAATTGTAAAAATAAAGGATGTGAGAAGCTCAACTTGTCTCTTGCTGTTGACTACATCCAGATCTCCAACAAGTAACTGATGTATACAATTATAAACTGCGTACTCTTTATATAGAGGAATTACACATTTGCACTGGCTACAATGACATGTATGAAACACTGTAGAATTAGATTTCAAACCATTCCACCAATCGTTCTCAGAATCAATAGCTTGCAAAGGACAAAATTTATTTATCAACTTGCAAAAGGCATCCGAACAATTGTTTATTAACATCAAAGCAAAATAAGACAGTGTAATGAATGTTCAGTGCAGAGAGATTGCAGGGCAAACAGATCATTATGTAAAAAGATTTACCTCAAAGTTAAGTGGGTGGATCAGAAACTCCCTTATTGCAAACTGTAATCATACAGAATTTTCTAAGTTCACATGTATGCCCAAAATACTGAATTCAATGTCTTTAACATGACTAGTTGAACTGTATAATAAGCACCAGAACTAGTTGATACGAACAGTGACTAATTAAACTTATTAAGAGCCATGACTAGTTGAACTTGTATAGATCAGCACTAAGCATAGTTGAATTTGTATAACCAGTCAAACATGAAGTACCTTTTGAACGAGTTTAAATTAGCATTATTATATGAAGTACTCGCTATGCAACCTTTCAAATATGGAGATTCAAATGATCAATCTTGCATTATTATGAAGAACCTGCTAAGTAACTGGGCAGAGATGCATAGAGTATAGAATTAGGTGCATAATACCTTCGTTGGTGACTGAGTATTGCTGTTGCTGATGACCAGAATCCGAGTGTGATTTGCAGGCAGGCAAATATAAAGCAGAATAAAGAAAGCAAGGAAGCAGGACACAGAGCACACACCGGAGGAGAAGACCCTGGGCACAAACAAAAAAACACCCATGCTGTCTTCCCCTCCGAACCACCAAAACCCTCTCTTTTTTTATTAATTTTTTTGACCTGCCATGCAAGCGCACCTGCCATGGCAAAGGCCGGATGACAAAGATCGGTCCAGGACTCAGACCCATCAACTGAGCCAACCCTAGCCGATATCTTATACATCCATATCAACAATCACACCTAAAGCTCCTCGCTATCTTCCAATCAAGAATTTACAATTATACACACCGAATAACCGATTTCCATGTACTCCAGCCTCCTTTAGCCACCGGAAATATCAGACCTGAATTGAAAACGACATCGCATCCTCAACGAAAGCTCCATGGCGTGAGATCCATCTGGATCTGATGTTAGCTCCTTCGCCATAGCTGATTAAGGCATGAAAAAACTTTCAGAACACAAATTGTTGCAGATCTAAGAAACTGTAGGATGCAATCATATTAAACATAAAAGCAAATATGTACCTGAAGATCCAGATAGAAACTTGAAGAACACCAGCTGAAAAAGCGTTGAGCTGAATACAAAAGCTTCAGAGCCCAAAACCACCATCCACATGTAGATCTCGAAACGGTGTCATCGAACATGAAGGTGATTTGCTCAGAGAACAATCCATCGATACGAGATCTGGAGGAGATGGAGAGGCTTGAATGGTGGTTAAGGAACGAGGAGGCGTTGAATGGTATAGACCCAAGGCACCCTATCTTGCTTTTATATAAAGCGCTGGTGGCAACGGACGGCTGTGATTAGCGCTTGATTTTTCGTTCTACGGTACGATGTGAACACGTGACTTTCGTTGCCAAAGGGGTTGGTATGGGAATAATCGACGTAATAATGCGCTGGAGACAGGTAACGTAACGGGTGCTATTGTTCGGGGACCCGACCCGAATCGAATCTCAAACCAAGGCCTGCTAACATACACATCAGGGAGGCATTGATTTGAGGCCTTTATATAGAGTTCGATTATGTGCGGTTAAGCCTCAACTTGCGTGACCTACCAGGAATAGGATCCCTTTGTGGAAGGTTAAGCCTCCATCCCTACCATCCATGGTCTAATTGGATTCTAGTAGTTATGGGATTCCTTTTCAGGTTGAAATCCTAATTACATTCTCATGAGGGGTTGTAGCATATATGCAGTTAGATAAGGATTTGAACAACCACTGGTATTTGAGAAGGCTTATTGAACAACCACTAATTACATGATTGTTAGAGATTCGGACTAAAACTTTTAAATAGTTTATCTATTCACTTGTGAGATTCGGACTAAACTGTGAGAATGTTTATTGTCACAATTTCAAGTGTAAGATCGTTTTCGAAAACCATGTGATAATATTGTGTGATAGTTGCTCAGTAGATCCGGCCGTATCCAATTAAACGCAAAACTTGTAAATCTACGATGACTCACGAGGTAAGAACATTAGTTTTGTCTGTCGTAGCTGTAAATAATGATCAAGAGGTAATGACAGATTATAAATGAAATAAGAAAAAGTTTATTAGAAGGGTAACCATAAACTAGATCATATCAATAAGCAAGTTTGAAAGGGAACTACAACCACAAAAGAAATCACTGCTGACCAAAGAAAAACCACAAAAGAAACCAGTAAAACTAAGCTTCTTTGACCAAGGGACTATACAAACGAGGTTGATGACCATGAACTCGGAGTCTATATATGCAGGTAAAGTTCAACCTTCCATGGTTGGATCCAAACTCTAAGAGCATCTCCAACAGCTTTCCATTTTCTTGAAATTTTCAATTTTAGGGAATATAGAGCTATTTTTAGATCTAACAGCTTTATGGAGATGAAGAAGAAAAAGAAACCTTCATTTCCCAAATTTGCAGCAAAGTCTTTCTTTTCCAAAATTAAATTTTTCACGTGCTTCAACGAATTTAAGACAACAATAAAATATTTTATTGGGTAGTTTATTGTTACAATGAAATATATAATGTTTTTTTGTTATAATTAATGATGATATATTATATTTTATTGTTGTATTAAATGCTGCGATCTCTAAAATGGAAAAGATTTTGATCAATTTTTTTGTGGAGATTTTAGCTTTTGCTTTCCTATTTTAGAAAAATTTTAGAAAAGCTGTTGGAGATGCTCTAACTTCACCATGTTAGCGACGGCCTCATCGCCGGCTGCCACCACCGATTTGGACACACCAAACGTCCGAACATTTCTCTTCCCACGAAGATTGCTCTTCCCAACATCGTAACTGAACTCGCCCAAAACAAACTCATTCCTATACGGTTCATACATCCCATGCTGCATCCAAGCCGTAACACGGCAATCCTTCGGAGCATCAACAACGCTACCCAAAACATGTTCAATAGTAATAGCATCCGGCACAATCAGCTCCGTTAGCTTGACCACAACAAAGCCACTACTCCCTTTCAATGCAAAACACCGCCCCGGCTCTCCGAAACTAGGGCTCAACATCTGATTAGCTTTATGGTGAACCCCGTCCCATGACGTACTCCACCAGCGGCCCTTCACGAGAAGAGGCTCCGAATGGTCAACGACGGTGGCGCCCCAACTAGCCGCCGCGTAATCCGGCCTTGCGTGCTTCTCAGTAGTCTGCTCACTAAATGATCTCTGAATAGTTTTGCACGCGAGAACGATGATATTCGCAAAGCCGATCGTGTTGGCAAAGAGGGCAAGGACAAAGAGGAAGTTGAGCCCACGACGCCATTTGTTAACGCTTAGGGCTTGGCGTGATGGGGGAGGCATAACTGCGTTTCTTCTGGTTTGAGCGATGCAATGACTACAGACGACCGCCATCTTATGTTACTATATGGAAGAAGAAGAAAAACTAGCGACAGCTATATATATATATATAAGTATACAGTATATATGTGTATATAGCTTATCGGTGTCATTAAAATCATATTCAAATAAGAGTGAAAAAATAAAAATAAAATTAAAAAAAAAACAATTTGAAAACCAAACCCTCCGTCCCTCCTGATTAGATAAGATTGTTTAAACAAGAGTAAAAACAAAAAACAAGAGAAAAAGATAAATCACAAGGACCCTTCCTCTTGTTAGCCATAAATTGATGGCAGTTAAAACTCGAACTCTATACTACTAGGCACCTGGACCAAACCAATCGATGTTTTTACCAAACCATACATGATTTTACGAAGCAAAACTAGAGACTCCGATGCAGTAACTTGTATCATGTACCCCAAAATTATTAGATCATCACAATTTTAACACGATTGTTAACTGACTTTGGATAATCTTACAGCTAGTAGCATCTTTCACCGATCTCTATTAATAAAGCCAACAATCAAGAAATTCACTAAATTGTAAACTGTCGTAATTACCTTTAATGAGCTAATTGGAACCTATGTTGCACGGGCACTTCACACCCCTTAAGTGTTGAAGTGTCCAACACGCCCGACATTATGACATGCCTCCGACACGTGTTCGACACGCCACGTGGCGTGTCAAAAAATGTTGATTTTTCCGACACGTTGACCGACACGCCATGTCATCAATTATTAATATATATATATATAATTAAAAAGAGAGAGGTTTAAATGGATTATGGAATGATTGAAATTTTATTGTCTATTAGGTGTTAGAGGAATGTTGTGTTACGGGTACAAATTTGCTCCCCACCCAAAGTTACCCACCCTTATACCCACCTATCTAGCTGAATGTCACGTGTCTTATCTTTTAATCACTCTAACCATGATTAACTATATGGGTTTATATTAGTAAATTATATTATCTTCTAACTCTAATTCTTTTTTCTCTTTCTTTTCCCTGTTTTTCTAAACAAAATAATGAAACCTAACAAATATCATGATTAAACAAATATAACGCCTGGGTATGTATAAATACCATATAAAATTTTGGTTCAGCAAGTCATTTTTTTTCTTTCTTTTGTTCAGCAATAGTTGTCTCATACTCTTTGAGCTCTGGCTTTGGCTCTCACATCAGAGTTTTTGTGGGAAATTTTGTAGTAGGAATAATCTGGAGTGCAAGAACTGCAGCAAGACCAACTTAGTTTTCATGAAGAAAAAGCTTCCCAAACAGTTCTTTCCAAAGATAACACTATATACACATGGCTCTTCCATTAAGGGATCATTTATTATGACTTATATGAGGGATTGAGCATTAAACTAACTTTTCGATCACATTTTTCAATCTTAACCATTCAGTTTTTAGGTCCTAATATGTAGATCACTTATGTAAAATTTCATCCAAATTGGTGATCGTTAAGGTGCTTAAAACTGCAATTTTCATGAACAGTTCAGGATTGGCAGATTTGAACCATCCATTGATTTAAGCTAGTTCAAAGCCTTAAAGATTACTAATTTGGCTGAAAATTTCCAAAAATGATCTACTCATAACGATTAACTAAGAGGTTGAATGGTGGAGATGTTGATATGTGATCAAAAAGTTGGGCTAATGCTCAATCCCTCATATAAGTCATAATAAGGGATCCCTTAGTGGAAGGGTCATATATATATATATATATATATATATATATATACACACACACACACACACACACAGTCTCTATCCAGAGCGAAGCTTCGTTCTGGAATTAACGTGCGAATGTCCTTATTTGACTCATTTTTCGGTCATATTTTTCGATCATACCCGGTCAGTATCTGGATACATATCGTATGATCATCCTTACAAAGTTTTATCCAGTTTGGTGATCGTTTGCACACCGAATCAGATAAAATAAATCAATAAAATAAAACTGTCCAAGTAAAACCGTTGGAGTAAATCATGATTATAGAGGCTTAAACGGTCACCAAACTAGATGAAACTTTGTAAAGATGATCATATGATATGTATCCAGATACTGACTGGGTATGATAGAAAAATATGACCGAAAAGTGAGTCAAATAAGGACCTTCGCACGTTAATTCCAGAGCGAAGCTTCGCTCTGGATAGAGACTGTATATATATATACACACACACCTTGATTTAGTTTGAGTACTAAAATTTGGAATCAGAATATCAGATGATTGAGCAATGAGCAATGCATTTAAATTAAACTTCTAAAGTATATAGAATTAATCATTGTCCATGACGTACTTTTGCTAGATTGCTATTGCATTATCAATTCAATTAAAAAAAAATTCTTGCATATATACGCTAAAAGAAATTGGTAGTAGCATATAGCTAAAGTGATAGCATCATATATACCTTGTTAGATTGTAACCTCACATGACATGATCGTGAAAGTGATTCAACCTCACAAGTTCAAACACAATCCACTGCTATGCATAAGATGATGGATTCTGATCAATAGACTCTATCCGAAATTCACAACTACCAGAAGGAGAAGAACAAAAACATGAAAGATTAACAGAGCTTCATACTTACAAGAGAAACCAAAAGGGAAGAGATATGAGGAGGAAGAACCCAGAAAAGAACTCAGACGTGAATATGACTTTGAGTTGATAACAACGACACAACAGATGCTCCTCATAATATAAGGAGTCCTAAATTTGTTAGGTTTCATTATTTTGTTTAGAAAAAGAGGGAATAGAGAAAGAAAAGAATTAGAGTTAGAAGATAATATAATTTATTAATATAAACCAAGTAGTTAATCATAGTTAGAATGATTAAAAGATAAGACACATGACATTCAGCTAGATGGGTAGGTAACTTTGGATGGGGAGCAAATTTGTATCCATTGTGTTACTAAGTTGATGTCTAGTTTTTTTTACAACCTATATCTGCCCATTTGATTCTCTTTAATGACTTATATTTGATTCTATTTAATGTTATTTTAATATGTTTATGCAATAGATTGAATTTAGACAAAAAAAAGATTCAATTTAGAACATTATTTTGATAATGTAATGAACTTATTTAATATTTTAGTATATTTTTTATGTATTAAAAATACATGAATATATTATTCTATTTGTCGTGTCCAAGCCATATCGGGAACTCAATTTTTGAGTTTTACCGTGTCGTGTCGCTGTGTCCGTGTCCGTGCAACATAGACTAGAACAAATAAAAACAAAGGTCATTACAGTAAACAACAAACTAAATAAATAAAGAAAAATAAAATATAGAGATAATTGAAAAGAAACTACTCAAGTAGTGGGATGTATGCCCCATCCCTAAGTGTCACAAGAAGAAACTTCGTCGTTACGAAGAGCCTCTCTCTCTAGAACTAGAGTGAGAAACTAGATCTAAGTTCCAGCCTTCTCCTCCCCCACTCTCTCATCCAGATCTTGATCCATCCGGATCTAGATCCACGGGAGAAGAGTTGGGGGAGGCTTTTCTAGCTCTGGGGGTTCCTCCAATCTCACTGATCTTCAGCTTGTTCTTCTGGTTTATCCAGCATTTTCTCACCCTTGTGGTGAGCTATTGATCCTTCTATGATCTTTTGTTCCCTTGGTGGTGATTTTCTGGCTTTTGTCCAGATCGGGAGGACCTTGTTTCCTCAATTTTCCTTTTATTTATGTATCTTTTGTCAATTAATCTCTTTGTTTGTAGATCTATGAATACCCAAACCCATATCATCTCTTCTGCCTCTACACATAAGCGTCGTGAGGATACATATGGCTGCGAGTTTAAAGTGTATATCACTTACCTTGGCAAGTATAGGTGCTCACGCATGGGTGTTTCACCCCCCATTCTCCATCGGTTTTGTCGTTGTTCTTGGTCTCCTCTCTGGTTCGTGGTACCATCTCGGCAGCCATGGTTTCATTCGGCTTTGTGTGTCTATGGTGAAGAGAATTAGGATATTGGGTCTCCTAAGGTTTGTGATTTGAGATTTGTTTGGCATGGGAACATCATTACAGAATCCATGTTGTGTTGCTTCCGGCGTGAGTTCGACGACCCTCCTTCGTTGGCGGCGGCTGCTCTGGTTGCTTTACAGTTGTTGCTAGGGTTTTGTAATGTTTTGGGCCACTTACTGGGCCTATGTTTTTAGTTTTTAGTTTTTAGGGGTAGTCAGCTATTGCTAGCTCTTGTTGAGATTAGTTGCTTGATTACTCCTACTGTTATGTACTCTATCATGGGTTTTTCCCCTTAAATGAATCACTTCATTTACCCAAAAAAAGAAGAAGTAGTGGCATGTATAACTGTATAATACAGTAAACCACAATCAACCATTCAAGTGTTTTTTTATGTGTCGTAATCCCGTGCATGTTGAGCTATAAAGGAAATTACTTATAAGAGCATCTGCCACGGGATGCTAAAATCGGTATGCCATAAAAGTCATTATGGCTTATCATAAAGGAATATTCTATTATGGCTATGGAATGATTCAACTGAGCTTCCCACGGTAAGCAATATACATATGCCACATTTCAAAAAAATTGATTTTGTCAACAACAATGTTCCTTTGCTTTTAAAAAAAACAGCTATATTCCTTTGCCAACGGCTAGTTTTTAATGGGCAATTTCTCTAACGTTCATTTTTCAGAGTCTATAAAATCTGCATATTGCGACCATGTTCATCACATCAATTTTCATTCTTCTTCAATCTCAGTCTAGTATCCATTCCACCATGAATAATTCTCAGTTATCATCATCATCTCTTTCTTCAAACGGAACCGATGATTATTATTATCGGGTCATGACTTCATTTGATCAAGAGCAAGATTTATTGTTTCGCACATATGTAAATAATAATCATCTCTTGGCGAAGTTGAATGATAATGAGGACGGCGACGAGACCGAATCAAGACCCAGAGGAGCAGTTCCTGGTCATATTGTTATTAATCGTAATCGAGGAGAAGCGGCATATAATCTATATATATATTACTTTACTGAGGTTCCACGATTTTCTGAAGAAAAATTTCGCAGGCGATTTTGAATGAGCAAAAGTTTATTCCATCGAATTGCAGATGCCGTCAAACCTCACGACAATTTCTTTATGCAACAACGCGATGGTATTGGTAAGCTCGGTTTGTCATCCTTGCAAAAACTTACTGCTCTTTTTCGAATGATTGCTTATGGGGCACCATCTGATTCCCTTGTTGATTATTTAAAAATTGGTGAGTCTACTGCAATTTGATGTTTGAAAAGGTTTTGTCGAGCTGTTATAAACGTCTTCGGAGCTTGCTATCCGAGAACACCTAACACCGAGGATGTCGTAAGACTTCTATATATAGGTGAAGAACGCGGCTTTCCAAAAATGTTAGGGAGCTTAGATTGCATGCATTGGCGCTGGAAAAATTGTCCAACAGCTTGAGCTGGAATGTACTCGTGACGTAGTAGATTACCGACGATTATCCTCGAGGCAGTAGCTGATTATGATCTTTGGATTTAGCATGCACATTTTGGTTTACCAGGCTCCAACAACGACATCAACGTGCTCGAAGCATCTCACCTATTTGCAAATCTTGCAGAAGGTAAATCTATTCCTGCTCATTATAAGATTCTGACACTGGTTATTATTTGACTGATGGTATATATCCCAAGTGGTCTACATTGGTACAAACTATTCATGATCCTCAAGGTCCGAAAAAAGCATATTTTGCAAAAAATCAAGAGTCATGTAGGAAGGATGTTGAGCAAGCATTTAGAGTTCTTCAATCACGCTAGGCAATTGTGAAAGGACCTGCACGTTTTTGGGATAAATATGTTTTGCATGATATAATGACAACATGCATCATAATGCATAACATGATAATCGAAGATGAGCGTGATCTAAGTGCTCCGATTAAAGATTTCAACCGGGCTCCTCCATTATCTGTTGAGTTGGTAAGTAATGAAGATACATGGTTCCAAGAGTTCCTTGCTCGATGTAGGAAAATTAAAGACAAGTTAGCTCATATTGCATTACGGAATGCGTTGATTGTGCATCAATGGAACCGACATAGTATACATGGGTGAAGAATGTTCAATACTGTATTTATCATTTGTTGTGTTTATTTTGCTATGCAATTTCTTCGGAGTATTAGTTTTATGTCCCCTCCGATTGTATTTCAAGGATAATAAAAGTGATAACTTATTTCTTATGTCTTGTTTCTTTTGTTAACTCTATGATTAATTATCAATTCATCGATGTTACAATACATCATATATCATATAAAATATACTAGCACATCACTATACATTATTTCCTTTTAACTTACATTATTGTCACTCTAACCAAGATGCATAGATGTCCAACACTTCTTTCAAAAAGGTGATAGACTACACAATGCATTTTTCAAGAAGTTATCGTCATATACAGACCATTAGATTTAGTAAAGCAAATCTATCTCAAACCATTAGATCCTTATCTCATATTCTCTCTTTATCCGGATTCAGACCTTATATTCAACTTACATTATTGTCACTCTAACCAAGATGCATAGATGTCCAACACTTCTTTCAAGAAGGTGATAGACTACACATTGCATTTTTCAAGAAGATATCGTCATATACGAACCATTAGATCAAATAAAGCAAATCTATTTCAAACCATTAGATCCTTATCTCATATTCTCTCTTTATCTGGATTCAGACCTTATATACACCTCTTCTTCTCCCAGAAACTCACACCATTGTTTCCACAACAATCACATTATACACTTCAATGGCAGATGTTAGGCAAAAGAAAGTTGTCCAACGAAAAGGAAATTTTTCAATCCAAGAAGATGAACTCTTATGTCATATATATCTTGAAATTTCTCAAGATCATATCAATAGTGTTAACCAAAAGAAGGATAAAGTATGGGTGAGGATCATTGAATTGTGGAATCATGATAAGGATGAGAATCAGACGAGAACATCCAAGTCTCTCCAAAGTTGATTTGTAGATCTTACTTACTGTGTAAGCAAATTTCGTGGTGTTGTTCGTCAAGTGGAGGATGACGATCCAAGCGGTGCAAATGAGAAAGATATTGTAAGTATTTTTTCAAAGGCTATTTTTTTATTAACAAAGTTATATTATGAATTAATGTTAACCAATTATTCATTGTTGACATTTATAGTGTGCCAAAGCAAAACAAATTCTACTAAATGATCCTAACTTCACAAAGAAGAAACTTCAGTTTGATCATGTGTGGCATATTCTTAAGGATGCTGAAAAGCCGATACTAGTAGAAGTTCAACAAGACCACGACAAAGAAATGATTCAAGTGAAGGATATGAATCAGCATCTCGCACATCACAATCGTCAGGTACACTACCATTTGATGTCGATTTAAATGCAGATGAAGACGAACAAGAGCTATATAATGATGAACACGGCACGTCTCATCGACCCATTGGTGTAAAGAAAGCAAAGCTGAAAAGGAAAGAGGCCAATGAGCAGACCAAGATTGCTAAACAAATCAGAGAATCCAATCAAGAATTGAAGGAGTTATTTGAAAAAAGTTTGTTAGAGAGAAATGCTTTGACTGTTAAGCATGAGCAATATTCATCTCAAAAATTAGCTATTCAGCGTGAACGTGAGGAAAACAAAATCATGCTTACTAGTTTGGATACAATTACCGATCCAGAAAGGCGTGAGTACTTAGGATCGAGAAAAGCAGAGATAATGGAGAGAAGAGCTCGTTAGTCTCGACAACCACCTGCAACATCTGGCTTTGGTAATTTCAATAACATAAACCAATTTCAAGGTGGTTCACAAGAACCTTTCAACTATGGTAACTTTGCTAGCCCATTTCAATTTCCAACTACTTTTGGTGGATATGGGAATCACCATGGAGAAGCAGCTGGATATGGTGGAGTCCCTCATTATGGAGGAAGTGATGGATCAGGAACAAGTGATGCACATGGAGGAGCGCGACAATTCGGAGATAGCAGTGGATCTAAGACACATAGCGGATATGGATTCATGCCCGAACATGGAAGAGATGATGATGATCCGACGGATTACTAAATGTGATGATTAGTAGTTACTTATGTATCGTTTTCTTATTTTGTTTGCATAAGTGTGTATGATACTTTTTTCGAGCTCGAAGCTAGTATCTGAGAAGGTTTTGAAGAGACCATTATTTAATTTCGTAATTTAATAATGTGTAATATTATCTTTTATGAAGTAATAACTAATTATGTGTTAAACTAATTTAGCCCAAATATATTCAATATTAGACTCAAATGAAAGATCTCGTTGTGTATTTTGTAATGGTGTAATTTTTATTATTAGAAAACTTATAAAATTGAAGATTAATGGGAAAATGAAATTGTAACTATAATTGAGAAAGGATATAGTTGGAATAAGAAAGATGGAACAAGGATAAAGATGGAACAAAAAGATAAAATAATAAAAAATTAACTTGGTATGGCTTACGGGAATGAAACGGTATATATGGGGTTCAACTGTTCACATATGACAATTTTTTTTTGAGATGTGTGGAATGGCTTACCGTGGGAGGGTGTAATAAGCCATATATGGGGTTTTGGCATACCATGGCATATAGTCTAAAGGAAATGATAAAAAGTGCCATTTTTTTTTTTGAAAATAAATAAGGGATAAGCTGTCATTTGAAGTAACATCTTAAACCAATTACTTAATTTTACGTAACATTAAAAAAGGCGAGAATTCAGTATTTCCAGTATTACAAAGAGTAGTTTTAGTTACACCTCTCAATTTGCTATACATGTCTCTTTTAATTTTGTAAAACTTGATTTTCCTATTTTACCCCCCTAACAACAATTTGCTGTGAAATTTCTCTGCAACCAAAACCTCAGTTGGATTATTTTCCACCTTTCTCCTCCATAGAAACTTCGACTTAGCCACATCCTTGACTTGTTAGGGTTCCACTAGCTTCAACGATTAGAACGTAAGAGGCCACGTAATTTAAAAACCCAACAGTTGGTATTGTCTTCATGTTTACAAGAAATAAATAATTTTCAAGAACAAATTATGCTTAAAGAATGGGCCTTTGGCCTCATTTGTACCCAAAAAAAATAATATATGCTTAAAGAGTAAAAGGAGTTTTAGTTTGAGTTCATGGGCATAAATCAATTAACTGGGAACTGGTGTTGTTGAGTTCTCCTATATCCAACAACCAAGTACTTTGGATGGGTTCGGCTTTCGGTGACACAATCCTCTCAATGGGGAGGCTGGATGCCTGAATGTATGTCTTAAGACAATCCTCTCAAATGAATCAAGTTTCGTCCTCCTTAGAATGCCCTTATGGTCAAACTCTCATGAACAGATTAACTTACTATACAGTGCAGTGCGTGTTGAATAAACAAAGGTCGAAGAAGAGAGACAAAATGTTGAGAAAGAAAAAGGAATAGGGTTTGTTCCTCAAATGTAACTATGTAAGGCAATACTAAACTGGATAACATGTTAGAAGATAAAACATGAATTACGTTTTTACAAAAATTAAAGCACATATGCATATTAAATTTAGAGATGTAACTAAAATCACCCTATTACCAAAAAAATTAAACCGTAAGATAGAAACAATATAAAATGACATCCTACTACCTTAAACAGTTGCATAAAACAGAAAAACCACATTTAAATAGATTTAAACAAATAAGGACATAAGCACAGGCCCACATTGCAAAGTATCACGCCATGTCAGCAATTTTTATGTAAAGTACCTAAAAAACCAATCTTTTTTGAAATATCTACAAAACTGTCATTACCTCAACCAAAAATATATATATATATATATATATATATATATATATATATATATATATATATAGAGTTAATAGTTAAAACCTCCAACCCCAGGAGGCGGACTACCGCCCAGGAGTGGCTCTGGAGTTGTATCTCTTATTAACTTCTCAATCCCCAGGTGGCGGACTACCGCCTAGGAGTGGATCTTGAGTTTATCTATTTGCTTTACTTATTTTATGAAGTGATTGTTTACTATCCCTGAATTTTAAGGATTACAGATTTACTTCTTTTCCTTATTTTCTGCTAAGTCTGTTATTTTCTCCAACCAAACAATAAGTCCAGGTCCAAACAATAAGTCTCAGGTGAAGCATGAGCTGATGCGGCATGAGCGGAGTCGAGTGAATAGTGGTCTTTAGGATCATAAGCCAAGGATCTTAAATCCTATTATCCTTTTAGTTCCGGTCTAGTTTTCTCTTCTCTTCCCAAAATGAGTCGACTTTTTAGATTAAGCTCAGTCATTTCTAGTTCGTCTAGGTCCTCCCTCAATAGAGTCCCAGACATAGTCAATGAAGAACAGATAGAGTATCAATCAAATGATAACATAGATATGAATGACTGTAATATTCCCAGAGTTCCTAGTCATGAAATTTATAAGAAAAAATGGAGTCTAGCTTCATTCAAAAGTGAACACCATATTAAATCAGTAGAACAAGTCTATGCCCTTAGTAAACAACATGAAACTTGCCAACTTTTTAGTCCAGAATCAATTAAGAAACATAAAAAAGATGGTCATAATTTCCTCCATATTGAATTAGTTCAAATCGGTGTCAAGCCTTTAATTAGAAAAGGTCTTAACGCCTCTATTCTTCTATGTTTAAGAGATGCAAGATTTAGTGATTTTAATGACAGTACCCTTGGTTTAATTGAGTCAAGTCTCTTTAATGGCCCAGTTCATTTTAATTGTTACCCAGATTTCACCATTAGCCTTAGTGACCCTCATATCCTAAAAGCTTTAACTCTCAATATTAAAACTTCAGGTTACCATGTTCTTGAAGGAACCCAACATTTAGCTTTGATTTATAGAATCCATTACAAAGTCACCGGTACGGATATGAATTTCCAAGCCATTAGCAAAAGTCCCAAAAACCATACTCTCTTAATTCAAAGTAGTCAACAGAACGCCAACATTAGTGTCCCTCACACAATCCGATGGTCAGATGTCCATCTTCCTTCTGAATGGTCTCTCACTAGTGAGAATCAACCATCTAATGCACAACATAGTCTTTCTGATTTAGACTGTATTCAACAATTTAATGATGGCACAGTAAGAATTAATTTTCAAAATTCTAGGATAAGCCAAAACCCAAGAATTCAAGAGGTAGGAAACTCCTCTAGACATTCTTTTGCTACAGCTAGACATTCATTTACTGGTTCCACCACAGCTGAAACAATGTCTAGACGAGATTCTGATCTAGATAAAGAAATTAAAAATATTAGGATTAGAGAATTAGAAGAAGAATTGCAAAAGCTCAAAATTAAAAACATCAGAACTACTTCCCAAGTCAGTTACCCAATTACATGGAAAATGAGCCTCAAAATATATCAACCACAGATGAAGACCAAACTTCTCCTACTGCTTCTAATTTTCTAGTTACTCCCCCACTAAATCCTCAATGAAGTACACTTACTCAATCTTTTGTAATCAACTATTCTAGATTAGATAAACACCTTGAATTAGAAGAAAACATCCTTAAAAGAAATCTTTATAGAATGAAGTTCCCTTTCATAGATCAAAGAAAGCAATTATTTCGTAATTGGCAAGCGTTTATGCTTGAAACAAAATCTGAAATATTCTTTCTTGATTTCATAGATCAATTAAACAACCAAAAAATACAAAGTTTAACAAAAGCAAGATGAAAAACCTCCAATAATTCAGTCCTTTACAAACTTTAACAAAAACAAATTTTATTCAAAAAATAAATTTAGAAAAAATTGGTCCAAAAAACCAAATCACCAACAAAAGAGTAAACCTTTTGATAAAAGTAAAACTAAATGTTTTAAATGTCATAAAACTGGTCATTTTGCAAATAACTGTCCAGTTAAAAATACTATTAATCAACTAAAAATCAGTGAAGAAGAAAAAGAAAAACTCATACAAACTTTAGAATTACGCAATACTGATTCAGAAGATGAAGTAAGTGGAGATGACATCTCATTGATAGAATCTTCTTCCTCTGAATCCAATGAACATTCTTCCCCAGACATTACTTTTGGGTGTAAGGATGCATGTAATTGTAAAACAATAAATGTCATTTCCAAAGAAGAAGAGCAAGAAGAACTATTAATTGATTTAATAAGTAAAATAGACAACCCTGAACTTAAAGCAGAATACCTCAAAAAATTAAAAAAACTAATTACCCAAGAAAATATCATTAATCCTCCCTCACAAAAAATTAGCCATATTACAACTTTCGACAAATTTTCTACTAGTAAAAAGGAAATAACAATCCAAGATCTACAACATGAAGTAAAAACAATCAAGAGTCAAATACATGCTTTACAACAAACACATTCAGAACTTATGAATGACAATAAAGAAATTAAACAAGAATTAAATTTACTAAAAATAAATAATCAATTTCTTAAACTACAGGATCCCCCTGAAAATCCTTTTCCAAATCCTTTTCAGGAAAATACTGAAGCTGAAACCTCTGAAAATAATACTATTAGTACCATACGCCAAATCCAACATAAAAAATGGTACACTACCATCCAACTCAAAATAAAAGATTTTCAAATAACAATAACAGCACTTATTGATTCCGGAGCAGACCTTAACTATATCCAAGAAGGCTTAATACCTTCAAAATACTTTGAAAAAACAAAAAAATCTTTACGATCAGCCAATGGAACAAAAATGGATATTAAATACGAAATCCCTAAAGCCCATATCTGCCAAAACAATGTCTGTTTCAAAACTTCATTTGTCATGGTTAAAAATTTAACTGATAAAGTAATTTTAGGACTACCTTTCATTACTTTAATTTACCCCTTTAAAACTGAATATGATGGTATTATTACCTACCCTTTTGATGAACCAGTAAAATTTACTTTTCTTTCAAACCCCGAAATCCATACCGTAAGAGCTTTTCAAGAAAATAATATTTCAAAAACTCTCAATTACATTCAAGCAAAAAATAACAGATAATCTTTCTCCAAGAAGAAATTAATTTCAAAAGAATAGAAAATCAACTTCAAAACCCTTCCCTTCAACAAAAAATCAAAACTTTTGAAGCAAAAATAATCACAGAAATATGTTCTGATATTCTTACAGCCTTTTGGCACAGGAAAAAACATATTGTTTCACTCCCTTACATCAAAGAATTCAATGAGAAAAATATCCCTACTAAAGCTCGCCCAATCCAAATGAGTCATGAGATTATGGATTTTTGTAAAAACGAAATTAATGATTTACTCCACAAAAATATTATTCGCCCTAGTAAATCCCCTTGGTCTTGCCCAGCTTTCTATGTTCAGAAAAATGCTGAACTCGAAAGAGGGACTCCCCGCCTAGTCATTAATTATAAACCCCTTAACACAGTCTTAGAATGGATCAGGTATCATATTCCCAACAAACGAGACATTATTAACAGATTAAACAAATCTGTTATCTTTAGTAAATTTGATATGAAGTCAGGATTTTAGTAAATTCAAATCAGTGAAACTGACAAATACAACACTGCATTTGTCACACCATTCGGTTATTATGAATGGAATGTTATGTCATTCGGATTAAAAAATGCCCCTAGCGAATTCCAAAACATAATGAACGACATATTCAATCCATATAGTCACTTCTCCATTGTCTACATTGATGATGTTTTGATCTTTTCTCAATCAATTTATCAACACTGGAAACATCTTCACCAATTCTTTTCCATAATAAAGAATAATGGTCTAGTTGTTTCTGCCTCAAAAATCAAATTATTCCAAACTAATATTCGTTTTCTTGGATTTAACATTCACCAACTCCAAATTAAACCCATTGATAGAGCGATACAATTCGCTGACAAATTCCCAGATGTCATTTTAGATAAAAATTAATTACAAAGGTTCCTAGGATCTTTAAACTATGTAGCAGAATTTTACAAAAACCTCAGAAAACACTGTAAACCCTTATTTGATAGATTACAAAAAATCCTCCCCCTTGGACATCAGTACATACATCCTTAGTCAAAGAAATTAAGAGTCATGTCAAAACATTATTATGTCTAGGAATCCCTCTTCCCGATTCCTATAAAATAGTAGAAACTGATGCCTCTGACATAGGTTATGGAGGTATTCTCAAACAACAGCTTTCTCCCAATCATCCAAAACAAATTGTTCGTTTCCATTCTGGAATTTGGAACCCCGCTCAGTCAAATTAGAGTACTATTAAAAAAGAAATTTTATCAATTGTTTTATGTATCAGTAAATTTCAAGATGATTTATTAAATCAAAATTTTTTAGTCCGTGTCGATTGTAAAAGTGCTAAAGATGTTTTAGAAAAGGATGTTCAAAACATTGCCAATAAACAAATCTTTACCCGTTGGCAAGCAATTTTAAGTATCTTTGATTTCGAAATTGCATTCATTAAAGGCAGTGACAATCATATCCCCGATTTCCTAACTCGTGAATTTCTACAGGGTACCAAACCATGAAGTCCAGCTCATCCAAAGGGAGAAATCCCGGAAAAACAATTAAAACATCATCCTCTCCAGTCAAGCCAGAATCACCCGAGTCAAAAATCAAACATAGCTTCTTATACAGTTCATTCTCCTATTAATTTAGTCAACCACTATAGTGCTCTTGGTAGCACCCCCTCGCTCCGTATACTTCCTCGGAAGCACCCTCAGTCAAATAAAACTTAATTATCAGTCAGTCCTAGTAAAACAATATGACCCTTACAAAACAGACTCATCATTAAAACCTTCAGTCAATTACAAAAAATCATCCCCTTATTTTGACAGGGATGAGCATTTCCTATTTCATGTCGAACCTTCCATGAGTCATATAACAAATCTCATTTCCTTAGTCAAATATTACTACGGTCCAAATTCTCATTACCTTCCAGGTAAAACTTTAGCATTTTATAAAGATATCGTATACAAATCCGAGTCATTATCTATTAAACCAATCTATGACCCAAAAGATCCAACCAAAATATTATACCATTCTCTCTACATAATCCGTATTATTTCATTATCCCAATGGGGTGATTCCCCTTTACTCCCCACAAGTTAGACACCATCACATTCACTTATCATGATTACATTGCAGCATGGAGTAGAATTCTCCTCCACCAGTCAGAAGATTTCAGTCATTCATGGTTCCTAAATTTGGATAGGAGATTCAATCGCCAATTCTCTATGTGGTTTGGTGATTGGTGGGAAAACCATGGTTGCCCTTATGACCTTCTCCCTATTGATCTCCAAAATACAGTCAAAAAATTTGATTCAGTCATGACTTTCTCAGAACATGAGAAAAGATTTCCAGTTACTCTCCAGTTCATGGCCAAATATAAAATCCCTTGGATTTTCAAATGGCTGTATAAACATGAAAATCACATGATTCTAAGACAACTCTTAGTCAAATTGTGGGACAAATTCAATACTGAAAGAGTCCTTACCCAATTCAGTGAAGAATTTTCAGTTACTCCTTTGAGTTCAAAAACTCCGGCTTCCATTCAGCCAGTTCCTCAGTCAGCTCAGATTCCTCAGTCACCATCTTCTTCTACGAAGAAAATTGAGTCACCATCTTCCTCTAAAAAGAAGAAAGCATCCAGTCCATCATCATCTTCCAAAGCAGAAGAATTAAAAGAATTAGCCAAACAATTACTACAACAGGCAGCCAGACTATCCACAGATGATGAAGAAGAACACTCTTCCTCAGAGTCATCATCAACTCACAGTCATCAAAGTTCCCCCAGTCAACCACTAAAAAGATGGGCCGATTATGAAGATAGTCAGGATCCATATGCAGAATATGAGTAATTCCAGTCAAACTGCCCCAGTCAGTATTTCCACCGAAAGCATCAGCAGTTAGTTTTTTAGTGGTGGACAAGCTTCTATTCATCAACAGTAAACCCCAGTCACTATTCCCACCGAAAGCATCAGCAGTTTTTTAGTGGCAGACAAACTCCTATTCACCAACAGTAAACCTGTGACTGACAAGTTACTATTTACACTATTCACTTTTTACTATTCATCACTTTTGTAATCTCTATTTATAGTCGCCTCTGGCTATAGAAGCAGCAGGCTTCATTTTTTTCCTCTCTTCTTCTTTTCTCTCTTCCTCTCCACCAGTTAGCCTAAATATCAAGAGAGCTCTGCCTCTCACTCATGCATCAATTTTAATTTTGTAAGTTTGTAACTCTTTTATTACAACATTAATCAAATGTTATATATATATATATATATATATATATATTCCTTTCGATTCCTTCGATAAAATCTAGCTTCGTCTACTATGTCACACTTAAAATCCACAAAGCTATATATACATAGCTACAATCCAAACACAATGGATCGGAGGAGACAAGCAAGTCCAGTGTACGCGCGGTAGTGGAGCGGAGGCTCCAGCAGCCCAGGCTCATCTCCGGCGCATCTTCCGTCGCACCTCAATCCTTCCGCCACTAGATTCTCCACTATCAAGCGTAACCAGAACGTCACCGCCAAAGCCGCCGTGTAACGCCTCGCGCAATTCATGGCGTCGCAGACGACTGCCGATGAAGACGACAACGACGATGATGACGTCGGTTACCGATTTCCTTCTCGGCAACCTCATGCACCGTCTGCTTACTCCAACAATAGCGTGGGAGTGGCCTTCCGGCGATATCGACGGTTCAGTCTGCTAGATCCCCGTCTCTGGCAGTAATTTCCGAGCCTAATTCAAATTAGGATGCTGATTTGAATCATGTGGAAACCAAGTCTGTTTGATTTTGGTGTTTATTTTGAGATACGAATGTTAGCTACTATGAATTTGTTTTTGAATGTATTAGAGTATGAGCATGCTTTTGGAACTTTGATTAGAATTTCGGCTTCTTTGTGTTAATTCGAGTTTCGGAGTGTTATTATATGCTGTGGTTTTGATTCTTGTCATAGTTGAATAATACACTGTTATTTTTGTGAATTCGATTGTGGCTACATTATGGCTAATTGTGATTCTTGTATTGTAATTAGTTTGCTCGGAACTTTGTATTGCATACTACTTCAGTTCATTCAGCATCAGCAGGAAGACTCTCACTGTTAGCGTCGTGACCTCAACGCTCAACGATGGCCAGCACCGCGACGCTCGTAGACGGTCGACGCCTGAAGTCTGGCCGGCTCGCCAATTGGAACAGCCACCGATTTGGGATGATACTCAATTAATCTTTATGTAGTAGCAGAAACTTGAAAAACATGAATGCAGTAGCATAACTACAACAAGAATACATCGAGTGTAGTAGGAAAAAAAAAAGTGATGTAGTAGAACCGAACAGTAGCATAATTCATAAATGAACTTTCCCTATCATTAGTAGCAGTAATAAATGAATTTTCTATCAATACTGCATTTACTGAACATGCTACTACACTAGCCGAACCAATAAAAACCTGCTGCTACAACACGTACTGAAAATAATTGCTGCTGCTGTTGCTGCTACTGCATTAGTTGAGCAACTAAAAACTTGCTACCACACTTACTGAAGCACACTAGCTGAACCATTAAAACTCTGCTACTATATTAGTTAAGCTACTGAAAACATGTTACAGTAGTTACCAAAACTGCTACTACACTAACTGAACCATTAAAAATATGCTACTGCAATAGCAGCTAAAACAATACATGGTGAAGTCTGATTTAATTTGATTTATTTTGTATAAGGACAATTTAGTAAATTAAACCATGACTAGTAGGAAGAAAAAAATTCATTCTTATTTGTTAAAAATTATCCTTATTTGTTTAACAACAACAACACTAATAAATTGTTTAATAAACCCTAAACAACAACACTAATAAACACTAACAACAACAACACTAACAACAACAACACTAATAAACCCTAAACCCTAAACCCTTAACAACAACACTAATAAATTTATTTGTATTTCAAATCTTTTTAAAAGATATATATATATGATTTGCTATAAAAACAACTACTACAAAATAATAAAGATAAAGATTAATTTCAGTTTACCTTTTAAAGTTTAAAGTAACATTATTTAATTCTTCATATTTTAATTTAAAAAAATTTACCTTCTAAAGATTTTATTTTTTATAAATCAAATTTAATTGTTAAAATTTCATCCAATTGTTAAAATTTACCCTCATATTTTCTATTTTATAAATCAAATCCAACTAACATAAAATATTTAAAAAATATACTACTATAAAATCTTTTAAAATAAGTCATAAAAACGATTTATTTTATTATATGACTATTTTAACATTTTTATTAAGTTATTAAATCAAAATTAATGTATAAATTAAACAGAATTTGAACGATTAAACATGATTTATAAAAATTAAAAAACTTTAAAAAAAAAATTAAAAAATTAAAAAATAAATTTTCAAAATTAAAAAATTAAATATCACTCCATGTAAGAGAGAGATTGTTTCAACTTGAATTTGGAGAAGCTAGTAAGCAAGAATTTGGTATTCCAAATTAAGAAGATACACGTAAGAGAGAGATTGTTTCAACTTTCAACCAAAAAATCCTACATGTAGACAGAAATACAGATGTTTTGTACAACGGCCACAAATTAATTCCCCTGTCACATCATCCGTCTGTTTTTAGGCTAAGCCCATAGATCTTAGATCTAGGGTAGATCTGGGCGGACTCGAACCACCATAATCCGAACCACAAGGGAACAGATACTCAACCATTTTGAGTATTCAGATCTTTAATTGAATTTGATTCAACCCATTAATTAAGTGTTCAACCATTTCGACCAACAGATTCAATGATGAAACGTTCAAAATTTGAATTTTGGTAATAATTGTAAATTGTTTACCACTTAAAAACACACGACCAAGAGGGACGCAGACAAAGTAAGCTTGAGATAACATTTAAGAAACAGAGAGCTTTCAAATTCAAATCAACTCGAACCAAAACATCTGAAAACATGATTCCAGGTCCAACCAATGGCAAAAAAGAACAGCGTGACAAGAAGATCACCAAAGATTGAAATCAGCTGTGAAGAATCAGTCAAAATTTTGTAGACATCGCTTGGCAAGGAGAAAAAAAAAATCACAAATCAAGGCTCCAAACACCACAAAACAAATACCAATATAACTGCAAAGTTGCAACCAGTACTTTGTTCCTAGCATTTCTTTCTCATAACATGGATCTTGTAAAACATCCTTTCCAGAACTAATTTAACCGAAACAGTCACATGATACAGTTCAAGTCTAGCAAACCCGACAAATTGAACGGTTCCAAAGTGATTGTTCCAAATTGCCAGTCACATAGATACTTAATAAATGGTGCTAGGCTAAATTATAACAATAATTTACTGAACAGTACTTGCATATGATTAGTAAAATTAACAATAGAAGGTAAACGATCTCTGGTGCCAGATGATAGCTGAACACAACCAGAATATATCGTACACAAATGGTAAATTAAATTGATATAGTGAAATTAGACCGTACTATGTAATCGTTGTGCAATAATTTAGAAGCTTGGACAGCCGTAGGGCTGCTTCAGTTTAATTGATCACCTCGGTATTGCAGGATTTCTTCTGTGTACTTCATTTGAGCTTCCATATGTTGCTTCAAACCTCCAAGTTGCTTAAGTAGCCAAAACTTCTAATTCTATGAATAGCACCCTTCAATGTATAACAAGTACAATACAGGGATGCAGATTCAAATTCATATTCTACAACCAACTAATACAAAAGGTAGACTTCAAATAAATTGATATATGTAACCAGTATGGGCAAAATGAAATTGTTATATGTAACCAGTATGGGCAAAATGAGTAATAGAACATATAACATGTATGCAACGCGCAGATCGTGCAAAGGATGGAATGAGAACTGGATGGCCAAACATCACCAAAGGTGTAAACTCTGTACTAATTGGATTACGATGTGGAAAATTTAAAACCATTAAATCAGCCTCCTTAGAAGATCCAGTTAAGCAGAATTGCAATAAAATATTGCATGTCCTTCAACTATTTAGTTATGTATATGATTGATTTACTCAAATGGAGAATATTTGCTTTCAAATTGTTAAGCATGGAACGATCTCTTTTAAAAGGTGCATGATACGAACTGTGCAAGGACAGACTGCTATTCTATATATGTGGAGATTATTAGTGCCATAATTAAAGGAAAATAATGCATAGATGAAGAGAATATTACCTTTGGTGTAGTCAGTTGTCCAGAATCCAAGGTTTGTCTGGATTGGTTTGGAAGAGCGCAGAACGAGCAAATATAAAAGTAAAGCAAGGACGCAGGACACACAGAGGGGAAGAGACCCTGGGCTAAAAAAATCCCCATGCAGTCTCCCCCCTCTAACCAAAAAATCTCTTTTTTATTAATTTTTTTATGACCTGCCATGCAAGCGCACCTGCCATGGCAAAGGCCGGATGACAAAGATCGGTCCAGGACTCAGCTCATCCACTGAGCCTATCGTCCCGATTTCTTATACATCCTGATTCCAAAATCCCACCTGAGCTCACAAATTACAATCGTCCCAACCCAGTAACACCAACAACCAAATCTCTCGTTGAAACAAGATTGGATTTGACATCGGACCCACAACACCTCTTCAGATTCGAGAAAAGCTCCATCGTCTCAGCTCATCACAGCTGATGAACACAAACAACAAATAAACACGTCTCAGAATATATCGAATCGTCAAAAAAATTAAGAACCAAAATACAGCAACGTAATTGAAGAAAGCAGAAGAGCATATAACGAGCTAATATATACAAATCGGAAACATAGTCTGACCTGTAAATCGATGCAGAAGCATAAGAACACCAGCTGAAGCCGTTTAACTGAATACGACACCTTCACTTCTCAAAACCACCATCACCATGTAGATCTCGAACCGATCTAATCGGATTCGACATCCATGAACACAGAAAGCAATCCATAAAGAACAGATCTGAAGGAATAGAGACGAAGAAGAACGAGTATTGCGAAGAGGAAGAGGTCAAGGAGAGAGAGAACGCTAAACGCGTCTGGTGCATCTTTTCTCGGCAACCCCCCTTGTCCTTTTATATAATTGAAGCACGGAACGGACGGTGGAGATTGACACGTTATCCCTTTAGGTGGACGGCTAGAGATTTAGTATGACGAGGCGGTGGGATTAAAAATTAATAAAAGCAGGTATCAGATGCCAGAGAGGCGTGGCGTAGTTGAGGGGGCAACTTTTCTTGTGGTCATATCAAACACGACAATAGAAATTGCCGCCTTCAGATAGGGACCCGCGAAACGCGTGATTGGGGCTAATTTTCAACTTTCAACAAGTCTAAGTTATTCTAGATTATTCGGGTACTTGGGCCGTTGGTTTTAAGGAGATATGTTGGCCCAAGGTAAACTAAAAGCCGGAATTCTGCGGCCCAGTCCAAATTTGTATCATGAGAACACAAATATAAGCCGCACACAAATTTGGTCAGAAACAATGGGGAAAATACAGTTAATTGTGCAGCTCAATTCTTTTATCAACGAGCTGAGAGAGTCATGTTCATTCTTTAGAAGTGTCATGTTCATCTACTCGATAAACTAATTTCGTGCACAAAGCTCACTGAAAAATTGTAGCCATGATTTTGTCTTGTGATTGGGTTTGGTGGCAACCCATTGTTAAAAAAGAAATGAACACCCTGTAAACTTCTCGTATGCTAAAGACCATCACAACCCAAGGATTCATATAACGCTAGTAAAAATACATCAAAAAAGAAAATTAGGATCATCATGAGACCCGACTATCATATATATGCGAACTTGCAAGATAAATAACACCTCGGACCAATGAGATCTTATTGCTCTCGAGTGAAAACCGGCTAGGACTCGGATCGAGCTAGTACGGTTCATATACTGATTTTGGGGATGCAGATACGTACCCATCCCGAAAAACAAATTAACTAAAACAAATACATTACTTCTTGTACATCACATAGGCACAGAGCTAGTCACATAGACCATGACTGCTACATCCATATTCTAGCGTCCATCCGTTCTTCGAAAAAACATCTTATATAGGAGGACTCGATGAGGTTCGGCCCCTGCACAAGGGTGTAGCTAGCCTAATTAGTTTTGGGCTCCATCTGGTGTCGGGCTTTCTCCTTCTCCTTAACCTCACTTCCCTGAGTCTTATCATAAGCATGGTGGTTCTCATGGATGAGTTGTTCTTGATCAGCTTTGGCAACCGTCTGGTTTCCCCCATATGTCCCTCCAAATCCATCATCCTCGCACCGCGTCGCGTACCCCTCCCCAAACGAATGAGACATCAAGTCCCTATAATACGAATCATATATCAAACTCAAATTAATTTATCAAATTACTCGAATAAGATTGAAAGAAAGGAGACTCACCCAGATTTATGTGTGGGTTATGAGCTGTATTCTCGTCCATTTCGGGATCGCTTTCCGGCTCAGTTGACTTAGTTGTGGTGGAGGCCTGCCTGAATCTGACCCGTGAGGCTTTCTGACCTAAGTAACTTGATGAAGGCAGAGATGGTGTGATCGGCAAAGATGGTGACTGCGTTCTTATCGATCTGATTGTATTAATCATCTTCGGTGTTCTGGAACTTCCGACGCTTTCTATTTATAACCGGAAATAAACTGATGATCGGTAAATCTATGACGGTGAAAAGTTGTGTCTTGTTCTAGCAAGCTAGGGCAGTTGAGCTCATATTTGTTGCTGCTGCGTTATAGTAGCAGAGGAGTTTGGGTTCATTTAGTGACACGTAGAGATGGTCAGGACAGGTGTTGTGGCTTGGGAGAGAAAACCTCTTACGTGTCTTTCAGCTGTGCCTTGTCGCAGATCAGCCACCTTAATTTGTATATCCCGGCTACCTCTGCTATAAGATAAGGTTCGCCTATATCTATCCTACCGATGTCTCTGGGATATTATATCACAGCTACCTCTGAATTATGTGACATCTGTAGTCCATTTCGATCATTCAAGAATTGTCGATCATGTAATTAAATATATAAGCAATGACATGATGATGGCCGGTGGCATAACGTACTTCACTGTCCTCTTACAAGGATCATGTCCTAGTAACTCAAGGACTCCAAAAATGAAATATGAAATTAAAAAAAAAAAACAAAAACTAGCTAACTCAATCCAAGCATGGCTTCCCCCTTTCCTTGTGCTCCATAGCTAGCTTCAGTTTGCTTTGGGTTGGTGCCGAGCTCTCTCCTTTTCCTTGACTTCACTTCCCTGAGTCTTGTCATAAGCAGGACTGTTCGCATGGATCATCTGGTCCTGCTCAACTTTGTTAGGAAGCCTCTGGTTATCGCTATATACCCCTCCAAATCCTTCTTCATCGGAGCGAGTCGCATACCCCTCCCCAAAGGAATGAGACATCACGTCCCTTATAATCATCAAACAACAATTCAATGTGATTAGTAATGTTTCCCTAGCTCTATATGCATGCACACGATAAAAAACAAAACAACTCAGTTTGAATGTAGATCAAAATGTTTTACTAAGAATTATCTCGTTGGTTAATGACATGACCAGGAAGTACGTACTTTTGCACTATAACCTAATCAAATTTACATACAATTACAAGAGAATGGGAAGAAAAGGAAATAATGGTAAAAGTTTCTTACCCAGTCACAGTTTTCTGGTTTGGATTCTCTGCCTTGTCCATGTTGTGTTTACTACCTGGATCACTCGACACAATTGTTCTGGCCTGCCTGATGAATCCGACCTGAGAAGCTTTCCGGCCTAAGTACGACGGTGCTTGGTTTCTGATCACTGAGCTTATTGCTTTAATCATCTTCTGCATGGTTTTCGATTACTACCTGCTGTATATTTATACACTAAGAAAAACTGATGAGGAAAGCACCAGTAAATTATATGGCTGTGGACAAGCATGATCGAACTCACTAAAACAACAAGTACGTCCGGTTCTTCGGGTCTTGATCCTCATTATAGTAAGTGCTACCTGGAGTTCGAGTTCATGTAATGACCCGTAGGGATCGGAATGAGCTGGTACTAATTCAGGGAGAAGAGGCGACCTGCGGGCATGGGGATTCAGCTGTACCATCTCCTAGCTAGATCAAACAAGTACGTCGCTAAGTTAGATAGAACGTAGGATACAGAATTCAGGCCCAAATGGCCTAAGACCCAAGTGAGGCCCAACCTTCATCTTTCATGTCATGAGGAGTATTTTTAAGGTGCTTCAGACATGTTCAATTGTTGATTAACAATAAAAGTGTTCATTGGAACTCTGCCAGCAATGAACCTTGAACATGTGTACGTCGAGTAATACTTAACCAAAAATAATGTAGGTAGAGCAGTAATTCGTATAATCTTTCGAATCGAAGAATAAAACATACAAAAGGTTGACTATTTTCTTGAATTACTTACATACAATCGATATGATTCAATGTCAATAAAGATGTCAGCGTTATAAGTTTATTTCTTCACTAAATCATTACACGTGTTTAGTTAATTAGTTACCGTTTTTGTTTAGTTCTCACGTATTGTTTATGAGTAACTTTAATGATCTTAGACACTCAATCGTCAACTATTAGTTTCGGCTTTAGTTTTTGAAGCATCTAACATGCATACCATATAGAAGTATAAACTCAGTTAGCTAGTTCCTGAAGAATCTTTTTGACCTAAGGAAACACTACTATAGTTTGCACATTACAAATTAATCTTTACAGTTTTACTCTATGTCCAAAAAAAGTTTTACTCTATGTGGAAATGTAGTTACGGAATAGTAAATTTGTACATGGTATACATCCAAGGGAAATTAGCAGTACACACAGCAAGCAACATGATGTATACCACTCACTCTACTGAGAAATTACTATACGCCACAGTCAGCAACAGTCTTGCTGACATGTCACTGCTGTGTACAATCATCATTGTCTCGTCGTCCGGCGGGGGACCACCCGACCGGCGTTTGCAGCCGTCTGACGTCACCGAACGCACAGTCTTGACATGATCGGAGCTGTACTAAACTCACCGGCAAAGTCGTCAAACTGGTCAGGATTGAAGCGAAGAACGCTGAGTCACAGTACAGTGCGGTAGTACGTGTAGGTAGTTCGGAGCCTGACTCAAATAACACAGACCATTCGTACACCCCCTCCTCCCTAGGCTCTAGCTTACTGCCAAAAGCTAAATCTAAAAGAGGCCCCCCCAGTCAAGGTTGTGCCTTTTACTATTGGGAACTATTATATTACCGTTGTTAAAAAGTGGAAACTTTTAACCATTGCTTTAGATTTTGTTGATTCAATTGGGTAATAATCAAGGAAGAAAATATTGATATTTTCGCCGATATTTCGGCGAATTTATGGACCAGCGAAACTATCTCAGCCTCTCATCAATTCTCGTGACAGGAAATGAGAGTATGCCTGAAATCTTCCAAAAAGAGGACACGCGCCCCTACCGACTCCACTGGACTGTGTTTTGGTTATGTTATGCTACTTTTAGTATTAGAATTACTTTGTTTTTTACAACTTGTCTTCACATTTTTCTTTTCTATTTTATTTGTTTCAATTTTTTGTTTTAAATTCAATATATCATTTATTGTAGTTAATCAGATTAGTAAAGTACCAAGATTAGAGAATTCTCATCTTATTTAAAATACAAATACATATAATGCCAATAAAACAAAATTTCAAAAAACACATGTAGCCTAATCTATCCAACTATATACACACACACTAATTCACCTTATATAGTACTAATGTATTATGTAATATACTTGCTTATAGAGTAAATAATTGATCAAATAAACATACCATAAAGTTTTACATGGGAGTATGTTTTTATGCAAATTTCAATAGTATTTGTCGAATTTTCGTCCATATCGATACTTTCCGAAATTTCTTTCAAAATTTTTATTTTTTAGATGGTCGATATATCCATAATCACCGGTATTGTCTTCCTTGGTAATAATCAATACATGATCAGTCGAGCAATTTAACAACATGCATTTTGTGTTAAGTTGATTTTAAATCAGTCTACCATGTTGATGTTTTTGTGAGGCAATAATCTTGCCAACTTTGGTGTTCGTGTATAAATTTACCAAAACAACAGTTTAACCACTTTAATCAATGCCAGCCATACCTACTTCAATATTTTGATGTTCATGTATAAATTTACCAAAATAACAATTTAACCACTTTAATCCTGTGAAAAGACAAGTAGTATCAATTCCTGTTGAATTAGTCCGGCAGACCAATCAAGTGAAAAGACGAGTAGTCTCAAATCGATAATGTCTCGTAATCTCAACTCGATAATGTCTCGTAATTGTACCAACTTGTCGAAAAAACACGTATATTTTTCTCTTGTTGTCTGTTTATTGGATGAACGTTCCTATTCTTCTTGTGTTATAGTGTTATGTTTCTCTGGATCGTATATGCCCAAAATTTTCTCTGTGGCCAGTCTTGCAAGTTTCCAAATCCATGCCTAATACCCAAAAGACTATAGTTCCCAAATCAGGTAAATAATGATCTATCCTATTTGTAGGACATTGGTCTTCCTCTTGGGCCAGGGTGGGTTTAATAGCTTCAATAATTGGGGTCATTCTTAGAATTATTTGCTACAATGAATTGGTATGTTTTGGACATGCAAGCCCCATCATTGTGAGAACACACAACGCATCTTAAGCAAAGATATGAGGAATTCAAACTTTATGGCATTTTGAGAATGACATTGGTGCAAAGCCAAGAAGGAAGAGTTTGTAACTTCCCTAGTAAACTTGGTAAGAGGTTGAAAGAGACTTATACCAAACCTCCAACACATAGTAGAATTCCAAGGGGACCCAAAACCCAACCAAAGGCAAATCAAATTTCCATAAACCCTCCAACGTTCCTATTAGGATGACCCTTTTGAATGGTCTCCATCAGTTGGACCAATATAAGCAGCATTATCATCCCACTGCCTTCCTTGTCATGCTTTGGCCCCTTTGAGGTTTTCGTGCACAGACCAAGAAAAGAAGACGGTTCTTCTATAGCTATTTACCTCTCTACTAAGAAACAAGCGCTACAGATGGCGAAAATTCTTTAGTGCTTTGGAGCCAGAGTGTGATTGATCTTGGAGAGAAAGTGACAGCCATTGCAATCAACATCAAGAGCCAGCAAGTAGCAAGCATGGCCCAAATGCACACACATTTACACATCACACATAGCAAATCCAAGTCATTGTCGACAGTCGACTACACAAGGGTTTAAGGAAATTTGATTACAGAAGCCAAAGACCAAAGCTACTACACAATTTGAACATAGGAAGTCCGGCAGCAGAGGCAAGATTTTGTGCCAGTGAGATCTTTCTGGTTCATTCAATCCCGGTCCTCGTCCAGCACTAATTAGACACAGAACCTGGTAGATATTAAGGCAATTAAAACCGTCAGATGTATCTGCTACTGGGTTTCTGCTCAAGTCTTTACATCTGAGGCCCTAATGACGCAGGCACTGAAAGAAAACAAAGAGCCACAACGTCTCGATTTCGAAAACGAAAATTCTACGGTGCTTCGGAGTATTGAGATGTCGGTTGATTAGTCCTTTATTGGAGTATAACCCTAAATAGTTTGCTAAATCTAATCGCTCGAAAAACTCTATAACACTAAGGACAGAACGTATTGTAGCTATGAATGAGATATTATGAGTCCTAGGGCAAGGAAAATGAAACTGAACTGAGATGAAAACTAAATCCAATAGGAAGATTCAAATTTACATACAGAATTACAGAAACCTAAGGGAGACAGAACCTATCTTCCCCCATTTCAAATTCCCATTTTTACAATTAAGTCATATTTCAGATTTTCAACCCTATAAGCAAAGCCCCCAACCGAAAACCAAAAAAACTAAGAACGAACTACAAAATTAACAAAAAAAGATGTTGCAAAATATAAGGCTTAATCAGAAACGAATACTAACTGTAAGTTTTACTAATGAAGCTCCTGAGTCCCATCTCTGATGAAGAAGAAGAAGCACCAAGCTAGGTATTACGTCAATGGCTTATCGAAACTGACAGGCTCACAACCAGAGATAAAAGACCTGGCGAAAACCAATCCAAACCAAAAGCCATTAACGCCATGAAGAGACAGTGAACAGAGGGACCTCCTTCCACGCCAAGGAGAGAAACCCAGGAGGCGATTCGATAAGAGAATACGATGCATTGTAACTATAATTCCACAGAAGAATCTTGGCTTGGCTGACTGCATAATGGCTGAGCGTCACTGGCTCAAAACCAGCGCTTTCCATTAAGAACTTCCACTGCTCCTTGTCCTCCAAACGCTGTCGTTTCGTTCCCGGTTCCTCCGCCCCAACCACACTGGCAATTCTCCGGCCCAGCAACAGCCTCTCCACTTGCAGCCTCTCCGGCGAGTCTCGCGCCATGTTTGGCTCAAGAGACTCAAACATTGCCGTGTAATACTTCAATGCTGTCCTGAACCGGCTCATGAACCCCACCCGTTCAATCTCGCCTCATACTCCCCCAGAGTCACAATTTTCGGGTTCAGCGATTTCGCAAGAGTTAAAGCTGCTTCAACTCCGGCGGTGGATTCGTCAAGGAGGTTGTGCAATTGGAGCATTAAGTTCACCGCCAAGAACTCATCCGGGTCGACCCGGAAACAAGACTCGTTAAGCTCCTGAATGGGAGTCAGCACCGGTTCAAACTCGAAATTTAGCTCCAGAAGCTTAGCAAACTCGCAGAGTCTATTTCCGGTAGCGAAAAGCGACGCCGCCGGAGAGTTGCCGAGCGACGGAGCGGGAATACCGGAGATCCGAATTTTACTGGGCTTTCCGGTGGACCGGGTAGCCAAAGCCTGCAACAAAGCGGCCCATTGGACACCTTGAACTATGCCGAAGTCGACTATGTGAATCTTGGTGGCTCTCTCCGTCGCTTCGAGGATGGCCTGGTTCGCCGTCAAGTGAGCAAACTTGGAGTAAGGGCAAGCGTCGTTCAAGGCCTTGTAAGAGAGAGTGAAGTCTTCTTCGCAGCTGCCGTCGTACGCTGCGGAGGTTTTATCCGGCGGCGGCGAGACTCGTCTGTACAGCGCCTCCGTGAAGTGGAAGGTGACTCGCTCGGTTGGATCTCCATGCACGGAGACGGACTCTCTGAGCCGAACTAGCGATTTGATTGCACGCTCCGGTTCGGACTCGATGACTCTGGCGCAGTCGAGTAGCGCTTTCAGTAGCGGCGGCGCCGATTCGATCTCCGGCGACCTGGAGGACACTCCAACGGCGTCGTTTTGAGGTGCAGGGTTGACTGATTTGGCGTCTTTAACAGCAATCGAGGACGGCTGCGGCGGCGGGGGCGGCGGTGGCGGTGGGGTCCATAGTGGAGGCAATTGAGGTTGGAGAGTAGTCGTTTTCTGGTTCTGAGACTCGGCGTATATGACTCGGTTGAGATCGGAGGGCGAAGAGCACGGAGCGCTGAGCCGACTCGGGCAGGGGACAAAGGGATCGGAAGCGTAGAGGCCGAAATCCGCGGCATTGCTCTGCCACGCGTCGCACACGGAGGGCAGGTTGGAACTCTCCGTTGAATCCCCAACTCCTATTATGCTGTCCATCCACTCGTCCGAGTCGAACTCGGCCGCTCCACCCAAATCCGAGAATCTAAAGCCGGTACTGCTCGGATTATGATGATGATGATCCAAGTTGGGGAACGGAAACCCGGGCTCCCCGACAGTCGAGTCGGAGCTCCCGGGCAGCTGAAACGGGTCGGGAAAGCCCGACCCGGCCAACCCGTACCCCAAATTGGGCGCGTGGTGAGTGTTACCGGGCCATGGAGCGGAGAGAGAGAAGCCTGAACTGAGCTGATTGTGCTGGTCGTGTTGGTGGTGGTGCTGCTGCTGTTGCTCTTGCTGCTGCTTTTGCTTAATGACTTGCTGAGCAATCGCCATTAGGTTTCCGCTGTCAGTACACATGTACGCCATTCTCCGGCCAAATCTCGCCGGAAAACACTGCACTCACATCACACAGAAGAAGAAAAATTAAGGATGCAATAACCAGGGAGAGAGCGATGAAGTTTTATATATACTGAGAGAGAGATAGTGATAGTGACTGAAGCAGAAGAGTACATACAGAGAGAGAGACACACTACTAGAGGCCCAGAAACAACGGGATCACAATTTGAGCTTGTAGTTCAGAGTTAGAGAGAGACCAGAGAGAAAAGAGAAGGAGAGGGTTTTAGTGTAAAAGAAATAAAACCCTTTTTATAATAATTATTTTTCGAACCTACCAAACAGTGCGGGTCCCACCTTTTCAAATGTCTTTTTTAAATTGTTAAAATAAGCAGGGGAAAAAATGTAAGGAAACGAAACCCTAGTGAGGCTGAACTACTACAGCCCTCAATTTTTCAGGCTTTTCTTACTTTCGTGACGTGGCGCCAATATGACAGCGAGGCCCACAAGTCTCGAGTGTTGACAACAGCGTGTCACGGAGGTCCACGTGTAGAGTTTGTAAAATTTTTCCCTCCCGCCCGCTGCGTTCGGGGACCGGAGGTGGGGGCCCATGGGGACGTCATGGGGTTCTGATCTTTTCGGGAAGAGCTAAAGCGGATCGTGGCCGTTGGTTGGTGCGACTTTTCACGGATGAGGAAACTGGCTGCCTTAACTTTGGACTGGGGTTCACTTTGTTTATACCCGATGCGTCCGAGCCGCTGACACCTGGGTCAACAGTAAAAAAAGAGCGAGTCAAGGAGCAGGTAAAAAGTTAAAGTACGAATTAGGGTAAAAAAGAGAGTGGGAAAGGTGAAAAATCTTGGGGTGGGCTTTAAGGGGCGGTAGGAGGGCCCGCTTGGGGACATGGGCCCAGTGTGGTAAGGACTAATGAGGTAAAGTGGGTAGGGAAGTAGGGCCCAGTGGATCGATTTTGGACCAACGAAAATGCGACAGGGAGAAAAAGCAACGGTGGAGAGGAAGAAGAAGAAGAAGAAGCAACGGCAATGAAAGCAAAAAAAATGTGTAAGGTTGAGTGACCGAGTCAACTCGGGCACTACGAGATGTTTGGGTTACGTTTTAGGGTTTTATGTAACGGGAGATGACAAAATGCACCAATGGTAGCTTGGAGAAGTAGTTAGCTTCGAAGATCTACGATGAAGAGAAAAATAATGAACCCTTTTTGAGTCCAAGTGCGGGACATGAGGTAATGGACGGAGGGAAACAAGTCCTAGAATGAATTATCGTCAATTTGACAAATGGCTGATACGTGTATAAACGGATGATTCATAAATGTTTGAGCTGAATTAAGACGTAAAGTTGCTTATATGCAAATTTTTGCTGACTTGAAAAAAGATTTTTGAGTTCGGTTCGATATTAAAATACAAATCAAACTCGGTTAAATTTTATAATACATAAAAAATTGATATAATACGTGTAAAATAACACTTTTTATGTAATTAATATTATCAATTTATTGTTAAAAAGCCAAAGTAGAACAAATAAAGGGTCCTATTCCGCCGTCACTAGCTAGGTGGATGATTACACAAGAAATCAAAACAATCCAGTGCTAACTTATCTTTCTAATTTGTGTTGGTCCACCCTTGATTTTCATCCACCTTATCAGTTATCTTTCTTGCTCTCATTTTCACACTTTGAATTAACTAAACCAGCTTCTCATATTCATCATTTAAACAAATTGGCTTCTTATATCCTTATCACTCTGATTATGACTTAATGTTTGTACAATGCATAGTAAACTATACGTAACTTTTTTTTTTTTTCATGTAAACAATTATTACAAATTCGTGAATAAAACTCATAACCTCTCATTTTGAGAAATGCTATGTCGCTATATCAAATAGTACTAAGTTATACATAACTTATTATACATATTATGTTTAAATTTATTTCACGATCCTAAAAGGCCACTATCATACATTTCGCTTGAATAGATATATTATTAATTGCAACCTACGTACATGAACATATTATTGATCGAAAAATTAATGCAGTCAGCGGTCTCTAGCTTGAGATAGTCCACTAAAATAGTGAAATGAGGTTGTCTTTTAGACTCTTGCAAGCTTGAGATAGTTGAAAGTTTGAAATCAAGTTGAAAATGAAAGCAACAGCCACTATTAACATTCCTGTATTGAAAGAATCAATGTATTATAAATTCAATTATGTGTCTATTATTGATATATAGATTCATCGATATAGTATAGTAGATCAAACCATTCTATTTTCACTTGAGTACTTTTACCTGGTGGCCATGAAAGTGGGGAATATTCAAATATTGAATGAAGCTGATCATGTACTTAAGAACATTTGGTAATATTTGCGTCATGTAACACACTTACGTTTTGAAGTTTAAGTTTTCTCGCCATTTAGACTATAAGCTTTTATAATTAAATTCTATTGGTAGAACCAATTTTTTTTTGACAGGTAAAGTTATACGGCAATTTCATTGATACTAAGCTAGAATGACACGGATGCATTCTTCCCTTGCCAAACATTTGGGCAAGTTAAGGACGTGACATGCTAGCACCTTCATTACAAAATTCGTTCACTTATTTCTACAGATAAGCAGAAATACTAGACATACAAATACTTAGGTTCCTAACAAAATGAATTACTGTAATCAGGGGCGGAGCCAGCCCAGGTGAAGTTGAAGCCCAAAAAAAAAAAACAACTTCTAATATAAAAAAAAAAAAACTATATACCTAAATCCTTTTCCTTTCGATCTGAAAGGCTTAGTCTCTCTGTCTCTCAGTCTCAGTCTCAGTCTCTTCCCTACTCACAGCCACGCCTAACGCCAAAAGCCCCAAATCCTTTCATCCTTTGCCGTCGCTCTCGCCGGCTCTCTTGCTCTCGCTGCCGCCGCTCTCCTCTCACCGATCGCTGCCCCGCCACGCTCCTGGCCTCCTGCCGATGCTCTTCCCAGTCCGGCAGTGATTCCCTTCGGTTCTTCCTCAATCTTCACTCCTCAGGTATGGCTATTGGCTAATGCCTAGTGGCTCTTTGCCTCTTTCCCCTATCCTTTACTTCTAACTTGTTCTTTGCCTAAATTGTAATTGTTGTTTTACAAAATTAGGGAATATAATTCAATAGGGAATACTGGAATGGAATAGGGAATAGAATTCAGTTAACTAGATGTTGTTTGGCATGCTTTCACAAGACTATATATATATATATATATATAGATTAAAGCTTGATGTTGAATTGTTGATTGTTGAATTGTTGATCAGTTGATATTGATAACTGAATTGTTTGACAGAAAATAATGTCTGATGAACACATTGATCGTGTTAAAAGGCCTAGATCAAAAGATATAAGTACATGGTTTAGTAGAAAGAGTGCTCAACCATCATCATGTGCAAGTTCACAAGCTTCTGTAAGCACTCAATTGCTGTTGCAGCAACTGAAGAGCCATCTTCAGAGTCTCCTTTACTTGGGTCTCAAAGGAATGAGTTTGATCCACATGGCAATGTCAATGCCATTGAACGTGATCCGGCAAACGATGTCCTCTATGGAAGTATCCTGTGAATCAACGTGAAGCCATTCGAAAAGCTTATGTTGCATTGGGTCCATGTCAACCTAGGTTGAAAAATTATCCTCTTTCAATTCATAGGTCTCAAAATCGTAAGTTTAACTTTGATTGGTTTGAAGGGCATCCATGGCTTGAGTACTCAGAGGATCAAGACAAGATATATTGTTTCCCTTTTTTCTTTTTGATAAAGAAAACACTTCTAACCATGTATTTACTGTGGATGGGTGAGAAATTGGAAGAGTAAGAATGTACTCACACTACATATTGGGGGTATAGAGATCCACATAATGAAGCAATGGAGAGTGGAACTTATTGAGAAATTTAGCTACACAAATTGAGAGTGTTTTTGTTAAAGAACAACAAAAGAGGTGGAGCATAATCGATTTAGTTTGAAGGCGGCAATAGAGGCTGCGAGACTTCTAGCAAACCAGGGACAAGCTTTTAGAGGCCATGATGAATCTGAAAGCTCTCTTAATGCTGGAAATTTTAGGCAAGTTAGAAAGTCTTTTGAAAGAATGGCTAGTGATGATGATAGGGTTATATTGGAGAATGCTCCTGGAAATGCCAAGTACACCTCTCCACCTGTTCAAAAAGAGCTCTTGAATATTCTAGGTAATAGAGTGAGGCAAATGATTCGTGAAGAAGTTGGTGATGCAAAGTTTTGCATTCTTGTTGATGAAGCAGTAGATGCAGCTGGCAAGGAGCAAATGTCTATTGTTTTGAGGTTTGTTGATCGTCATGGCTTCATCCGAGAACGGTTCTTTAAGATAGTGAGTGTTCCTAATACAACCTCATTAACTCTTAAATTAGAGATAGTCAAAGTTCTTGGTATGTTCAATTTGCAAGTGGAAAATATGCGTGGTCAAGGATATGATAGAGCTAGTAACATGAGTGGTGTTTGGAATGGTTTACAAGCATTGTTTCTTGAGGATTGTCCATATGCATATTATGTTCATTGTTTTGCTCATCGTTTGCAACTAGCATTAAATGGTGCGGCTAAGGGTGTTCATGATATATATCGCTTCTTTTCTACTTTATTATTGGTTGTGAATTTTGTGGATTCATCTGCTAAGCGCAAAGGTGCGCTAAAAGCTGCTAGAGAGGATGAAATCAAGATTTGATAGCTCTTGGCAATCTTCAAACAGGTATGACGGTAATTAAATTTTTATTCTATTTGCATCACTAGATATCTTATTTTTTGTTATACTTATTTGCAATCTTTAAACAGGTACGGGCTCTAATCAAACTTGTACTTTGCAACGACCTGCTACTACTCGTTGGAGCTCTCATTTTCGTTCTATTAGAGTTTGATTGAACTATTTGGTTTAACCATGACAACTTTGGATCATATGATGGCACTGCAACCTTACCTATTCAGGGAGAAGCTAGTGGTATTCTGAGAGCTATGAGATCGTTTGAGTTTGTGTTTTGTCTTATTTTGATGCATAGAGTCATGAAAGTCACAGAAGTTCTTTGTCAAGTGGTACAACGGAAATCCATTGACATTGGAGAAGCAATGAAGTTTGTTGATCATACTAAAGAACTTCTTCAAGACATGAGAGATGATGGTTGGGATGATTTTGTTATGGTTCTTGCATCTTTCTGCGAGACGCATAATATTGATATGCCTGATATGAGTTCTCGTTGGTTAGATGGTACAGGTCGTCCGAGTCAACAGAAGAATTTTATCACACATGAGCACCACTTCCGTGTAGAGGTATTAATGCTGTACTTGACTTTCAATTAAGTGAGCTAAATAAGAGGTTCAACGAGAGATCTTGTGAACTCCTTACGCTCACTTCCACTTTGGATCCTCATGATAAGTTCAGCCTGTTTGAAACTCAAAAGGTACTCCTTCTTGCTAAGAGTTTTATCCTCAAGATTTTTTGCAAGATGACCTTCTTACTTGGAATTGGAGTGTGCATATTATAAGAAAGATATGACTCAGGACGTTGCATTTCACACCTTAGATTCTATGTCTGATTTGTGTCGGAAACTTGTTCAAAGAAGAAAATCAGACTTTTATCCTATGATCTATAGGTTACTTTGTTTGGTGTTGACTCTTCCTGTTTCTACTGCAACCACTGAGAGAGCTTTTTCATCCATGAATATCATCAAAAACAAACTTAGAAAGAAGATAGAGGATGATTTTCTTGATGATTGCATGGTGCTTCACATTGAAAAGAATTTGCTGAAGCGGTTGACAATGAAGCGGTGATTAATGATTTTGAAGCTTTGAGGCCTCGTAGAGTAAAGTTTAGTTAGTTTTTACCTAGTTTTTATTTATGTGTTTGAGGGTAAGCTATTACGTCCCCCCTATGTATGTGTCATTTATTAATAACCAATATTTCTCGTATCGTCGAACAAAATTTTTGTATGCTATAATTAGCCCAGGTGACATTCTCATCCTGGCTTCTCACTGCTGTAAATAGACTACCTATACTTAGTTTTGGGCTAAGGCAAAAAACCCTAGCCCAAATTAGGTGTACTGGGCTAGAAGATGAGTCCAAACACCAGGCCCACTTGGCTGACCCGATCAAGATCCCTTTTGCCTCCATGACGCGCCGCCACGCCAATCTTACCCAGCTCCAATTGCCCGACCTGTGCTGCTCCGGTCTCGCTCGCATCGATCCAGATCGTCGATCAACGTCGACCCAAAACTATGCAATCGCACCACCATAGCACACCACACAGATTAGAAAACAACCTCACCCAAGAAGCATAGCCTCATCACCGATCCGAGCGCAGTACCATCAGGAAAAAACGTTGCACCAGACCTTCATTGCCAGATCAGAAGAGCCATGAATCGCGTCGATGAGAATAGATTAAATCATGTAGAAGAGCCTTGTCAAGCCGCCAAGAAAACTTGATTTAGCCTCACCCTTGAACTCCAGTACCCCTATTTGGATACCCGTCCGACAACATATAAGAGATCAGCGAGGCCCAAAGGCCGCATACTGACTCGAACACCGTCGGACGAGTTGATTTTGAAGCCTAGCGCCGCCGCCGGCTTTAGGGTTTTGAGAGAGTGTTTCAGAGTAACAAAAAAGGATTTACTTGGTTGTTATTATGCACTTCTATGTGTAGAACTTGGTCGAAGTTTCAAATATCAAATTATTATTTTTGGATTAAATATACAATTGATATGCTATAACTCGTCTGTTATGAGTTGAACTCATGAGAACAAAATTTTAGAGAGTGGAGCTAGGGTTTTTGCTTACCTAGGTTTCATTCTTCTCTGTTGCTCAGCACCCATTCCTCGTTTGCTCACCATGACTGACGAGGTTTCAACCCATTTCGCCACCGCTCTCACCATTTGTGAGGGCAGTCCGACCACTCCTGGCGTGATTCCATGAACTCCGGCTGCCTTGGCTCCCTCTTTTGCCATTGGTAGGCTGTTGTCTATGAAGAAGCGCCTCCCAGACCCGAAGGTGGTGATCGGCACCCTGACATTCGTCTGGGATCTCCGTAACCGTCTTCAGGTACGTTCAGTGGGAGATTGATACTTGCTCAAGTTTTCTCGCCCTGAAGATCGTCGCCATCTGATCCAAGGAGGACCATGGTTCTTTGGATGGTCCAACTTCATTCTTTTGGAGTATGATGGCCTTTTTGAGGTGACCACTGTTCCGATATCCTCTATGCCGGTGTGGGTTGAGATCCTTGGACTCCTACCACGTTTGTTCACAGAGGAGGCTGCAGGAAGGGTCGGCAATCTTTTAGGGCAGGTGTTGTTTCTGGATAAGATCGGTTTACGACGTGGAAATCGGGCCAAGGTCCGGCTCATCCATAATATATCGGATCCGGTGAGAGAGGCATTCCCTCCTATGCCCTTTGAATTTGATTTGGGTGATCGGAAGGCGACGGTCATGCTCTCCTTCAAGTATGAAAGGGTGGTAGGGTTTTGTCGAGTTTGTGGACTGTTGGAGCATCTATCTCAGGGGTACTGCGGTCCTTCGGATGTAACGAAGGTACAACATATTAGTTTGGTGCCGGCGGCAGAGGTGGAGAGGGATACTCTAGGGTTTAGACGCTCTCCTGTCATCAAAAACCCTAACCTTAGTTTTCGGCAGAGTTTAGGGTTAGATATGGTTCGCTCGAACCCTCTCCCTGCTCCGGTGAATCCCTTCTCAGGTGGAGTTCTCTCGGCTCTGAGTTTGAGTTCGTCGTCGTCGCAGCCGGGGAGTATATTCTCTATCCCTGGTGTTTCGGCCTCAGAGTTGGCAAGGCAACTGGTTTTTTTCAAGTCTCTATCTCTGACCTTGCTGCGTCCTTGGAAAGGGTTAGAGGGTCTACCGGTTATTCAGATTCCGACGGCTGTTTATAATCCGGTTATCGGAGTGAAAAGAGATGCTAATTAACCCTTATTCTAATGGGTAAGAGAGCTCGGAGTGATGATGTTCCTATGGGGGTAATCCCCTATGAGCCTTCTTTTGTTCTTGAGATATATTTGGCTTTTAAGGATGACAGGATCCAAATCTCGCCGGTAAAGAAGAAAAAACGTGAAAGACCTTTTGGCTCTAAGAACAAGAAGAAAATTATGGAGGTGCAGCTAGGGAAGGCGGGAGCTAACTCTGGGCCCTAGGAAAGCTAAGAAGCGGAGTTTCGGTGCTCGCCGTGTTCTTGAGATGGGAGAGAGCTTTGGTGTCTCTAAAGGGTTGGTGGATCAGTTTGGGGTGGTGATAGAAGCTGTAGAGGATGTTGTTGTCGCTGCTGATTCCAATGATTCGGTGTCGGAGTCTGGGAGATCCCTTCTGCGTAAGGTGATTCCGGTTTGGTTCAATAAGTTGGCAAGCGCTGACAGGTTCTGGCTCTGGTTTACTTGGTTACTTCTGTGCTTCAAGGTTATGGTTTTCGACATTGGAATTGTTTAGTTTATAGGTAGTTTTGCATGATTCACTTTTTACGTAGTTCGCGAGGACGGATCGTGTTTATGTTGTTTTCCTACAGTTGATCAATATAGATTGACGTCCCCTTTTCAAAAAAAAAAATTTGAACTTACGACAAAATGGTTTTGAGCTCCAAATATTAAAATTTTTAAATTTCTCGTCAATATTGAGTTTTTAGAGATTTGTTTTTTTTTTTTAGAAGATAGAGATTAGAAATACTCATATTAGAAAAATAATAAATAAAATATAATTTTTAAGTGACTAGATAATTTCTAATTATACCGATATCTTTTGATTTCAAACTTAATACCTAATAGGTGTTGGGTGTGTCACATTCCTTTACAATGGGGACGCTACGCTTGTCGTTTTGAAACTATTTACGCATGTCTTGAATTTTAAAGAAGATCATGTAAATTTTTGTGTTTCGAAAATAGTAAATCAAATAGATGTTACTTGTTTTCGAAGTATTTATAAGTTTTGTGTCCGACATTGTTTACAGATGAATCCGTGTGAAGTTGTTTGACACTGTACTTGTACGTGTAGTTGGTCCAGAGTGTTGCATTGAGCTATAATAATATCAGCAATATACGAGGACAATAGACAACAGTGACTTTTGATTGGACTACATGTTTGATCGATGGATGATAGTGGGAGACACTGTTAGCCCTCCTAGCAAAAATCAACCAAGTACTCATTTCAATTCATACTCTCCCCAATTCCTGCATATTTTTCCAACTCCTCTCAATAGTTTTCCAATTATTCTGTCATATTTGTTAACCTTTTCGTAAACAAGTACTCATTAGTCACTAAAATTACAGTGACACAATCTTAATCATATAGAAATAACGGCTACAATTATATAACCCACTTGCCCTCATGTTCATTGTCCTTTGAATATGATGCTTCCTAATCCCCTATATAAAATTAGCTGTGTTTTGTACTGGTTCTATTTTCTGAGTTTAATAAAAAAAATGTAATTCATATATTAGTTTTTTTTTTTGAAAGTATTAATATATTAGTTTGATCATGTTGCATTTGGACCCATAAACTGTCATAATCCGTAAGAAATTTAAAGAAACTAGACTGTCATGATTTTCTTGGGTTTAAATTTGTCAGAAAGAATGGCTTAATGAAATTTTTCTGTTCTTGTTTATTTCCCAGGTTGTGTTATTTAGTGGGTGGATCTAGATCAGATAGTTACTTGTTGCATATAATTGTTGCAAATCCTTAATCATTTTAAATTTGGGATTTTGCTCAAATTGGTAGAGATTTATAGAGTTTTAGCTCCTCCAATTCGTAGCCATCCTTATTTGTTAATCAAGCAACTAGTTAGTAAGAGTTGTTCCCTCTAGTCTAAAAACGCAGCCGAAGGAAGATGAGCCGAACTTGATATCTCTACCAAACGCTAAACGCTCTTGGATTCATGTATGAAAGTGAAAATGATGAATTTTCGTAACTACGGATACAACGCGATTGCCACCGATGTTTTGTCACATTTCATTTCAGATATTGCAAAAGCTTCAACTCCACAAGAGATATAATAGAGTCCAAACAGTCATGATATGAATGAATTGAATCACTTGTCACCTTCAACATTTGATGGGACGATAACAGTGATGTCCCTGCGATCGGTCTCTATGTAATCCACAGCATATCCCCAGTCCCCACTCAGCAAATCTAACATGTATCAAACTCATCTTTTACAAACGAAATAGACAAGAATTGGCTTCCTATTACCATGCACCCCATTTAGAGTCCAACAAATTGCCTTGACAAGCTCTTATATGAAAGAGAGATGAATTAGCTGGCAATTCAATATAAAACCCGTTACCAAATTAACTCTATTCAGAGAAATATTCTCCTCGGCTGCGGATACATTTTCCAATCGATGATTGAAATTATTAGAAAACCTTTGATCACCAACACAGCACCAATTATTGGTCAAAATTCTGTACTTACAACAACTCTTTTCTTATGAAATAACCAGATGCCTGTAAAAGGATTCTCTGGAAGACTAGAGATGAGCAGATGCCTCAGTAGACACGAGCCTTAGGAGGGAAGGTATCGATTTCATCGTCTAATGTGTTCATGTGAACCGGTCTGTAGTCTAGTCGAACCTTCTCATTTTCCCAGTATCTGCAAAGAGAATCAACATGATTTAGAGTTAATAATTGAATTCAAAAGTACATAACTACATATTCTCCAATACATTCCCAGTTAATATGGACAGCGAAACTAAGACCATGCACAATAGTCGTGATAAGGTGGTGATGGTGGTGTTAGCAAAGAAAGTTTGTCAACCACTATCATTGACATAAATTATCTGCATGGTTGATTAAATTTTAAAGGCTGCTCTTATAATCCATCAATTATCAATAAAAGGTTAGTTTTGTGACTACTCGGATGCTCTTATAATCCATCGATTGTCATTAAAAGTTTAGTTTTGTGACTACTCGGCTGCTCTTATAATCCATCGATTATCATTAAAAGGTTTACTTTGTGACTCTCAGTCATGTCCAATAAACTGTGAAGAAAGCAAAGAATATTTTTTAACGGAATGGCGACTTACCCCAAAGTATGTTTCATCCATTTTTCGTCATCTCTTGTCTGCAAAACCAGAACAAATCTCATTATGTACTGCAAAAGAAAGGACAATTCTAACAAAAACAAACAGGACCAACCGTGAAATCTTCACGAGCATGTGCTCCTCGGCTCTCTTTCCTGGCTTCAGCAGAATGCATGGTGATACATGCATTTATCAAAAGGTTTTCTAACTCGATAGTCTCAATCAAGTCAGAGTTCCTGGCAAAACAATTGGGATTATGAGCTCATGATCTAACAATGTATATAATATGGATCCACATCCTGATGCACAACACCTCACCATATCAAAGTTCGATCCTTTACTTGAACATCATTAAAACTCTCCCATGCCTTGTCAATCAACTCAGCGCCTGCAGGAGAAATACAGAAAAAGGAGTAAATAAAGTTTAAACAGTAATCACTAATCAACCTCCAACCTAGATAAAATGGTCACATGTTAATTTGAAGGAGAACAAAGCCACTTAGTGTGACCAGACGGACCAAATTGCACAATACATGATATTTCTAGATTTTTGTAAAATGAAAGAATAGAGGTGAAACCTTCTACTAATGTCTCGTGTGTACGGAACACAGCAGCATTATTTTGCATTATTCGTTGCATATTCAACCGAATTTTTGAAGTTGGCAGTGAGCCATTTGAATTTCTCAGTTTGTCCAACCAAGCAATGGTCTTCTCGCCAGCATCCTTTTCCAGAGGCTTTTGTTTCTCCCCTACACAAGATGAAGTACAGATGTTTAAGGTCTGTACACATTTCATTATTACTAATTTATTTATCTTCAGTTAACATGGAAATAAAGTTACCAGGTTTACTAATCTCTGCAACTCTATTTGCACATGCTCGGCCAAAAACAACAATGTCAAGGAGTGAATTTGCACCAAGCCGATTAGCACCATGAACCGATGCACAGGCTGCCTCCCCAGCTGCCATTAACCCAGGAATTACTGCATCTGGATTATCACCTTTAATGGTAACTACCTGAAAAGACAAAAAAGCCATGTTGGTGAAGGGAAGCAGAATTTCACAGAAAAGAATTAAAATTTAGGCGCTTGAATAAAAAGAAAGTGGCCCAGTAGACATGAAATATATCACTTATACCTCTCCATGGTAATTGGTTGGAATTCCACCCATATTGTAGTGTACAGTGGGTAACACAGGAATAGGCTCTTTAGTGACATCGACGCCAGCAAAAATGGCAGCAGTTTCAGAGATACCAGGAAGCCTCTCCTTTAGTACATCTGGGGGCAAATGATTCAAGTGGAGATAGATATGGTCCTTCATAGGTCCTGATCAAAACAACGGTAACAGTTACCAACAGACGGACAAAGAAAGAACATATAAAGCAAATAACTTTCATAATATTTCATTTATGGAAAAAGAATATAGATATGACAGCAGTTCAACACGATTGACAGTTTAGAACACATCATACCTACACCACGACCCTCCCGGATTTCCATAGTCATGGATCTTGACACAACATCTCTAGAAGCAAGATCTTTTGCTGTTGGGGCATATCGTTCCATAAATCGCTCACCTTCACTGTTTCTTAGGATACCACCTTCCCCTCGTGATCCTACAAGTTGCAAGGATAACCAGAAATTAACATTTTCCAACTTTTACTGAATTGCAATTAGAGAAGCATATATCTGCGTAAATGAAGGACAAGCGGACATAACAGAGCATCAAAACTAAAATTGGTGTTGACCTACAGATTTATCAAATAAAGAAGAGACATACCTTCAGTAATAAGGCATCCAGCGCCATATATACCAGTAGGGTGAAACTGCACAAACTCCAAATCCTGCAGATTGTATTTACCAAGAAAAATCATAAGGGATAGAATGCAAAGTCTACGAAAGATTCAAAGGGTAGGAAGGACCTAATCATACCTGAAGTGGGAGCCCAGCACGTGCCACCATGGCATTGCCATCTCCAGTGCAGGTATGTGCTGAGGTTGCAGAAAAGTATGCTCTACCATAACCCTGCAAGAAACACACAAGACAGTTTTAGTATTCATTAAGCTCTCATCAATGACATCTCCAATACGAGAAGCAAAGATAAGAAAATTACCCCTGTGGCCAATATTGTCGATGAAGCTTGGAACCGATGCAAAGTCCCATCCTCCATATTTAATGCAATAACTCCTTGGCAGCTCCCTGGATACCAATTTCAATAAATTAACATAAAAGAATACACTCTGGACATACAAACAACAATCCTTTATCGTATTATCCTACATGGATTTCAGCACAAGATGAGAACTTCAGAACAAGACAACGCACAAAAATAAGCATGCAGCTTTCTAAGCGTCAACTTACCATCACTGTTCATTAAAAGATCCAGAGCAAAATATTCGACAAAAAACTGTGTATTATGCCTCATAGCTTGTCCATAGAGAGTATGCAAAAGAGCATGCCCAGTTCTGTCGGCAGCACAAGCACAACGGTACGCTTGTCCACCTGTAAATAACATAAAGTAAAGTTAGCCAATGTCAGACAGCTTTCAAAGAAATCATGAGATACGATTGACGAACTTCAAACATACAGGGATGATCATCTGACCTTTTCCAAAGTCAAGACTTTGACCACCAAATGCACGCTGATATATTTTTCCATCTTCAGTTCGAGAAAAGGGCAGTCCATAATTTTCAAGTTCAATCACAGCTTTTGGAGCCTCTCTACACATATACTGGATGGCATCTTGATCACCTATGGAAACACAAAACCCCCATATGTCAATATACAACTGAAAACTGTAGCTGTAAAATAGTCATAAGACCACAATATGTCTGTCTTCCTGCAAGTGCATGATGAGTTATAGGAGCAAATGTTGGCAAATGGAATGTGTCCTCTATAGGCAACTGTTTCCCATAGAACACTACAACAGTACAACCCCAACCCCAACATCACATTTATAAACATATAGAAGCGTCAAGTTCAATAATTTACATACCCAGCCAATCACTTCCCTTCACCGTGTCGTACATGTGCCACCTCCAGTCATCCTCAGTCATATTCCCTAATGCCGCATTTATACCACCCTACAAACACAGTAAGGCATATGCATAATTTACATAGCTACATCCAATAGAGGTATCAAATCGCAACATCTCATACCTGAGCTGCAACGGTGTGTGAACGAGTAGGAAAAAGCTTAGTAATGCATGCGGTATTAAATCCATGCTCCGAAAGCCCTATGGCTGCTCTCAGCCCTGCACCGCCTGCCCCGACCACCACTGCGTCATAAGTGTGATCCACCACAGTATAAGACGAGCGTCCCGTAGCCTGCCAAAGCAAAAAGAGAAAAACCTCATCACCAAATACGCAAATACAATCCATCACAAGCCAAAGATCCAAAATTTCACCTATCTCACTCAAAAATCACAAGTTTGAGCTCGTTTCAGTAAATATACGACTTTCTATATTCCAGAAAATGATGAATTACTTACTCGCAACGGTAAAAATCCTTCATTTTACTGTGGATTCCCGACGGCCAAACACAATACCGAAACGTCTAGTATTATATACATACATCTATATATTTATATTTATATATACACACACAGAGAGAAACATGATGTATGATATAAATCTGGAACCGAATTAAATTTCAACAAGACTATCCATATCACCAATAACCGGTGAAGCTATGCAGCGAAAATACTAGAACAACGATCGGAGAAGAAGACGACTGAAAACCCTAGGATTGAGAAATGGAGAGTGATCGTACCGAATCAGAGGAGAAAAGTCTGGAGAAGTGAGATCTAAGAGAGTCATTGGCCGCGACTGATCTCGAGGGTGAAGAAACGCCGAGCCGCCGAGAAACGCACCGCCACATAATTGCTGTAGCTCCGGTGGAGGTGGTGGTTGGTTTTCCGGCTAAGCTGATCTAATCTGTTACTCTTTCTCGGGTTTTGAGAGTGAGAATGGATTTTGGGGGCTGCGAGTGTTGGTTAGTGTTTTCTCGGCGTCGAAGTGGGAGACGATATGGGAGGCGCAGGCATTAAAACAAAACAAAGCTAAAAAGGCGAAGGTGGCTCGTGGCGAGCATGTGACTTAGCATAAACATAGTTTCTAACTATTCTTTTCCGAATTACTGATTCACCTTTACCATAACTAAATAACAACATGTCACGATCGTCATTATATCATTAGTAATAAATAAAATATTACATCTTGTCGACCTCAACAATGTAAAGTTGAAACCTATAATCTAGTGAAATTTTAGAGACTCAGCTCTCGAGTGTTTATTATAACATATCAGTGAAGTGTGTGAGAGGTTTTCTAAGATTTACATGTAAGTTTTGTCATAAGGGTCAAAGTGTCAAATAACCTGTGGTAGTGGTATTTTTACCCTTTTTTTATATCATTTTGAAAGTTTTAGATGTTGGCATTTGAATGTGGATCACGACTTTCACACAATGCTTTGAAGTTGGTCGACTTGTGGTTAAAGTAGAGAGATTTAAAATGGCTTGAATGTCATTAAGATGACAAATCTTCTACACGACTGTAAAATGGCTTGAATGTCATTGCTATTGATCCCATCGTCATTTACAGCATCACTCTTAGTTTTACTAAAGTTAAGTAACCATTTTTGCACTCAGTATTGCTTGTAGTGTTAACATTTCTCACTACGTACCAGCATTCCATGGGCAATCATCCTGTGATTATTCTTCTAACACGTTTCTTGTTGCAAAACCTCAAGTCTGATAACTTTCTATCTACGGAATCAAACCTAGAAAGGACCAAGAAGCCATGGGAGGGGTTTGGTACCAAGACGGCAAGGACATTAGGGCTTGGTGCCCTTTTGAGCCACGATGGACGTAGTGACAATCGCCATGTGGCATATAGTCCACCATTGATTACAGACTTGCTATTCGATTTTGATTTGAAATAGAAGAAAGGCCTTGAATAGCATAATTGGCCGACGTAACAGGTCAAAGACTCATGAAATGTGAGGAGTTGATTGCTGCCTGTTTTCTCATCTTTTATTTTAGGCTTTTTGGCTGTCTGGTAACTTTAGCGCAACAAGACAGACATGTTTTACACACGTTATAAGGTGAAAATTAATAATCGCTAGCTACATAGTACTAAAATTGATCGTTTCCATAAGGGTGCTTCTAGATTTATTTATTTTTGATAGAAAAAGAAACTATATTAGATCGTGGTGCCTTCAGACCACCCAAAGTTTATAGATTACTGAGTGCCAAAAAGTCATCTTTAGAGCTCCATTGTACTGTACTTGTACGAGGTTCTAACTTCTAAGATCAAACCCAAAACAATAGGATATAGACTTGTAGTTGGGCTCAGAACATTTCTTTCTAAGTTTATAAGCTGGTCCAATTGAAAGGTTAACTCTTGAGGGTTGGGCCGAGTTAGAATGAAAAAAGAAACCAATTGCAAAGAGTTCCGTTGCCGGGAATCGAACCCGGGTCTCCTGGGTGAAAGCCAGATATCCTAACCGCTGGACGACAACGGATTATTAATAAACAATTAAGAAATAGCTTATAGGTACCTTAAATCAAGTTTATGGGCTGTGTTAGCGATGGCCCATTTTTCTTATATAAACCCAACGATGGCCATGAACAACTCAGAGAGGTCCTAGATCCAGCTCACAAGATCAGGCTACCACCACCTCTGTCGTTGACATAAAAAAGGAGTGCAGAAGACCCTTGAAGTTTTTTTCCGACAATAATAGACCCTCGGAGTTGGGACGGTGGGTAGACGGGTAGTGATAATTTAGTGAGGGAAAGAGTAAGGAAATCAGGGTCTTTTTTTTTTCTTTTTTTCTTTTTTTCTTTTTGAAACAGGAGCAAGGACATGTGTTTGAAGTAACACAAAAAAAAAATGATATATGAAAGTTAGAAACAAGAAGAATGAGTATACATGCAACTTTAAGAGAGTTCCGAACTTAGAATCTCATTCAAAATAACATGCTTTGTAATTTCTCATCATCAATAAACATTACGAGGTGTTAAAAGATTGAGGATGGAGTGGTGTGGTTCTGTTGTTTGAAATGGGTTCATATAAGTGCTAAGTGTTATGATTGAGTTGTTATTGCCTAATCTTTTATTTGACTTATTCGAGAAAGAAGTTAGTAGGCTTTGCCTATAAAAGTTAGGCGTTCTTTTGCACCCAGAAATTATGGACACCGACGATAGACTCATTTGCGTGACCTCAAGTCTGGCTCTAATAATAAGTTCAAGAGAAAATTAGAGATGAACCCAAAAAATGAAGCTATCACTGCGAGACAATATGAAATAAATTGTACCAACGTACTTCCCTTTATTTCCCCTTTTCCTAGCTAGCTAGTTCTTGATCAGTTCCTCTCCACAATATGTGGTTCTTTTCATTTCACGTTTCTTTTCAATATTTTCAGACCTAGCTCGATCTCGATCAGTCTCTAACTTAATCCATGGCCTCGGCGCCCAGCTCAGCCGGAGAGGCCTAGCCTGATCCTGATCTGAGAAACCTAACCTAGAATCTCCCCTTCTCCTCCCTCAAGAATGAAGTCCGGCCACATTTCTTGAAACCCTAACGTGCTACTTCCTAGACCGCACATGCAGGAAGAGACAATCATCGCTCATCAGCATTAAGATCGAAAAAACAAGAACAATAAAACCACCATTCAATTCCCTGGCCATTGAATAATAGAACTGCAATAGCCAAAGGAACAAACAAAACCCACACGTACATTCCGAAAGCGAAAGAAAACCTAACAAAGCTACTGTTGCGCTACTGTTCTACCAGATCATGCAGTGCTGTTCATGCATTCTTTTCAAGCTTAATTTACATGAGGCAATCCGAATGCTTCATTCTATTTTGCTCTCTATTCTGATATGGTCTTCGTCTTCATCCTAAGCCCTGTTATTTTAAGGTTTAAGAGCCACAGACGAGAATATAAAGCAGTAAAAGACAGCAGAACGAAGTAGTGCTGTAACTGTTTTTTTTTTTTTTGGCTCTTTTGGTGTCGGTTCTGGAGCAGCATGCAAATAATAGTCTTGGAATCATTTGATAATTATATATATGATCAAAGATCGATGTGTATCGAAGGGGTGACATAAGTACTGTTTTGGTGGAGATTTGGTTGATGAGAAAGATTTTGGGACAGTCGATTTAAGATTTATGTATGGTTGTTCATTTGTTCTTGCTAGCTCGCTAGCTGGTTATGAAAATGAAGTATCAAAAGATGGGGTAGGATAGGAAATAATTATGCATACATTGTGAAAGATATTATGAAGAAAGTAGCTTTCTCTTTCTTTTTAAAATATTTTTTTTAATTAAAAGGTCATTCTATTTAAATAAAAACAAATAGTACAAAGACGAATTACTCCAGTGGGGTTGTCAGAAAACATCATCTTACAGAATTGCAAGTCTTATATTATATAGAAAGTAGCTTTTGGTATTGTAGCAAATGAAACTTTAAAACAAAATGATAAAGTTTTAAATATTAACGCATGCTATCACGATTCAAGATATATATGATACAATGTGCCCAGTACCATTTGGTCTAGCAGCATAGTCTCCTCTTAGTAAGTAAAATGTTGCGAGTTTGACTCACGAAGTTGTAATATTTAAGTTGTTTACATGATCAAAAAGAAATAAAAAAAATATGATACAATGTTAGACACTTACTAGAGAAATCTTAAAATATGAGAAATAAAGTAACTAATTGTGTATTACTTTGTTTTCTCAAACTCGGAGGATATAGACATTGAATTAGAGAACATCATTAGAATTGAAGAAACGATATTGATGATGAAAGTTTATAATTTTACATAAGTTAAAAAAGAACTATATCACATATAAGTAGATACCTACCCTCAAATCCAAAGCTAAAGGACTATGAGGCAATTCGAATTTAATTTACAATGAGGGGCATGAGATATTTCCTCCATTTCTAATCTTTCGGTTGGTGGGTGCATATATGCAGCTAGCTTAGTTGTGGAGGTTGGAAGAACAACGTACAAGTGGTCCTTAAGCATCCTGTAGTTGCAGTAGTACTAATACCTTGAGGTCTCTATATTCCTTTTGCATATGTACTCGTCCTGTGGAAGAAGATGCACTACTGCACATTAAAAGTCAAAACCAACTTCCAGCACTACAGCAACTCGATCCCTATTCCATATTCCATTCCTGGCGAACTTCTTTGTTCTTCTCTCTGTCAAATCTAAGCTATGCCGCATGAGATTAGAGGATGATGATGATGATGAGTTCTTTGAAGCTTCCATGGGGATAATGTGTGCAAGGTGTTTCATGATTTTGATTATATGAAGTTTGTTTGGCGTCGAGCTCTGATCTGTAGTCCTTTCTGAAAGTCAACAAAAGGGAATGCGAAAGCTTGGTCATCCAAATCGGCCAAGTCCCACTGGTAGTTGAGGACCAGGTGGTGGATGAACACAGCCATTTCTAGCTTGGCCAATTCTGATCCGGCGCAAAGCCGTGGTCCTCCCCCAAATGGCATAAAGTTGCTACTTGTCATGCTCGAGTAAGATTTTGATGATGACGAAGATCGCGCGCTGTTGCTCTGCTGCAAGATCACCATCATAGACACAACAAAATGAACAAAGAATTAGCGACAATGTTAAGAGCTAGTGCTTCCTACTTAAAGAATCTAACATTAATTGATTCGTCAAGACAATTTATCAAACACATTATCAAACCGATAATGAACTAAAACGGAAAGCGAGGGGACCAATATATAGATCCTTTTGACCCTTACCACATACTACACCGACACAAAAGTTCTATACCACATTAGGGCATCTCCAACAAGAGTTGCTATACCATACCCATACTCAAAACTCATAAAAAACCATCTCCAACAATCAAAACCTATACCCAATTATGGGTTCCTACCAGACCCACGACCCAAAATGGGTCGACTGTGAAGGAGGAAACCCATTTGCAACTTGCGCGGGACCCACGAGCCAGCAACTACACGTGAAGGAAGAGGAAGGAACGCCAACCTGTTACAGACGCGCGCTAGACGACAAGAAAACGGGCGGAAGATGACGACACGCCCACCACACGTTGAAGGGAGCTGGACTGGTGTGGGTCATCCCACGTGAGCTCGGTTGTGGTCCTCCAACGGTCAAAAAATGCGCGGCTCAGATTTGATTCATTCAAAATTAAAAGTCTAAATAAATTCAATTGGAAAAAGAAAAAATGAGGCCGAAAATCTTGTTTTATATAAAATGATTAAAATTTGGGTATGAATATGGTGTTTGACATAATGGTTGGAGATGGAATATGAGTTTGAATAATAATGAGTTTAGGTGACTCAAAATATAGGTATGAGTATGAGTATAAAAAAGATTGTTGGAGATGCCCTTAGCGTATCACATTGTCTAGATCTCTAAATAGACGAGACTCGCTATGAGGGTATTTGCTTTAAAGGGTCAATCAGCATCTAGATGGAGGATTTTATCTTGCATTGTGTCACAGGTACTCAGTGAGTGTCATTGTCTAGCTATGATCACAGTAATTTCGTCTAGTTCCATCACCTCCATGGTGTCTAAAGTTCTAGTTCCATCATCCTTATATCTAAGTAGATACGCTATGATGGATTTTTTCTGGACCAGTTCTGGGCTCAGGACAAGTTGGGCATTTGGCCCACTAAGAGCAAAAGAGTACCGGATGATGCACGTGCATGTGAGAAACCCCACAGTCCACATGGGGCTCTAATCATCTCGAACCCCATTCTCTCCCTCTTCCGACATGCACGCTCACTAGTGTGTGTATGTGTGTATGTCCGTACACCCCACACCCATGTATACAACTATGCAATACGCACCTAGCATACATATCCATGGATTTCACTCTTTGATTTGATCAAGACACTTCATCTGAAAAAAGCAAAGAGAACCCCCCCCCCCCCCCCCCCCCTTATTGCCCTTTGCAACCATCATCCTTATATATTGTTGCTTGTCTAATTTTGATGCCAATATATTGATATATTCACTAAATCACATTAGAACACTCTCCATTTTCCCTTCTGACCACTAAGAATAGATTAAAATTTAACTCCAATCAGCTGCGGCGGGATTCAAACCTAAGTATGAAAAATCTACACCTAAACTTTTTTCAACTCGACAACCTGTGGTGATTGTTACGTAGAGAATTATGAATCAAAATTATTGATTTGAGTAAAATTATACTTCAACGTACAAGTTTTGATTCATAAACTGAGAAGACAAAGCTACAAGGATTTGGGAACCTAAATTGCAACAACTCCATTAGTATGCCTTCCCCAAAGAACCGTATTGTACCCATCATTTGCAACCCCGTTAGTTTCCCCATTCCAAAATTCGGTTGCACACTTGCACTCATGTTTCTTATCCCTCCAATAATTGTCAATGGCTGAAGTCATTTTATACCTCATCTAGAAAGAATAGATTCCACCCTATTCATCCTTCTAATACTAAAGTGACATGCACATGAGACTTTAGCTCAAGTAACAAGTCGAAATGTAATAAAACAAAAAAAACACACCAATGTGACATGACATTAATCTAACACTATATGTGATATTGACTAATGCTGCCGATATTTACTAAAAATCTAAGAGCAGGATGAGGAATAGGAAGTTTTGGATCCCCTCTATCGTAAAAATGGGCAAACATTAGGAAGCATTCAATTGGGTCCACGAGCAATGGATGGTTTGTGAGTCCCATAAGAACCCTAAGTCCCTAAACATCATGTGCTTGGGGACCTTAGCATTTACCATCTAACAAAGAAGTTTTATATGTTAGAAAGCAAAACTATATTACACTTTTTACTCCTTGTTATCTTTCGACAATTTACGTGGTTAGACAGACAAGTTGCTTAAAACTCTTAATCCGATTAGTTAAAATTTATAATTATCAACTCGTTCAAACACGAAGCAAACATGTTCAAACTTTCATTTTACGTTTTTAACATAAGATCCAAACTACAAAATATTTGTCAAAATTGAAGCCACATGATGACAAAAGCAAACATGTTCGAACTTTCATTTTACGTTTTAAACATAAGATACAAAATACGAAAAAATTGAAGCCACATGATGAAGGGTGTGGCCGAAAAGAATAGCAAATGATCATAACTAGGAGGGCAAGGAGCAAAGCTAGCTAGGTATGAGTGTAATGACTAAGTGACTAACCTGCCATCTCCATGGATTGAAGTGTTGAGGGTGGTCAAAAAGCAAAGGATCCAAATGCACGGCTGCAATCACCGGAAGCACTTTCCACCCACATGGAATGTCATAACCTTTCAAAGTTTTCAAACACAGACGCACACAAGAGAGAAAAGTTCAGTTCAATATATTCTAAAGCAGCCTCAGATTTTCAGATGACTTTATGGACCCAACTCCCAACTCCCAACTCTTGCACCAAATTCTTCTCAACACTCACCTTTGTACCTTACATCTTTTAGTGCCTTTCTGTGTAAAAACCTCACCACGTTTCCGAGCCTCAGTGTCTCACTAATAACCTTCACACAAAAGATAGACACAGTCTTAGTCTTAGTTTAAGAGAGCTAATGTTGTCTAATCTCTTAATTAAATTAAAAAAATTCTGAAATTTATATGCTTTTGATAACTTACACATTGAGTGAATGCCATTTTCTTGTAGTCGTCCCAGTTCAACTCTGTCTCTCCTGCTATCTTCTTGGCTTTGGCAATTTCAATGTGCTCTTCCTGCACAACAAAATAAAAAACAAATTAAATATAAAAGAAAATTGAATCAAAAACCCAGAATTTCATTTTTCTTTGTGTAACTATGATCGAGTAATGAAATATATTCTTACCCTCAAGTGTTCAATTGCGTTAGGGCAGCCAGGCAAGAAGTAGATGGCTAAAGCTATGGAGACTGATGAAGTTTCATGACCAGCAAAGAGCAAGCTCAATATCAAGTCAAGAATTTGCTCCTTTGAAAGATTTGAATGCTTCAAAACCCACCCAAGAAGATCATCTTCTCCTATGTTGTCACTTCCCTCCTTCACCCTCTCTTCCATTTTGCGCTCAATGAACTTCAGAATGGTTGATCGAGACTGTGATGAAGCAACGGTAAAGTTATTGAAAAAAAAAAAACAAAGAAGAAGAAGAAGAAGAAGATTAATCTTTTTGGGAGGTGAAAATCAAATGTGATAATTGTAAATTACCTGCAAGGCTTTTCTGTAAGCTGTTCCTGGTAAATTCAATGGAGCAGAAACCACACCCTTCATGAAAGTTACATACAATTTCTTGAGCTGCTCTGTTTCTGGTTCTCCAGGATCCAAGCTCATGATGTGTTTTGCCATTAAATTGAAAGTGAACTGCAATCACTTTTTCATTAACCCAATTACCATTTACCTTTTTTTCTTGAATTGCAAGCATTCATTCATTAATTCACAAAATTGTTTACTCACCTTCTTAGCTTCATCCTGAGCTGAAAATACAGAATTCTCTTTCCAGCTCCCCAAAACAAGCAAAGTATGCTTCTCAACTTCTCTCAGCAAATGGGTTCTGAGTCTGGCATGGCTTAAGAAATTGAGGGATATAGTCCTCATATCTCTATGCATGTCACCCACCAAAACCAGCATAGACCATTTTCCAAGAATCCCTCCTATGCTTCTTGGGTAGCTACACTCAAACAATCTGCCTTCATTTTGTAGTATGAATCTATTCAGCCCTGCATCAGCTGAAACTATAGTTGGCTCCCCAAACAAACTGGATTTGTAAATTTTCCCATACCTGCGTATTGAAGTAGAGGATATAAGTTTGTTTACTAAACAAAACATGGGATTTGATATTCAAAGCCTTTTGGTTTCTGGGTTTTTGCTGATTTACCTTGAAATATGTCGCTCCATGAATTCTCCTATAGAGGTTGCACAGTAAGGCTTCAAGTAGCCTATGGTTTCTCCAAGAAAAGGCCACCCCATTTTTCCCGGTGGGAGATTGAGTCCTCTGATTTGGTACTGCTGCTTCTTTCTCGTGATGAGAATGAGGAAGAGGAACAGAGCTAGGATTGAGGGAAGAGCACAGAGGATGAGCTCTGAGTCAGGCATGGAGGCTGGCATTCCCCTTGTGATTTTCTCTGTGGGAGCTTTGGTTTGCTTAGCTGTTTTTATATATATGCAGAAGTGGAAAATCAGTAATCTGCTTTCTGAATCCTACACACCTGTTGAAGAGGTAGCTGGCTTTAAAAAGTTGCTTAAGAATAAGCAAGGTTGGTCTTATGAACGAAACCAAACTTGTTAATGAAAAGCATGGAGGCCAATATGTACCTTTTATAAGGTTTCTTCTTTTGTCTTTTGAGCGAAAAAAGCGGAGAATGAAATCGAGTTTGGGGTTTCACATTTACTGTGTGTTTTGACAGTTTTAATACTGGAGAGCGTTATAAAATATTCTGTAAAAAATGTTATGTTCTCATATACATGGAGTTTTTTTAATGAAGATTTTTAAGTTAAGGACTAGTTGAAGACTTTTCGGTTTATAATTTAAAATACATATTTTTCGATCACATCTTGACATCTCATTCGTTCAGTTTTTAGGTCTATATGTGTAGACCAGCCATACAAATTTTCAGCCAAATAAAGCAGAGAATGAAATCGAGTTTGGGGTTTCACATTTACTGTGTTTTGACAGTTTCAATACTCGAGAGCATTATAAAACATCCTGTAAAAAATGTCATGTTCTCATAGATTTAAAATACATATTTTTCGATCACATTTTGACTTCTCATCCGTTCAGTTTTTAGGTTTATATGTGTAGACAACCATACAAATTTTCAGCTAAATTGGTGATCGTTAAGGTAACAAACTAGATCAAATTAATGGACGAACCAAATCTGTCAAACATGAACCGTTCAAGTTCATAATTGGCAAGTCATATTTATGAATGTCTTAACGATTTTCAATATAACTGAAAATTTACAGAAATGATCTACTCATAAATACTTATAAATTGAACGGTCAAGATGTGGATATAAGATCGAAAAGTCTTGAGAAATTTTGAAGAATGACCACTTTTGGGTTTTCAAAATGATTTTTGACCTACTTTTTTAAAACAGTTGAGAAATAACCATTTGTAAGGATAAAACGTCATAATTACCCTTTTTTTTGTGGGTTCATCTTTCTTTTTCTTTGCCAGATGTTCTTCTCTTCGAAATGAATGGGTTTATTTATGTGATGTGCCAAGAATTTTCTTTTATAACCAAAGGAAAATATAGAATCATAAAGATTAGCTCGTATGTAGATTTTGAATGATTATATAGATTTAGGTTTCCGTTGATTTTATGTTCAAGTTTCCATATCTGGGGGATGTTTGTGTTATATATATCATACGAGTTCAAGCTCATGTTTAGGTGTTTGGTAGTTCTTATTGATTTATCTTCAGGGATTAGGTTTTGTTATTTTTCATTGATTTATTTTTCAGAGTTAGGGTATGATAGTTTCGAATATTTTTTTACTGTGATTTGAAATAATGGGGGAAATTATATCTGAGGGAGAAGAAACTAAACTAAGAGCTGGTAGATTTGATCTATATATAAAAGAATCAATAGTGATGGTAATTAAGGCATATATGTTTCTGGGCAACTGGGACTCAAGGCTTTGACATGGCCCTCCTTAAAATTCAGACCATAAGCTTTCTCTACATTCTTCTTCATTACAGATGCATGCCGATTCAACCTCATACCTCCACTTCCTCGGTAAACTGATGTTATCTTTATGAATATACATCATCCTATATTACTCAATAATTACGATGATGTATGAGAAGGGATGAGATCAAGGAAAGGGAAAAACTAATTAAATGAAGAGGAAATTGAACGTTATGATGATGGTTGTATATTTGGGGAAGAGCAATGGAAGATGACATGAGGGAGTTGGTTCTCTTTTTTTTTTTTTTTTTTTTTTTTTTTTTTTTTTTTGAGAGAAAGATGAGGAGTTGCTTGTTGTAAGGGTAATTAAGATCTTGTACTCTATTAAATGGTCATTTTTCAACTTTTAAAAAAATAAGGTTATAAATCAATTTCAAGGTCTAAAAGTGGTTATTTTTGAAAATTTCTCAAAAGTCTTAAACTAATCCTCAACTTAAGGGTCCTCATTAGAAATATTTCCTATATATATATATATATATAAGGAGTCATTCTAGTGAGGACCCTTAAATTGAGGACTTGGTGAGAACTTTTCGGTTTATGGTTTAAAAGACCCAATTTTCGATCACATTTTGACATCTCATCATTTCAGTTTTTAGGTTTATATGAGTAGATCATTTCTACAAATTTTCACCCAAATTGGTGTTCGTTAAGAGACAAATTAGATCAAATTAATGGACGAACCAAATATGTCAAATATGAACCGTTCAAGTTCATAATTGATTAATCACACTTATGAATGCCTTAAACAATTTTCAATATAGCTAAAAATTTGAAGAAATGATCTACTCATAAATACTTATAAACTGAACGGTCAATATGTGGATATAAGCTCGAAAGGTGGGATAAGCCGAAAAGTCATCACCAAGTCCTCAACTTAAGGGTCCTCACTAGAAGGGTTTTATATATATATATATATATATATATATATATATATACACAGTGCATATCCAGAGCGAAGCTTCGCTCTGGAATTAACGTGCGAAAGTCCTTATTTGACTCACTTTTCGGTCATATTTTTCGATCATACCCGGTCAGTGTCTAGATACATATCGTATGATCATTCTTATAAAATTTCATCCAATTTGGTGACCGTTTAAGCCTCCATAATCATGATTTACTCCAACGGTTCTACTTGGACAGATTTTGTTCTATTGATTTATTTTATCTGATTCGGTGTGCAAACGATCACCAAACTGGATGAAACTTTGTAAGGATGATCATACGATATGTATCTAGACACTGACTGGGTATGATCGGAAAATATGACCGAAAAGTGAGTCAAATAAAGACCTTCGCACGTTAATTCCAGAGCGAAGCTTCGCTCTGAATAAGGACTGATATATATATATATATATATATATATATATATATATATATATATATATATATATATAACGATCTTGGTTCCAAGAGTAATCATCATTATAGTTTCTAATTAGCCTTAGATAACAAAAAACTTTGAGCAATATGAATATGTATTGTGAAGTAAAACCTGGATAATCATATATGACATAACCTTGCAACATTGTTTCGGTGTCATCAAGCAATGTGGCAAGAATGTATGATTAATCCGTCAATTGATTCTGTTCATCGAAAAGAAAATGGCTTGTGTAGTATCACTAGTATGAGTCAAGGTTTTTGACCTTTAACAGTTGCATAAGGGCATCCCATCATATGAAATCTTACCGAAGCGAAGAAACTTTTCTTCGTTGTATCTTAACGAAAAAGTACACCCGCCCGTTTATTTCATAGGGTTGTCTTAAATATCGATTGATATGTTTGAGAGGATGTCTCAGACATTTCATCAAATATTTTATCTTCGTATGTAACCAAAACATAAAAAACAATTCCAAAGTATAACCATGCATTTTTATGTCCTGTCCTCGGCATCGTGAAATTGCAGATAAACATGCTTATGCTGGGTAGAAAGGAAAGAAAACGCAAACAGTGATGTGAACCTTGAAGAAATAAACAGTAGTAACTGAGGCTCGCTGTCTCTCTCTCTCTCTCTCTCTCACTCTCTCGCAATGTGCTGCTGATTCTGAAACCTCTCTCTGCTCCCACAAACCAAAAAGTGATTTTCCTTTAGCTTCTGCGCCTCTGCTTCTGCGCAGCATCAATATCAACACAGTTTTCTGGTCAATGAATTGCTTTTGACTACTCTTCACAAGCTAGGTATTGTCTTGGACTCTCGCTCCTCTTGGAGATCATTGTTGCTTCTATTCAATTATCACACCAGAACACAAAAATTGAAAAGAGAAACTGTTACCCCGAAATGCACATAAAAATATGCACCTCTCTGTTTAGTTGTAGACTTGTGGTAGTCTTTCAAAATAGAAGATGATCAATAGTACATTTCACCAAGAGTATAACTGAAAATTAGTACAAATCTCATTTCCAAAAAGAAAATTAGTACAAATCTCTCTTTCTCTGAGAATACTACCTCTTTGGTACCACTGTATCGCACATTCTGTAACAGCTTTATGTGGAAACAGTATATAATGAAATTTTGTGATAGGGCCACATTTGCTGCCACATAAGTTGAAATGTAGGTGGTACCCTAGAAAGTAATTCACTTAGCGTTACTCAAGAACCGAAATTGTATGCTTAATCTATATGTGCAATAAAGATTCGAATACAAGCAACTATGCCTAAGCTTGATAAAGTTAAAATAAATTTTAGTAAAAAACTAAAGACCAACATTGATTCATGCAAACCGTTCATTTAACTTATAACTACGAAACACTTATTACATCGTCTAGTTAATGTTCTTTTATAAAATTCACTCATGATGGATGAAACACTCGCATGAGTTTTATTGCGGGTCTTCCCTCAAAGCTAACACTCATGCAAATGCTTACATTCATGTCAGCGCACCAGAGACTTTAGTAGCTTTGCTTACTACATAGATAAGGTCGGTTTGTTGTTTTGCCGTTTCATTCATAGCATAGTTGCTAATTTGATACTCTAATTTTTACATTTGTGTCAATTTGCTACCCTAGTTTTTATTTCGGCAAATTCGCTACATTTTTATCAAATTTGCTATTTTAGGCTTTCAAGATTAACAAATTTACTTAAGGTAGCAAATTGGTTAATTTTGAAAACATAAGGTAGCAAATTGACATAAATAATAGTTAGGGTAGCAAATTGGCTGATTATGAAAAGCTAAGGTAGCAAATTAGCTGAAATAAAACTTAAGGTAGCAAATTGACACCAAAATGAAAGGTAGGATATCAATTTGGCTAAAAAGTCTTCTTTCATATGTAAGGAAGCTAAACTATAGCTGTTTTGGTTACTGATCTATTATCAATAAGCAATTTAAAATATTTTTTTTAAAAATTAAATGTAGTTTACCCCTTGTGGTTTGGGGGTGACTTCATGTTAGTCCATACACTTTCAATTTCATCAGTTTACCCCCTAAACTCTTCAATTTCTATTTACCGTGCCCAAATTCTCATATTCCGTTTGAATTGACCGTTAATTCTAGATACGAACCCCACAGTTAAGGTTAAAATTGTCAGCAGTTAACGACTGATTTGGACAGAAAATAGAACATTGGTCACAGTTGAGGAAAATTCAAAAGTTTGAGGGGTAAACTGATGAAATTGAAAGTATAGAGATTAATATGAAGTTACTCCAAACCTCATAAGGTAAACTGAATTTAATTCAAAAAAAAAATGTGAGGGCACATCCATTGATCTTTGCAGGATGGTGTGTACCAAAGTAATCTAGCCGCCCAATGAATGAATATGGTCATCCAATCTTAATCTTACTGCCTATTTTATTGCATTTTAGGTGGGCCACACGTTACATCGCTTCAATACATTTAAATGTAGGGAAAATCCTAACCGAATGATAAAGATTTGATGGCATGGACTCACTCATGAGGCAATATAAGGAGAGTACCATGAGAAAATGATCTCAATTCATTTTTCTTCTTCTAAAAAATAGATACACTTTGAATAAACCAAGTGCTCCTTGCTTCCATTACAAATAAAAATTAGGACTAATTTCAGTTTTACCCTATCAACTTTAGGTCCATCACCATGTTAGTTCATTTTCTTTCAATTTCATCAAAAACACCAATCGACTTCTAATTTTCATCAGTCGTGTCCAATGTTCTAAAAAACGTTAGGCGTTAGTCGGGCGGACATCCGATGCCTAGCGCCCAGATGTGGTTTTGTATTTTTTATATTTTTTATTTTTTAATAGCAAAAAAAATATAAAAATAAATTTATAGAATTCATTATAATGTTCCAAAATAGCAAATATACTTCAAAAATAAATAAAATGGTCAACTACTATGTTCTTAGAAATAAAAAATAATAATTTTAAATAAAAAAATTAGGCTTTGATGTGTTTTGATTAAAAAACAAAACTAAACTAATCAGGCCGCCCAGGATGCCGTTTTTCGCGCTGGCGCCTAAATTGAACGATTAGTGGGAAATCGGAACAGTGAGTTGACGCCTAGCGCCTAGGCGACCTTGGGCGGTGTTTTTTTAGAACATTGGTTGTGTCCAAACATCTGTTTTTCATCAAATTCTTTCGTCATGTGATGATTTGTATTAAGAAGAAAACTAAATTTGAAGTCGTTTGGCCCATAAAAAAAGGCAAAATAGACAAATTACATTCAATCCCACCAAAATCACCAAGGTTAGAGGGTTGTGATAAGAACATAGATGTTTATCGATATGGGAGGAAAATGGTCAAAAATGTTATTTTTTTTTTCGGAATTTGACTTTCTTCTTGTTGCCACGTCATCACTTGACGGATGAATTGGATGGAGAATGAAGCTTTGGACACGGCTGATGAAAATTGGGAGTCAATGGGTGTTTTTGATGAAATTGAAAAAAAAAAAGACTAACATGATGATCGATCTAAAGTTGATGGGGATAAACTGAAATTAGTTCTAAAAATTAAACCTGCAAGCGTGTTCAGTTGATGATGCGAAATACAAATACATTAATTATGAAATTCATTTTTGAAAAAATAGGTACATTTTGAGGCTTTCTTAAACAAAGTCATAACATCAACTTATAGTTAAACTGTGATCTGCATGCTCCATGCTTCCTTAAAAAATAAAAGTTCACACCCTATTTAATAAATTATAACACATTTTCTTTGTGCACAGTTCATATAATCAAACAATTGAGAATAAGGTCGTCCTGAACTAAATTGAAGTGTTAGATACTCAAATCATTTCATAGAAGTTATGTAATTTCCTATTTAATTATGGACAGGACCAATATTCCTCAGATTCCAGCCAGCATGTGTGTTCATACGAGGACAATGTAAGTATGTAAGGTGAGGTTTAGTTTAATATATGGAAGTTAATTGCTTCATGTTTTCCGTGTATGCTATTTCATATTCCATACCTCTATAGATTGTATTGTATACATGATTACTTAAGGGCTCAACAACTAACCTTGAACTGTCCCAACTATATTGCGGCCAATCTAAGAATACGTTACTAGCCAGTTTGGTCAAGGATAATAGTATATATCGATCAAAATAAAATAATTATCAAGCTATTTAAAATGACGTCCACTGCCAAAATGAAATTTTACAACTCATTTGTCCCGGAGGTTAATATTTTTTCAAGAAAATGACGCGAGAATCCGTGGGATACTCTATGAAGATTTTTATGTCAAAATACCATATGATGCTTAATCATATACAATTGATCATTCTTTTATGCATAACACTATAAGCTGATTCTCTTTTTTTTTTTTTTTTGGTTAAAACAAGTTTAGGTGAGAACTTGGTTAGGCTCTTTATTTTTTTTCATTAAAACAAACCTGTGATTTTAACCTTGAAATATTTACAACGGTCAATAAGCTGATCGTGATTATTATTTACTCATACAATAAAAGGGTCCTCAGTCTATTGCCACTAAGTAACCACCCTATGCATTATTGTTTTTCATGTTTTTTTTTATACTTTCGATTACAATATTGCGCTTCACGTCAATGCTGATCTGCCAATGCACCATATATATCAACTTCAAATACACGTATATGGTTTACTAATAGACAAAACAAACTACAAGCGTATAAGAGATACGGATCCTTATTACCTCTTAAAGAAAACACACAACAATAAAAGAACAACAAAAGCAAGCAAAGAATAATAAAATAGGAAAGATATCCAAATTTGAAAACATGACTACTTCACTTCTGATGTTGCACTTCTTACAAAATAACTGGTATTATCTCAATCGTGGTGTTTTTTTTTTTCACTTGTGATTTCTTCTAATACGTTTCTCACATTATATCATATGATATAATGATATTTTTTGACCTATAAAACTAATTGTAGTATTTAAATTGTTTCGCTTGATTAAGTAAAACTCTTTTCTTTGATTACTGAAAGAATCAAACATACAAGCTAAAAAACAAAATCCTTAACAACTTTTCTACCTAGCTGATCTAAATATAACGTTGAAGATCAAATAATGAATAACTGATTATAAAAAAAAATTATAGAAGAAAAAGATGAATAAAAAAAAGAGATAGAGAGGTGGATAGAAAATGATAAAATAATGAGTACACCAACCGGAAGCGAGCCAGCCGCTCGTGCGCAAATGATTGCGCGGGCAGGAGAATGAACTGGGCATCGTCCACGTGGCGAAGCACACGTGTGGATGACAGGAGCAATGATGCTGGGGCCAATTTATTGTGCACCAACCAAGTGATGAGGGCCTTTACAGCCCATTTTGGATTAGGCTCAGATTTGCTCCGAACCCCAACAACTAGGACCCTCCTCCAATGAGACAAATACCTCCACCATTTTTACCACGCTAACTAATCGTGTAAGCTCCCCTTTTTTTTTACTGCAATGCAATGGGACTATGGGAGGATATGATCGTTAGATCGAAATCTAAAAATTAAAAACAAAATAACTTAGCTTTAAAATAATACTTCCCATCATTGAATGTAAATCTAATGGTGAATTACCATGATTTACCTGGTCAGTTAAATAATATTTCCCACTATTAGATGTTAGTCAATGGTCAGTAACTTTGTCACCTCAAGACATTTAACAATGAAAACGTCTATGTTAACAAATTACCAAATGGAGAGATCCTTGTTTGTTTAGTATTCACAAAAACAAATACAAAGAATTTTGAAGACACACTTGTAGATACCACTTTGTCGAAATATAAACTAATATTCGTTGTGTGTTTGTCACCTTTTTAGTAAAAAGAGTGCAAATGCTAGTGATTCATGGTGAGTTTGATGTTATGTATAATGATTCTACAAAAGTAACGAATAATGGTGTAGTGTAATAATGTGAGTGATCAGAGAACTAGGTGTTTCCATTCTCTTTGCAGTTTTAAGATAAATATACACATTCCACAACCGACACCGACATACCTTTCCTACATTCTTTTTCTCGTGGCAAATTTGTTCTAGTCTTTCCTACAAGTACAAATTCTTTGATTTTTTTTATAGAAAATAGACAATTTCATTAACTTGTCCATGGCCAGAAGACACTTACATCAATTTGCCTACTTGCAAACAATAAGTCTAACCGACAACAAACACTAACAAAGAGATATGTAGCCCTCATTAATTACAAATGCGCTCAGTTAAGCCTATTACACCTAACTTTTAACTATTCCTATCTAAATTTCATGTAGTGTTAATACCCGTCACCTACGGACCTCAATTGGTGTACAACAAAGAAAAACCGAAACCTAAACCTAAACAAGAATAATCTTCCATTAGATGTCTAGGTAAGAAGCAAGAAAATTATACCTCATTGCCCTTAATGTTAGAGCCCGCCAACCCCTGTCGAAACTTTAGAGTGGGTAGATAACCCCTAGATCCTCGAAGGGCTAGTAAGAGTTAAAGCCCAAAAGCAAACCCTAACACATGTTGAAGCCCAAATAGCCAAATAAAGAAACCAACCCAAGATCTGACAGGATGATCCATGACCCGTTCCACCTCCACCACCTCTAACGCCGCCAGTCTGCAAGCAAATCGACTTCGTGCAAAACCTCCATGGAGCGACAAAGAGCCTTCCAGCCACACCAACCAAGTCTGACTAGCCGTCATAGCTCCGCCGAACCCTGGATTGAGCCACCACTGCCAAAACATGGAAATCATTGACGACTACCGCCGCCACTACCGCAGATCGAGAGCAGCGGCGACGACCAACCCGAACCTACACCAACCAACATATCTGAATCATATCATCCTCCCTCGGGCCAATCACTTTCAAGAGTCTAAATTGGCATAGGGAATTCTCATTCGGCAGCGAAGCCCGACGTCGGCTGACCCTAAGGCCAACCAAGGTGGGCTGCCACCGGATGAGAGGGAAGTCGTTGGCGGCTTGGGTTTGGGAAACTAGAGAGAGGAGGGAGGCTAGGGTTTTTTAGTGATTGTAGTACAAATTCCTTGATGTAACAAAAAAGAAGGGGTACAAATCCATTGAATTCGGCTTCCCTCACTTCCATCTCCTTCTCAATACATGAATGTATTATTATCAATTATAATATAGAGCTCGTGCGACTATAAATTTAATAATTTGATTGATTTATTTATTGAGAGTTTGAAGATTTAAGACGTCTATAAAATATAAACTAAATGAAGTTAATTAAACGACATATGAAATGATAGATTCAAGCAAGATATACCATCAATAGAATAGATAATGAAACTTCCACACTCCCGATGGACTTGGTATCAAAATCAAGAGTCCATGACTCATTATGAAGATCGTGAAAGCCAAAATTGGGACGGACCTCATTCATATATCGATAGTGAGTTTGCATTTGTGATTCGACCTTGGAAGCTTATTTTGGACGGATCATTGTTGACTAGCCAAACGAGTGAGAAACATCCAAGATTTTAAGATTAAGATAAAGTAAACCTTTATCCTTTATACGGAAGCCGAGGTGTACATACCTCTCCCATACCTTACCAACCTCTAACATCATATTCATTCAAACGTACCAAGACAAAGAGAGCTAGAGTTTGGTGTTGAGGCTTTGGTTGTATGTATGGCATGAATGAGATGAAGAAGAGGCAGGTGCAGTGTCGAATTCAAAGCGTCAAATCCTTGAGAAGCATGGGTTTCTATTGATTTGATGTACTAATATGTTAATGTTAACCAACCTTTTGTAATATAGACAAGCATAAGATTGGTCTACCATCGATCCAAAATCTTGCAATAATTGAATGGGAGACTTCTCAAATGATCGTATCATTGCAAATCTTACACTTTTGTATCGACATTTGTTGGTGTGTAACGGAAAATCAATAAAACGACACATTTCTTATAATGTAATGAAAGATCAATCAGGTCTTCAGATCGACACATTAATTAAATCGATGTGACATAAATTAACAAGCAAACAATAAAAATATCGTAACGTAATGTTGGATTAGGCAAACTTGTTAGTCAGATGGTCGATTAGACAAACTTGGTAGTAAGATGGTTTGATCGAAGACTCTTCAAGGGTGTGATTGTTATGTCAGGAAATGAAATTGGACCCATGAGAACGATGAGATTGTGATGATGATTGTGCAAACCAAGGGATCGAATACCTCAACTCAACTCAATCATTGCTCACACTCTCGGATTTGGCTGCCAAAACGTGGTCGCACGATGCTCTAAGAATTCACAGAACACTGTCAACCAAATGATGATCATGGGGCTCTCTCTACTTATCAACCTCTTTGACTACTACTTCTTCCCTCTACAGAAAGGAGTTGCACTTTTGTTTTGCTGCAGAATTTGAAGCCTCTCATACATGTCCTCCATGGATTACTAATCAATGGCATTGATTTGAAGGACCGCATTATGATACTTAAATTTAAGAAATCAATATCAGTTCTGCATGGCTGACCCAAGTGACCACTTCAATATTTAAGAATGAGTAATGGCTAGGCAGCTATCTATACCATCTCAAATTGTTCTACGGTCTCTACCTACTGATGGTGGCATGTTGCACTTTCACATATGATCGTAGCACTCTAGCTTGTTTCTTTAGCCAATAATTGGGATAAGAAAAATCAATGAGGTGCAAGAGTGTACGATGCTATCTTAGCTATTCATAGATAAGACTACCATGCATCTCTATTATAGTTAGTAGATCTTAACCACTACATGATATTGTATATTTACATGTTGTGTACTAAAAACTCTGACAAAAGTGATACCGATGACTAAGAGTCTACGATGATGCCATAAGTATGAAGCACCCATACATCATATGCACTACAAGACATGCTCTAAAGTAGACTATAACGAAAATGAGTAAGATTGATTGCAAGTGAAATGCTCTAGCTCTCTCTTTGCTGGACTGTATATGTTTGCATGGAATACATGATCAAAACGTTCATTTGGCCAATCTTTTGCATAGATGGTTTCACATTCATTTTTCTGATGATTGGCTTTTGTCTTAGAATTACAGTGATGCATAATTGCATGGGGGACATAGGCTCTCTCGTATACAAACACCATGATACACACATTTTCTTAATTTTCATAATAAAATCTGAAATTTACAGATGATCATGATACAGTAACACCACTTCCATCCAATCCACCATCCCCAACCTTTGACACTTCTGCCAATTTTACCAGCCTCCCAATAGAAAACAGAAGAGAAAGGCAAGGAAATTAAGCTCTGCAGAAATAGGAACCTAGAAATGTGCTGCTGCTGAAGAATCGAAGCACTATGTTCATCATTGTGCCACACGAGTGGAGGTCTTGAGCAATACATAATCAAGGCAGCACCTTCAGAAGCAAGAGAAGCAAAGAAAGTCAATAAAGGAAGGAGTATATAAACTGGTGGGGGAAGGGGATTCAAAAACCTCTAAAACCATGATTACAAGGAACCAAAAGCTTCCAGTAAAGTAGCATAGAAGGCCAACATTCCAGCACAAAAGAAAAGGTTGATTGATCGAGCCCGGCCTTTCGACTAGTTGTGAGGAAAGAAACCGATCAGGGGGGTACCCCAAGCTTTTGCTTTCCGCTATGAAGCAACCAACACATGTCCCCTCAATAATTTGATGATCAGGGTTCATGCACAAACGCAATGAGTGCATCTTTAGGGCCAAGCCAACATTAACCTCATCCTTTATCATGCATAATCATAGTTTAGTACAAGAAGTGAAAGATTTTAGGTTTCCTATGATGGTGTTTTGGCCAGTATTAGTTAAATTACAGAAGAAGTGACACTAGTTGGTGGAGAAGAATCATCCATTGGCCGAGAATTTCGGCCTTTTGAGGGATTTAACAGAGCTTTTGCCTTGCATTGTCTACTGAATAGATGGGGAGACTAATAATCTTATGACAATTAGACTAAAGAGAGAATCCAGGTTTAGTTTAGTGTTATCTTGTTTCAGGATAGGTCATCTATCTTGTTCGAAAGCCAAATGTGGAGATAAAGCCAGAGCACCAGACTGCTGCATGTTTCCTCTGAAACATACAAACTCCAAACCTCATTTGTCCTGCATCAGATGACAGATGTAATTGGTTCAAGTTGAGCTAATCCTGCAAGTTCAACTCCAGAAGTGTCACGTTGAGCCTTCGACTTCTTGACACTCGAAGTGCTATGTATGAATACAACTGTAACATAAGGATCATCAGCATTGACCGACAGAAATTCATTTAGTGGTCATAATTTATAGGCCTTGCTATGTTTGAATACAACTGAACTATCCCTATCAACATGCATAGTGCTTATTTACCTATAAGAACATCATCTATTGTATTCTGTAGTGCAAGAACAGGTGTTTCACATGAATATCATGGTCCATAAAGTTTCTTGCCACCTTGTTCCCACCTAGAAGTAGAAATGGAACAGGAAAACTAAGAAAACCTTCTCTTTTCTTGATTAGTGGCCAACCTCATGATCGTCTTTGGCTTTGGGTTTCGGGGTTTAGGATAATTGCAGACTCCAACTGGCACCAGGTAATCACTTCTACAGTAACTTCTGTAGTACCTTTAATGGCAGAATCCAACTGGTACCAAAATAAGCAGACTATATATATGTATAACCCTTTCAAGAATTTCAAAGGAAACAAATGAAAACCAAGTCCTTAAATGATATGAACTTTGAACTACAAAAGAAACAAAAACAGTATTGATTAAGCAATAATATGTACCATTGTCCATACTCATCTCCTTCTGATGCAAAGAATCCGCAGGAAAACTTTGACGTATTGAAGGGTCATGTTCTCAGAGCAATCATGTCAGTTTTACGCCACACACAGCACTTGGTTTCTTTATTCTATTTCTTGCCTCTCTTCTTCCTTTGTTCATCATAACCAGACCTCGAGCCATGCTTGATGGAAAAAGAATATGGTCCTATATAAAGGGGACCATGAAAAAAATGAGTGCATGAGAAATGATATAACAAGCAGACAATGAGACAATGCAGTCACTTTATAGTAACTAAAGCCTACTACTACAAGCTCTTCCCATGTTTGAATTGTGCCCCCTTCTTTCTCTCCACGCACCATATTTGAATATATATGTAAAGAGAAAAACATAGATGAAACTGATAGAGCATAATCTCATCAGAAGATGATCACTGGCACAGTGACAGAAAAGATATATTTGAACCATTACATGATGCGCAGCAGTGCGACAGTGAGTACTCTTTGCATTTTCTAATTCCAGTTATGTGACCTGAGAAGGAAACACCAATTCAAAAGGATCAAACCATCTAAGACTTTTAACATATCAGAAAAAAAATATTACAGCATCGATGATATAAAATCTCTGCATCCATAATTCCATATGTATCTTTGAACTACTCTTATTCTGGAAATTGAAATTATTTGGAGGGATCTGACATACTAAATTGTCTAAATATTATGTTGCTAGAAAAACCACTCATCAATTTGGTTCAACAAAATGCCAACTTTTACTATTCGCTAAACCAAATTTAATAAACAACAAAGTTAATGAGTTAGAAGCCAATGAGGGGAAAAATCAACAGGAGTTTTAAGCACCGAAACAAACAGCATCTTTTACAGAAAAAAGAATGCAATAGCTTGTCAACCAAGATCCTGACTTGAGGGTTCAGTAACATCAATTCAAGTTGAATCGGATCAAACTTTAGCAGCGAGCCTTCAAGGTCAAGTTATGCGGATGTAAATTCATGTTAACACGGACAATGTCAACGACGTTCGCCCCTCAGTTTGCGTAAATCACTTTAGGCACAAAAAATAGGAACAGAAATGCAAGGCGTATAACTATATAACATCTCAAAAAGGTTCTTGAAGTATCAGGGTCAAAGAGAAGCAAGAAAAGCCAGAAGTGCATGATCCTATAGAATGAAACAACAAGCACAAATACACAGTACAAATTTAACGCCCAAAAATTAGCCACAGTAAAGCAGTAACATCACTGGAAAGAAATTAGTGGAAAACCACACAACCTCACATAAATATAGAAGTGAATGAATTGTAATATCTTATCACTACATAAACCATTTCACTTTTCAAAGTAGAGTTGTTCATCTTAATCAAAATTGCAATCTCAATAATAGAACCCTACGAGTTGGCAACGAAAAAGGAAAACTTCCCTAAATCCATGATTTCCATGACCCAGACACACCAAATAAAGACAATGTAGGACATTTGAAAGGATAGGTATCTGACCCCAACTATGGGCAACGTACCTCAAAAGCCCTACCTTGAGAAGACATTGTCAACTATATACTCTATAGCATATATTGGGCTCTCATGTAGACAAGAGAGCCAAATTAACAGTACCACTGATAAATGATCAAACTAGGTGCTAGAAAAGCAAGTCCAGATCATAATGTAGTCAAATATGCAAAGTAAAAGAAAGATGCATAATTTAACTTCCCGAGAGTCAAGAACAGTAAAGATTGGTTACCAAGGTGGTCTGGACTCTGGACTCTGGATTAGATTAAAGTATATTCACATTCATTGGCAACAATCCATTGTCGTCCAGCGGTTAGGATATCTGGCTTTCACCCAGGAGACCCGGGTTCGATTCCCGGCAATGGAACTTTTTAAAGTCTCCGACTTGTTTTTGGCTCAGGTACAACAAAATCTTACTCTTCAGCTCCTTATATCTTGAACATTTCTGTGTTGGTTTATATTCAAAGTCATGACTCCTTACGCTAAAGGGGTTGTGTTTCTGAAAACCCCCATCCAAGAAAGAACCACTCGTAACTTAGAAATGGCTATTGCATTAATTCTTCAGCATCAAAATATACTTGAGGTTGTCTTGGCCTATTGCAACCTCTGCTCGGTTTCTATCATTTACAAAAACAACCGAGTGCCCATTTGGAGCATCAGTTATAGAATCCGTCCATAATCACGAAGACTAATGTATAGCCAACAAAAACTAACAAGTCCAACCTCTTTCGATTGACAGTTAAACTAACTATTAAGGGAGGAGAGCATGCCCCCACTAGCGGTAGGAACCACCACTTCCCAACCAGGGCCCTTCAGGGGAAGTGCATCAGCAGCATCAGGGGGAATCCCAATGAGATCACTGCGATCCAAGACTTTCTCCAGCTCTTCATCGGTGATATTTGTCTGTATCATCTTGTCTTCAGCAGATTCTTCATCTCGGAGAAGTGCTATAAGATCCTCTTCCTGGAGGGTATAACAAACAAACCACACTAAGACAAAGACACATGATGGAACAGTGGCCAACCAGGCAAGCTAAGAAAGACGTGAATGAAATACCTCCAAGAAATCTGCCTCAGGCTTGGCTCTTTCCTGATGGAACTTCCCTTTTCCAATAACTACATGTTCAAGCTTCAACTTGCTAAAAGCTCTTTTTAACATCCGACCCTGTTAACACATTTTCCCCCAAAAGTAAGCAACACCAGAATAAAATGAACATTGTTATAACTTCTACGTAAAAAGCTCCAAAAACTCAACCTCTACAGATTGTGCTGTTGCCAACCGGTAAACATGAACGGGCTTGGTTTGCCCAATCCTGTGACATCTATCCATGGCTTGCAAATCCATTTGAGGGTTCTAGTATGCACACACAATACACCAAATCAGTTTAACTCTTCATGAAGCTGTATGCAGTAGAACGATTTGATAACAGAGATCAAGAATTTACCCAATCACTGTCATACAGTATACAGGTATCAGCTGCAGTAAGGTTGATACCTAGTCCACCAGCTCTTGTGCTCAGTAGGAATATTCTACAAGTGCTGTCTAAATCATTGAACGAAGCAATCTGCACAGAAATTTTACTTTTATCAATTAACTATAGATGTTTGTGAGTATGTAATGAACACAAAATGAGATTACAAACTTGAACGAACTAGACTACAAAAAGCAGACACACAAGGGGGTAGTAAACTCTTAATCAACCCACTGTGTCACTCATCCTATCCTATGATCAGAAGTCAAGAATTGGAGTAATCATCAATCTTGCTTATGTACATGGTCTAGAAACTGGACAATATCATCGCAAAAGAAAAACAAGGATATGTACCATCTGAACTTTTATTTTCGATACATGATAATCTCAACTTTAATGTTGCCAAATTCATGAGAATGACAAGGATCTGAACTAAGAAGCTGTCCAATGAAAGATTTAAGAATCTTAATTCAAACCAATTAGAAACCTGTCTTCTCCGATCATCCAGTTTCACATGGCCATCGATTCTACAAACTTCATATCCTTTTTCGCTAAAATAGTAATCCATTATATCCAAAATCTTGGTCCACTGCGAGAATATCAGAACCTGATTACAAACAAAAACACATGAGAAGAATTTATATTACATCTCCGGTCATGAAACTTTTGATTATGAAGATAGCAATCACATAAGAACACATGAAACAGATGCATACCTTATGTTTGCCGGCAAGCAGCAGCTTCAACAGTCTTTCAAGCAAGCTAAATTTCCCACATTGCTCAACTATCTGGTCAACAGGTGGATAGAAATCTGGCAGGAAAACACAAATGCATAAGAAATGCATAAGCATCCATTTCAACTCCAAATAAGATCATACAAAATCCTGAGTTTAGTTGAAATGACATACATGATCCATCAAATGCCGACTCTAGAAGGTCAGGATGATTGCAGTTCTTCCGAAGTTGGATCATCAAATTGTTCAGCTTCCCTTTCAGGCCATTTACTGCAAGTTGAATCGATTTGAACAGTAAAAAAAAACAACGAACCAATATCATAGAAAATAGCATGCCAGATTGAATCAATATATACTGACCCATTATATTATACAACCATCAGAGTCAAAAGATGAGATCTAATAGGAAATCATAAATTAATCAAATGCCACAAACCCTAAAAGAAAAGAAAGAAGTAATCCAAATGCTATCCATCACATTGCAAAGATGACCTAGACCTAAAAACTGTGTTCTTCTGAATTATCTAAGTGTCACATAAAAAACATCCAAGGTCGTCTGACCGGCTAGTGTCTCATTTAGTATTTGGTAATGGTCTCACTTGAGACAATCGGAAAACAAAAGGTGTTGTAGCATACATCAAATGCTTCGAGAAAAAACAGAGTGCAATGAAGACCTTACTTTTGTTACTAACACACATATTGCAGTACAACATTTCATGTTAACATATTTCATACCATGGCTTCCCTTTTCAAGTATTAGATGTTTCTCCAGTGTCTTATTGATCAGATGTTCCTGAAACTTCTTTTGATGCTCTGTCATGGTTGCATATAGTATGATTTCCTTCTTTCTTGGAAGCATGAGCTCAACATCTATCTTCATTCTTCGGAGAAGAAAGGGACGCAATATTGCATGGAGTTTTGGTAGCACCTGCAGACCAATGAAACACCCAATGCATCACAATTATGTTACAAACGCTCTTCAAAAGTGAAGCCACAATGCTAGCAAGGATGCATACTTGAGCTCTTCTCTTCTCTTCTAATTCTTCCTTCATTGCTTCATTATGGCACTTTCCTTCTAGGTCAAACCTGGCAACACAATCATAGTATCTTATTCAATCTGGTCAACATAAGTTAAAACTTTAATCTATTAGTAAGCTCATAGATGAGTCTTATTAGTAAGCTAATCTATTAGTAAACTTTAATACACACACACACACACTGTAAGTTGCATAGTTGCAGCTTCTAGGGATCAGGAACTTCTGAACCAGACTACTAGTGGTACTGTACAGAAGAATAACTCTGTAGATCAATCAAACAAGGGAAAACAAAAAAATTAAACCTCATACTTACCATGACTCAAATTCTTCATGGGATGAGAATATATCCGGCAAAATAAAGTTCAACAATGACCAAAGCTCAGCCAAATTATTCTGGAGAGGTGTTCCAGTCAACAGAATCTTATTCTCTACAGGTATGTACTTCAACTGCTGCACTAATTTGCACTTGGAGTTTTTCAATCTGTGTCCCTTCAATAAACAAATGCAAGATGGGTTAATACATGATATAGTTACTGTTTATAAAAGGAAAACAAGAAACTACTCACTTCATCAACCACGAGATATTTCCAGTTGTAGTGTTTTAAACATCTTCTTGCATCAGCCAACGCCACTTCATATGAAGTAACAATTATTGGGAAGTTCGGGCCAACTGTTTTGGGCATGTGCTTCCTTCTTATCTCATCCCTTTCTTTCTTGTTACCATGATAGATTATAGCCTTAATTGAAGGCGTAAACCTAATGGGAAAAGAAGGAACGAAAAAGAAAACAGAGTTGACAGATTAGATTATTAAACTAATCTAAGACTAGTTAACCAAAAAGGATCTGTTTTAAAAAAAAAAATTACCTTGAGATTTCATTAATCCAGTTGGAAAGAGTAGAAAGAGGCGCAATCACCAAGTAGGGCCCATCCAATCCCATAGATTTTAGATGAGAAAGAAAACCTATGGTCTGGATAGTCTTGCCAAGTCCCATTTGGTCTGCAAGGATCCCATTGAGCCCATTTTGCCATAAAGAGATCAACCACTTTACACCTTTGAGTTGATAAGACTTCAATTTCCCACCAGTCAGTAGAGGTACAAGTTCCTTTTGCTGTTTCTCAAGTCTTTCCTCCTCAGTTAGGTTCACATCTTCAATTTTCTCACCCTCTTTAGATCTTGTAAGCATAGCCGCAACTGCCCTCTTGGCCTTAGTCTGGGAAATGTCAATTGCAAAGGTATTAGCCAAGATACAGGAAAATGAGTTTGAAAAGGAAAAGATCTCTCAAACAGCACTTAAGAATATCAAACAAAAATAATCACATTTATTTACGACCTATCATGTAATGGAAAGGCCAAACATGAATAATATTGATTATTAACTAGGTGCCACAGTAACACATAAATTCATTATGTCAACAGAATATAAGAGCAATCAGGCCACCAACATTCTCAATATAATTAGCCATTAAACTTCCAATTTCCTAGAAGTAGCAGAGCCAGCTTAATAATACATTGCACAGCAACAATCATATGATAAGACCCTTGTGTACAAGATTATTCATACAATTGCAATCTACCAATACACATTCAATACAACAAGATATCTCCTCCAATTGAAACAAAGCAAGGAATTCTTACATTATTGTAAGTTGCAGCCCTTCTTTTCGTACCGCGGCCTCTCTTTTTCTGTACAGGTTCAGGTTCATTCGGCTGCTCAAGAACATCCTGGCAATACATTCCATTTCAAAACTCAATCAACAAACACAGAAACATAATAAGAAGCAATTGCTCATTTCAGACAAAAAGTGCAAGAAATTTACAAAAGAGATGTCATCCATTTTCTCGAGCAAAAAGTCCGTAAAAAGCTGAGTCTTAGTGAGAAGCTCATCCAACTTGCTGAACTGAGTCTCATCCAAGACGGGTGCCTCCTTCTCCATTTCTGTCTCCCCTTCCTTAACCCGAGCCTCAAGCAGCTCCTCCTCCGCCTTCACCAGTTTCACATCAATCTCCCCACACAAATCCTTCATAATCACCAAAATGCAAACAATTTTAACATTCAAACACGAAAATAATGCCAAGGATTTCAAAACTATTCACCAAAACCCTCCATAAACCCCGAAACCGAACCTCTACTATTCACCCAAACATCAAACGATTCAAAATCAAAACAAACGCCGTGGAAAGAGAAATCGAACCTCTTCCTCGAGAACCGAAGTCGGAGAATCCGCCGGCGGCTCGGTCTTCGTCGCCATTTCAAAACCCTAAAAAGTCAAAATCAACCACTCAGCACATAAATCACTGAATAAAACACCAATGGAAAAAACTAGGGTTCCAGAAATTCAAAAGCCCTATGATTCCGGACTTCAAACAAAGCCGTACCAAATCCAATTTCGCAGAATTTTTTTAAAAAAATAAAAAATTATATATTGAAATCGGAAGAGTAAAAGAAGACAAACCGTAATAGGAGCCGTAAGGGCTCTGAGGATTTTTAGTCGGAGAAAAATCGAAGGGAGACGAATCGGAGAAGAAGCGCTTCAGATTTGAAGAGAGTGAAGTGGCGGAAGAGTACTGTGAGACTGAGATATTATTGAAGGAAGCCACAGAATTAAATGATTAAAAAAATGAGGGGGAGTATGTGGGCGGGAAATTAGGGTTTTGAAAGTGCCCTTGGGAAGTGTGATAATTTACTGAGGGCACCATTGTGTTTCTCTGGTTCAGGTTATGGGCCAATGGTTGCTTTATGAGACTGAGTCTAGAAATGGAATTTGCATCTGGATTCACAATTTAAGGGGAAGCCAGGCACGTTTTGTCTGTCATTATGGATTTTTTATTAGTTTAATCCAAGTTTTTATTTTTAAGTTTTGCACTTTTTTTCATTGGATGTTGATTGAGGTGACCAATAAGGGGTGTGTTCCCCAATAAGGTAACATGATTCATGAGGTGGGATTTCAAATTTCAAATTTGATAAATATGATTACGTTGGTATTTGATTTTTTGAGTCGAAACTTGATAAATGTTATTAAACTGATACGAACAAAATACGTTGGTATTTTATTTTTTGAGTCGAGACTCGAGACTGAAGTAATTATTTTAGTGTCGTTATAAAAAAAGAAGTCGACACGTTTAAATGACACGACACCGAGACTAATGAGCTTAAGCAAGCTAGTGACAATGAAGTTCTTGAATCAACACCAAAACAATCTTGTTAGTCAACTTTAGTTATGCAACATCTCATGACAGCTAAATCTGCTCCCTTAACTTTATCATGGATATTCCAGCAATAAGTAAAAGATGATATGTAACAGAAATGGATAGCACAAGGTTGCACAATAGGTTGAAACCAATTCAAAACATAAATAGTTCTAAAAAAATAAAAAATTCAAAACATAAATAGCACTTAATCTTTGCCAGAAAATTACTGGAAAAAATATACACCATTTGTAATGTGGAATATGATCCAGTGTGTGGATACAGTTATTTCTCTTCCACAGTAATAAATAAGATAATCTTACAATCACATTTCTCACAAACACACTATATTAAGACAGGTGACAGAAATTTTCGAACCCCATGTACTCTTGATTCTCCATCTTCTCAACCATGTTTGCTATTCCGACTCCCCCTAAGCTGATTGCGCTGACTAAAATCGTCAAGGCTAGTATGAAGATGACAATGGAGGCTCTTCCAACCACTGCAATGACCTTTCTCACTACATGTTGACCAGTGAAGGCAGCAATTGTTGCAACCAAAACAAAATAAGCAGCTGCAGCAGCATAAGTAGACATGAAGCAATTAGTACAATGTTCATCTTAATTTGTCGAAACACATATTTACAAAGTTCAAGTTGTGGCTACAGATTACTTACCATATGGGACTGGGAAACGGTTGAGAAGATGATATTGTACAACTGACATGGAGGATGAGAATAGCATAGCAAAGGTTGATGTAGCACTTGCTACCTGCAACATAAGAGTGCAGTTAGATTTATTGGTCTGGTTTTATTTTCATCTTTCATTTTCAGCAGCTGCTATGGTTTCAATTTTATCAATCTAATGCTTATAACAGATTCATTTATACATACCTGAGGAGGAATCCCAAGTTCAAGAAAAAGGGGTCCCAAGATGAAGCCACCTCCGAGACCAAGTAGTCCACCAACCATACCAGCTACAATCCCACAGCTGCAGTAAAGAAATAGCTGGTGCAACTTCCAGTTTGTGATTTCCTTTCCTTTTGATGCAATTACCCTGGTGCCTTTCCACAAGCATATTGATTCAAAAACTGTAACTGAGGCTGCAATTGGCACCTATGCAATCACAAAAGTACTATTATCAGCTGAAGTAGACCATAGAAAATCTCACACATCATTTTCTTTGCATGTCTGTGTGCACTTCTTTGTGTGTTTTATGGTGTTTGTGAAAGAAATAACTCTACTTGGCTTGTATGCTTTACCTGCATCGAATTCAGGACCCAGAACATGGTGGAGCAAGTCTCGGTGTATGTCTGCACAAAGATTCAGATGGACTAATGAGTTCATAATAGTAGCCGTGAATGTCTAGAAAAAGCATATTTACTTGTACAGAACTTACTGACAGTAAAATCTGTTACCTTGACAATCTGAACAATGAGGAAAGCCACCCAGACATACACAAGCAATAACAACTCTTTCCAGTGAACGTTGCGCGAGATAGGTACCTGGAGAGAGTTGGTCTTAAATTCAGCAAAAGAATAACTGAAATAATTATCAAAATTACATGTCATTTTCTAAAATTTATGGACTCACTTTTTCATCTTGCAATGAAATTGGACCACTAGGTAATGGCTTGTAGTCTTCTCCAGAACCATCTGCGCGCAACAAAGGAGGTCAGAGTCGATGTTAATGAAAATATGGTGTGCATCTTCGTTGAATAAGTGTGTGTGTGTGTGTGTGTGCAATTGTAATTTCAATGTAGAGCTTTCGTTTTTTAGTATATAAGATTCACTAGTTTATGGGATTCTTTGCTTTATTGAAGTGGAACAATGAGCACTCACCACCAGGTTTGGATTCCGATTCCAACTGCCTTTCAGCTTCCTGAAAGTCATGTAAAATCCCAAATTCCTCACTAGTAAGTTGTTGACACCAATAGTACTCATTGATTCCTCAGGAACTACTAAATTGAAAAACTTTACCTTCTTCATCATTGTTTCTTTCTTCCATGTTTCTATGCCTTTCATTAAAGCTTTTGCTGCTGTCCCTGCATGATAGAAATAATTCTAGTGTAATGAATTAAAAGCTTAGGCGTTATTTTCTTGATCATATTGTGATTAGTTCTTACCTAAGAAGAGAATAATGAGTAAAACTGTGACCATCCAATCGGCAAACATAACGTTGAAGGCAACTCCAATGCTGATTCCTAGCATAAGCATTGGCTGAAAGAGCAAAGCCAGATCATAATCTATAAGGGGCATGTCCAGTGTGGGGTGCCTAAGTCTCAAATTGAAGTACACTGTTGAGCCTGCAGCTCCCATGATCATACCTGCATGAACTTTGATGATTAATAACAACTTGCAAAGAAAGATTAATAGTGTAAGATGATTATTTGAGTACTAACACTTGGAAATGGCAGTGGAAGACTTGGGATCGAAACCAATGATCAACGCGAGCATTGGAACAAAAATTCCTCCACCACCAACACCTCCAACACTACCCAATGCAGCACCAAAGAATCCAACTATTGTTCCCACTATAATTTTCCAACCAAACTTCATCTCCTGCTCAACCAAATTATACATAATGTCAAAGCTTACATACACACACACATCAATATATTTAGTACATGTGGCACCAAAAAAAGAAGAAGATCAAACTCACAGGCCAAACAGGTTGATAAGAAGACCCTCCAGTCTGCCAGAGAAGCTTCATCATTCTCAAAAAGGCTCCTTGCTTTATATCTTCTTCAACAAAATTTCTTGGCTTCTGATCATCTTTTAGTGGCCTTTCTCCACTCACAACTTCACTTACCATAAGAAGGCTAATGAACACTACCCATGCTATAAGTGCTACTGCTGATACTGTTTTCCGAGTGATCATCATTCGAGCCATTCGAGTAGTGTTTGAATCTGTTAACAAGGGAAGAGAAAAAAGAAAGAAATTTGTATGTGTTTAATGTTTTTTCTCTGATTCAATGGTGTTGTAAACTTTCTCTCCTCCCTACTAGAAAGCAGAATGAGGAGGTTATGCACTCTTTCAGTACCTGCCTATTGTCTACATTTATAATCCTTCTCTCTATGCAAGAAGTGTATTGATTTGGTTTACGTTAAGGAACAATGGGGGACCAAAAATCTTATTTACCTCTCCTTGTCAGCATCAAAATCCTAATACATCAAATAGTATCTGAAATTCCACATGTATCAGTTAAAATACTTCCCAAGTATCAGTAAAAAGTAAAAGATTTGGCTTCTTTGGTTCACATTCTTCTATTTGGGTTGGCACTAACAGACCAAATATGTTCCATCTCTCGGACAGGGCTTTTACTTTGGCAATTCGAATTTGCTAGTTTCAGTAAAACTTTGTGTAAATTTTTACTGATTGGAATTTATCAGAATCTGGGTTTGGGTCTGGCTCTATGTACGGATAGTTGTCCACATTCAACAATGATGGTATTTCCAGGAAAACCACCAGCAAAAGATATTCTTAATTTATAAATTTCTTAGGAAATAGTTCAATGCAAAATTGCAAACATAAGATTTTTGTCTGCAATTCTGATCATGAAGCTTCGTAGAAGCATGGACTTGAAACTGGTAATGACTAGTAGGTTTAACTCTGGTTAGATGTGCGTAAACATTTAGGCAGCTGATTGTGATGGGGTTTTACATGACCTAAACATGAATGCCTAGTTTACTAGGGTAAGTTTGACAGGTAATTAGTTTTACCATTACGAAACTTGCATGTCGTATACTTTAAAACATAGTTCAATTTTGAAATATTATCGTTATCATGTCAATATCTACAATGACATGACAATCATGGTGAATGTTGTCTTGTCAAGGTGAAATGTTGTTGTCTATTAAACCGATGACATATTGTGCATTTTACCGTTTCTATCCTAAATACGCGAAAACAACATTTCATCTCCAAGCCTAATGAACATTCCTCCATTTCATCACGTTGCTGCTACATTTCGAGTAACAAGATATCTTTCCAAGCTACAAAGCAATGCAGGTTTGTTTCTTAGTGGTCGTTCTTACTTGTTTCTTGGTATCATTTTGTTTCATACCACAAAACAAAACTCTGGGTTTCCTGGAAGTTTCCAAGAAGCAGCAGCAGCTTGAAACTCTCAGAACAAAAGTACAGGCACTTTGTGGCAACAATATTGTTGAAGCTGACGTTGCAGGAAATCAAGAGGGCTCTCGATTTCTCTACATGAATAATGATAACGAGCAAAGGCAGGCGGTGTACTTCTCTGTGAAGCTTCACAGCTGCTTCAGGGTTTTTGGCCACTTATTCGCCAGTTACAATGTTACATACATAATCACTAGCACAATGACAGTATCACCTCCAGAAGAAATAGCCACACATCACCTCCTCTAGGGCATTGGCTTGCCGTGTTTGCTAGGTTGCTGTCAATTCGTTTACGGCCATCAGGTTGGTTTTCCGAGTGATGTGTAAACTTAGTTTAGGTCGTAAAAAGGGTTTTGTTGGTTAAACGACGAACGTTTACTTACCGAGAATGAAAAAAAGGTGAAGAACAACATCTGAATACATGTATCAATGAGCATATCTGTTATTTTTCATACATTCATGTATCTACGATACTGAAGTGTAAGAATGAGCTGCCCACATGATATTATGAAAATAAGAAAAGTATCATATCCTTCTTGGTGTGTGCATGTATTTTGCTTCGGTTGTAAAATATTTGAAGTTCATCAACACCAAGCAGTAAAAACGAGATGTAGAAAATAGACAAATTGAAAGAACCAATAATAAGGCATATTCAAAAGGTTCACTAGCATATTAACTTATGATCTTTCTACATTGAAATCATCCAAACACAAACAAATCACCCAAACACAACAATATCCTCGAGCAGCCCATTCCAAACAACATTAAATGTAGACCGAGTGAAAATTACAAAAACCAAAAGACCATGCAGATAGCAGCTGCGACAAATTGGTCAACCAAGCAGGTGGAATACCAGTGAAGCACACCCAAATCAGTACTCATACTCCCGAGAAATTGATCTCGCAGAACGCTGATAATCACGGTCCACATCTCCACTTCTTTCCCTTTCACGTGATTCAACTGGTGCTTTTTCATAATGGTAGTCATCCTCCTCCATTCGGTCATCATAGCGATCTGGATACTGTTTGTAGCGATCATGGTCATGCTCAGTATCCAAATGATCATCATACTTGCTTCGACGACGCTCATAGTGCTCAGGATCATGGTCGGGTTCTGAGTGGCTATGGCCATGTTCAGGTTGTTCAAACCAAGCCTGGTCATCTTCTGGGGCAGCGGGATCATAATCCCGCTCCCTTTCACCACGTCTGTCCCTCTCATGTTTTGATTCAACATGGTCAAAATCAGACTCTTTATCACGTGAACGGCCACGATCATGATCCAGTAACCCAACTTCGTAATCTCTCTCCCTCTCTCGGGGGCGATCTCGCTCCCGGACACGGTCTCTATCACGATCACGCTCATAGTCGCGACCATGATCCCTTCCTCGGTCCCTTCCACGATCCCGATCACGACGATTATCCCTTTCCCTGTCTCTGTCCCTATCCCTGGTTCTATCACGGTCCCTGTGATGCCTGTCCTCCCTATGATCACGTTCTCTAGGCTTGTCATGGGAGCGCTCACGAGACTTCTCCCGTTCTCTCTCCTTCTCTTTCCCCCTTTCACGGGATTTTTCTCTGTCCCTAATCATTTCACAAGATATATCACTTGAAAAGTAATAATGAATTTGTAATAACTAATGCAGTTTCACAAGTTTAAATCAGCAAATAACCAAGCGGTAGAGAAACATGAAAGTACAAGGGAACCATCCATTGTGTAATGCAGCGACTTTTTCAATTGGTAAGCATCAATACCACCCAAACCTTTCTTAAATAAAGTGGATCATAATTTAGCAATACTTACAAGTCTACATGTCGCTCCTCCCGTACCCTTGGCTCCTCAGACCGGGATGGTCCTGATTGTGCTTGCTCCCTAAGCAAGGACATATGATATAGTTAGCAAAGCAATTTAAAAGACAGAGAGGGGAAGCTCAACATATGTTAAAACCAAAGTCTTGCATCTGAACACTTTCAGCAATTATATGACCAACATTTTCTTTTGGTCAGAATTGTATCGCAAAACCGCGAAGACCAGTTGTCACAAGCCTATTGCTTAGAAAAACAAAGCATAATTCCATATATCCACATTTGAAGGTTCAAAGAACTACTACTCCTAAAATAACAACAATCAGTCATAAACAACCACTTGAGAAATACTATCTCTGTTTGGTTGTGCCCAACAATAACAAGTTTGTCTCAGCCATTATTATAACTTCCTACTGAACAAATGGCATTAGCAACATCTGGGATTCGGACTAACAAAGATAAAATATGTTAAGGGATTAAATTTCTTCACTTCAATTAGGAAAATCAAAGCATAAACAGTTTACCATCTCCCTCAACCACATTTTCAGAATAAACCAGACAATGAAGCAAATTATATTTTCAATGACTAAAGATTGGAAAAATGGAAATAAAACACTTACCTCCCAGAATGTTTCTGATTAACTTCTTCACCACCAACTCTGGTGGTTCCAAGCCCACCACCCAGTCGCCGAGGTCGCCAGTTTGGTACTGTTCTTCCACGTTCCACATCTACAAGCACCCTTCTACCTTCAATCTTCTTCCCATCAGCTTGCTTGTATGCAGCTGTAACATAATATAGCTAGTGTTAAGCAAACATGAAACAAAAATGATCAACTCATGATAATTTAGTGCATAAAATATAAGAGCGAACCTTTCATGTCCCGGGTATGCATGTATTCTATGAATGCATAGCCTCTAGGTTTATTTGACTCTTTGTCGGTGACCAATCGAACCTGAAATGACACATAAGAATATAATCAATAAAGTAGACAGAGATGATTCAGGTCTTAAGCAAATAATGCTTAAGAGTAAGAACGTGCATGGATGGTTAGCATAAAAACTAAGCAACCTACAACTATAACTATAATACTGAATCCTAAATGGCACGGCAGACAGGCACTATGCCTCTTTAGCCGTGCTCACCTTTAAATAATAGAGCTTCCAATCGCAAGATGCATCACCACCGGCTAGAGTTGCAGAAAATTTGACAATTGTGGCCAATTTACCAGTTGGACAGACTATTATCCCCTTACCAGGGAGATTTGTTTTGAATAAAAGAAATTTTAAATACTATATATACCAGGAATCCTTACTGCTGATGATTTTCTATTTTCTTTATACCCAAAGTAAAACTTTTAGCAGCAAAAAATGCACGTACGAAAAATTCAGAGGAAGAGATACTAATACTCCCGACATGTTTACCCAGTGCAGGAAACAGAACAGATGTTGGTGGTCTCCTTTTCTTGCTTGCAATAAGCATGACTTGTCTATGCAGCTTAAGCACCATCTTTTGAATTGGGAATGTATTCAACATCTTACCAGGGATATTTATGAATGTTAGAACTTGAACTATTAGCAAAATATATCCTAGAAATATCCACTTAAGGTCTCTAAAATAAAACTACATCAAAGAGGGATCTTTGGAAGGTAAAGTGGAACAAACCTATACGGAATTACCAGTACACTCACAGTGTAATATTAGGGCTTATAAGTTCAGCTTTGCTGTGCAGGACGAGCACCATCTTTTGAATCAGGTAGTCAAATATAATTGATGATTACTCACCCCTTACCAGGGATTCTTCTTGAAAGTTAAACTCAACACTAATTGCTAATGATTACCTAGAAACACCCACTGTTTCCAACATCTCTAAGCTAAACCATAATAAATCAAAGCTATAGAAGGATGAATGAAACAAACCAGCAAGACATTACCAGCATATTTCCAGAAACACCTGTATTAATACCAACTTGCAGAGTCCATAGAAAAATAACACTAAATAGACGAAACTCAAACTGCACCACTGGTTATAGTTAACAGCTAAAAAGAATAGGCTGAAAAGCAAATTTTGAAAACAAGTCATCCCCCAAAAAAGACAGTTCTTGAGGAGATGAAAGTTTGTAAAGACATTTTCAAGAGAATAGTATATGGAAAACAATACTTAAATGCTGAGACCAGAGCATAGTTTTTTCAAATTATAAATTAGGGAATCTGAGATTTTTGAAAGGAAAGGAAAAGGAAAAAGCTCCAACACAAGTGAACCTCTTACCGACCCCCTTGGGGTTGCTCAAAAAACACCTACCCTTTTGATTGGACCATAAGCGTCAAACTCCCTTTTAAGTTTGCTCTCAGTTGTCTCATAATTCTGCACGCAAACAGTCAAAATTAAAAGTTACTAACCAATATGTAAAAACCAAACCATACCGCCAATACATGTCAACTGATAAGAAACAGTAGACAATAACCAAATATGTATGCAAAGGTACTTACAAGTCTAGCAACAAACAAAGTCTTGTATGGATCTCCAGAAATATTTAAATCACTGTTTGGATCATCTGCACATAAAAAGAAAAGATAAGAACAATTACCAAACTCCAAACCCTGCAAAGTAAAGAAATAAATGAATAATGGGGTTATTACATTTCTCTAGATCCTCCGCAGCCTTTGCTGCACCCTTCTCAAGTCTTAACTGGTGTATTCGCGCCCTTCTTTGTGCCTGAATTTTACAAAACAAAACCAATATATGTTCACAGACATATGATCAATAAAACCAAAAATTTCTCATGCGAGCGATTCAAGTTCAAAAGCTTACAGGAGTTTCTCCCTTTTCGACAGGTGCAGAGTACTGTGGATCCCCCGGCTCAGCAAAATTACTCACATACTGTGCTATCCCTGCATTAACCAAAAAACAAACGAACATCAATCACAAACTCTTAACAATTCACCAAATCAAAACATCACACACCAACAAAAGTTTTTAAGAAAAACAAACCTGTAAGCGGCGGGCATTTTCTCTTCTCAGGAGGAGGCTTAAAGTCCAGCGGCGGACGAGGCTCGAAGAGCTTCAAAAGGTTGGTTGTCAAACCAGTGGGGTGGCTCTGCCCAATCTGCACCGAAAACACGAAAATCCACAAATCAATAATCCCTTCCAAAACAAAAAATCAGAAACCAATACATAGTAGGCTCATCTTCAAAACTTAAATTCACCAAATTAGAACAAAAAACAACAGAGATCGGCTACCTAATTAGCTAGGGTTTAAAAACCAATCGGTAATTTTTGGAAACAAAAGCAAAACCTAGCTCGGAAAAAACTGAAAGGCGAAACCCTGAACCTTGAGAGAAATTAAAAACAAAAATATACAAGAAGAGGACGAACCAGCTTGAGCTGGAGAACATTAGCGCGGTTCTGGGCCTTGGTCTTGGCCTGAACGGCGGCGTTGTTGCGCATGAAGGCATCGCTGTAGTCTCCCATGGCGAAGAGATCGAAGCAGAGCTAGGGTTTCGGCGACGGTCCGAGTACTGGTACTCAGACGACGAAGGTTGCATGTACGGTGTGTACGGATCGGATCTTCGGATCCGGGCGGAGCAGTCGGGTCGGACTGAGATAGCGGCAGCGAAATCCAGATGAGGGTTTTCGCGGGGGTTATTTATAGCGAGGCGCTAGTGAGAGATGTGTTTAACTTTTTGTCCTATGCGTTACTTACAAACTTGGAGGGGACTAGAAGGTTAAATTTTCAGGGTCAAGATTGGCAATTGGGCTGGCCAATGGGCTATTTAGGTCCATCGGTGAGAATTTTTTGACAGTTCAAAGTAAAACATAGAATAAAAAACCAGACAATCGTTTAGTGTTTGGTCAAAACAATTTTGTTTTGAGTCCAATGTCGAGGCTCGAGAGTTGTCGTATCTTTGTTGAGTGTATACTTGCTGACAAGCTTCATGCATTTTCTAACATCAGATATGAGTTTCAATCCCTTAGTTCATTAGTTTCAAATTTAATCATATTTTTAAGACTCGGGTGTTATTTGATATGGCTCTGTGTGCAGCAGAAAATAATTTTATGTTTGGTAAAAAAAAAACATTTGAAGAATTGAAGGGGATTAGAGAGCGTGTTTAGCTTTTTTAGATGTTTTAGGAGCTTCAGCAGACTAGCCAAATTTAAGCTATTATAACTTTTAGCTATATTTAGCTAGCGAGATAATCCAAAGCTATAATTTATTACATTCCTTGTAAGATATTTTATGTGATATATAAATATATTTAAACTATTTAATTTCTATTTGAAAAATAATGTTGATGTAATGCTAGCTAAAACAGAGAGCATTGATACAGCCGCATTTCTAAAGTGGCTAGCTAAAATGACATTTTAACTAATTTGACTAAATTTTAACTTAAAAATAGCTAGCATTGCTAAATATGCTCTTAGAGTTTTTCAAAAATGATGTTATATACATAAGTGATACATATAATTTTTTTTATATATATTTATTTTATTGAGTAAAAATAATGAAATATATAAGGTAATTTATGATACAAAGAAACTATCTACGTATCTCTAAACCAAATTGTATTTATACGGATTTAGTTACAAATCCATATGTGTATCAAAGATGCAAGTTTAATCAAACTAACCATCAAGATTTGGGTCATTCCAAGCCATTTAGGCCCCTTATACATGCATATATTTCCTAAGCACAAATGGATGGCACTGCCCCCAAATCCCACTCCAAATCCTCAAATATCTCTCACCCTTCCTTTAATCCTAAACCCCAAACTTGAATAGCAAATTAGAACCAGTGACCCTAGATCATGAATTGCTTCCTTTTGTTTCCTCATCATCTTAACCAAAAGTTTCCTCTTTGGGAGTGACCAGGCAGGCTCAGAGCCTTGGTGGCTTTTGTGCCGCAGGGGTGCTCATTTCTGAGGAGTCCGTACTGTTACCGAACTCACTGCTGTCCTGGCTCGCAAGGGCTAACTTTCTAAACTTATTCATGTCGGCATTGTATGCCTGTGTGTCATAGTCGGACCCTCCACCAATTGCTGCCGGATTGATCATAATGGTCTGGCCTGGTTTTACCCCCTCGTTTAAGTCCTCCAACGACACATCTCCTTCCAACGCGCGTACGATCTGTTACACACAAAACACATTTTTGCATTAGCAATCTTGCTTCGTGTAGCTTGAATACATGTTACGTTATTAGATTATTCATGAACCGAGATAACATGTATATTTTGGTTGAGGTACGCACCTGGCTCATCTTTGGGCGTCGTTTGGCAGAGTGACGGATACTGGCAGCGGCACAGGCGACCATGCGTGCCATTTCTTCTTTGTTGTAGGTGTTGTCCAAGCGGATATCCACCAACTCTGTATAGTTGCCATCCTCTAGTGCACGAGTGAGAAGTGGTCGAGCCTGTGTGTGATCACATACAAGAAATTTTAAAGCATTCAGCTAGCTGGAGTAGTCGGATCTCACTAAGATAAGTCGAATTCTTGGTTCCTTCGAATGTAACAAAAGAAATTAGACAAGATGAATAATGTACATACCCAGTCCACTAAGCTGTCTTCCATGGCGTTCGAAGGATCAACCGGTCGCTTTCCGGTTATGAGTTCCAAGAGCATCACTCCAAATGAGAAGACATCGGACTTCTCTGTCAACTTTCCACTTGATGCATATTCTGGAGCCAAATACCTGCATTCATTTACATACAGAACCAGAATTAGTTATACTATAAGATTGAGTACATTGTTACAACAAATTAAGCACAATTTTGTAATCGCTTACCCGAAAGTACCCATAACTCGTGTAGAAACATGGGTGTAGTTGTCAGATGACAGCTTAGCCAACCCAAAATCAGCAACCTGGGAAATGAAGAACAAGTTATAAGGATGATCATAAGCGATTAATCGAATATCGATTATATACTAATCAATCATCAGCTATGTTAATTAGGAAATGATTTACTTAAACTTGATTACCATGGCTTCATAGTTGTTATCCAGGAGAATATTAGCAGATTTGATATCACGATGAATGATCTTGGGATGGCCTGCAATGCATTTCAAATTATCCAATATGAATAAATGGGACATATTAAGAGTTCAAACACTAAGCTATAGAGAGGGTAGCTTGGAAATTGCTTACAGTCCTCGTGAAGGTAGGCAAGCCCTTTAGCAGACCCAGTTGCGATCCGAAGCCTAGTTGCCCAATCCATTGGTGCTGGAAGTCCTTTGCCTGCAACACAATTTTGTATCTATTAGTTGATGACACGTACATTTTGGTTTAGCAAGGCATAGTATGCATGTTTGGTTTAGCAACGTAGGTTATGATCTCACCATGCAAGTGGTGTTCCATGGTTGAATTGGGAACAAACTCATAGACCAACAATCTATGTTCACCGGAAATGCAATAGCCGACCAATGACACAAGATGGCGGTGATGAACTCGGCTAATGATCTCGACCTCTGCTGCGAATTCCCGTTCTCCTTGGCCGCTACCAATCTTGAGACTCTTCACCGCAACCTCTTTTCCGCTAGGGAGGACACCCTTGTGCACATACCCGAAACCGCCTTGGCCCAACAAATTGGCTTGTGAGAACCCGTTGGTAGCGTTTGCTAGCTCCTCATAAGTGAAGGTGTTCTTGTTGAACCCGCCGAGTGACATGTTTGGTGAGGGCGGTGGCAAGGGCGGTCCATGGAGTCCCGAGAAATTCGCGCTCATTTCACCACTCATCATCGGAGGAGGCGGTGAAGGCCAGGCACCACCACTACCACCATTACCAGCTGCTTGGTTTAGCCTGACCACATGGTCTCCTTGTGCCGCACTCATGTTCCAAGTGTGTTGCTGTGAGTTGTAGTATGCACCACCACCTACATAATTGGAAGCAACAAAACAATCGGTCTTACTTTCAACAGTGACACAAATGGATTTTGATTTTTGTTGCACTTGTTTTTGATTGCTACATTAATAGTTACGAGTAACAAATTTTAGGGCATTAATTCATAAATATTGTAACCCCACAAACATTGGTTTGCCATACGTACCTTTGGTAGGATCTCCATAATACTGCATATGGTCATTCTTTCTCCTCTTCCTTCTGACGCAAAGGACACAAATGACGGCCATTAGAAGAACTATTACTCCGGTGCCGATCCCTACTCCTATTACCACCCCTTTATCGGAGTTACTGCCGTCGGAAGGTGGTGTCACTGCAGTGGAGGTAGGTGATTTTGTAGCAGAATGTGGGGGAGGGGGTGGCGCATGGACAGCCGGAACACCAGGAGCGCTTTGTTTGGGTGGCGTGGGAGAGGCGGTGCTACCGGCTGGGGTGGCTGGGGTGGCTGGGGTGGCCGGGGTGGCCGGGGTGGCCGGAGTGCCCTGATTGCTTGGAGGAGAGGGAGTGGCTGGAGTGGCCGGAGGTGACTGCCCGTTCTTCGGAGGAGGAGGAGATGACTGCTGGGACGATGAGTCATCCTGCTTTGGGGGAGGCGGTGATGGCGAGTCATTCTTTGGTGAAGGAGGAGGAGACGAAGGTGGTGGTGAGGATGGTGGAGGGGAAGATGGCGGCGGTGACTGATTTTTTGGAGGAGAGGAAGGCGCCGGTGAATTATTCTTTGGTGGGGATGAGGAGTTGGAGGAGGAGTTATCTGATGGCGGTGAAGGTGAAGAATCCGGTGATGGAGAATCAAAAGACATATTTAGTCAGAACCTCCGGCCGAGGCCTATTCCAGACTATTTATGTACGTGGTGGCCGGAAACCTCACCTCTCCCGGTAACTACTCGTCTTAATGATTTGATTCAAGACCCCTGAACATGTTAAGGGAATCGATTAAACCTAGCTTCATATATATGTAATCTCTAATATAAATCAACTAAACTAATTGCATCAAGAAGTGAGATAACCTAGCTAGCTAACCCCATGCATGCATGCATGGTGTTCTTGATTTGCTTAATTGTGTAATTAGTTTATGAAATAAAAGCAAACTAGTATGAGATTTGAGATTCGAAAATAGGATATTGAAGGAAGAAAATACTAGGGTGGTGTTCAAGTACCTGGAGATCAATGAAAGGAGGTAGGAGGAGGCTAGGGTTGTTTTTTTTTTTTTCTCTCAATGGAAAGAGAAAGAAGAGAGCTGTGTCCTTGCCATTGCCTCCTACAAAGCAGGAACTTTCTTTCACCTCTCTTCTCACTCTCCCTCTTTCTCTTTCTCTTTCTCTTTCTCGTTTCTCTTTTTTTCTCTCTCTAAGGCTGCTATCTTTTGTGCGTGCCTCCCCTTACTTAGATTAAGTTGGTTAGTTGCTTTTACCATTTCCTGTCCATAACCTCGCTGGAGCTCCATGTAATTTTACCTGGGGATGTTATTTGCCTCATGAATTAGAACCAGAAGATATAAACTTCAAATATAGACATTCCTCCTCCTTGGGCGCTTGTGTTTACACTTGTGCGTAACAGCATCGCAGCTTGAGGAGACAACTTACTATTATGTAAAAACAGCATGTTCATTCAGCTGTCAAGAATTTGAGACCATAATAAGTTGGTGCCAAAAATAGCAAGTAGCTAGATATATCCATTTGTATGGGATATTTCTGTTATTCTGAACCCGTCAAGTGCTTGTCATATCGCGCATCGTATACTAACGTATCAATTTGTCACATCATTTGGTACCAATATCTTTCATCTACTGAATTGGTTGTCCAATAATCCTGGCACTGTTAAAATTTGTGGAAAGAGAAAAGGTGCCATTTTCATGATTCGTTTTAGCTAATTGCAGATTTTTATCTTGTGAAAGAATAAACGTATACAAATGCGTTTTTGTATTCTCCATAACCAGGGAGTTGACAGAAAAGGCCACAGATGGCTCGGAAGTTTGCTTGTGAACCAAGAAAGGCGAGGCAATCCAGTAACCTACTTGTTTGCTACAGCTAACAGCACTTCTGAACCTGCAAAGTACTTTGGCTCGAAGTAAAGGAACAACGTGCTGCGCTGTAACTTAACACAGAAATACCAAAACCCAACACCTTGAAGAAACAACAAAGGAGGATACAAATGGCAGGATAGAAACCAAAGAATCTATAAAAGCAAACAAAAAAGCTATGATCGATATTTATGTAATGACATTGCGATGAAGAAGAGAAAAGACAGTTGCTGGCAAGGCTGAAAAGGAAGGAGACTATGTAGTTATAAGCTAGGTGGGCTAATTAGCAAAAAGCATACTGGGTTTGCTTAAGGCTGAACTTCTGTACCTGCAAAATAGTTCAACCTGTGTAAAACCTAAAACAACTACTATGCTCAAAGCCACTAGCTAGGACTACCAAGCATTATCAAGTATCAACCCTGCACATCTTTAGCAAAAAAACAGAATCGATTTCATCATCCATGGAAATGCTTCTCACAAGTGGCCATTACTGTACAATTAATCACAAGTTTTCATCAACAAGTACTAGAAAAATGCAAAGTACTTTTATATATACAGCATTAAACGTTCGTCATTTGATAGTTATTCACAAACCCAGTTAGGTTTTCATGATCTGCACATATCTAGACATCAAAACCCAGAAAGAAAATTATGACCTTAAACAAGTTCCAAAATACGAACTCCTTCACAAACTTGCAAGAAGTTCCAATATGAACTTGCAAACCAAGAATCCTAAAATCAACAGATAGTCAAGATTGAGAGACAGGCTGCCGCTGGGGATGGAGAGACTCTAAGCTAGCTTAGTTGCAGGATCCAATGCCGCTCATGGGTGATTGACTTGTACCAGGCTGTTCACATATGGAAGATAACCCGCATATCCAGCACTAGTCCCAATATAACTCTGTATGATATCAGCCTTCTCTGCTTTCACATGATAAGCAATCAATTTCATTCCAAGAAGCACGATCACCACATCATCATTCACACAAGCCAAAGCCCTCAACTCTTCATCATAATTGGTGAAAATCCCATCCGCAAGTGGAATTATGTGCTTCAGTTTCATGTCCATATCACCATAGATCTCCAATGTGTATACAGAGTATTCCAGAACAGGCAGAATATAACACAGCTCGCCATACATCACTGCCATAACACCGTGTGGTCCACTGCGGCAAGGGAGCGGCAAAATACCGTATTGCTCCTCCTTCAGATTAAAAGCCAAAATTGTGCCAGCAAGAGTTTCCCAGAAGACCATTCCCTTCAGAAAGAGCCCATGACCTGTCAAATGCAGAGCATCAATCTCACAGCATTCTGTCTTTGAGCGTTTCCAATAGCGCGACCTTGAAGAGTATATATCAAAACAGATCACCGGCTGATCAGGTAAAGAGAAGGCACACACAAGTTGAAAATGTTCTGCAAATTCAAGCACAGAGGTCTCAAAAGCTAGTGCAAGGACTGATTCAGGTCCATGATAGATCTTGGTGAGCACTGATGTCCCTGATTCAGGTTCATAATTCTTGGGAAGCACTGTCCATTGCTTGTTCACAGGATTGCAAATGTAGTAAGTATTTTCTCCATCGCAGCTTTCACAGCAGAGCAGGCCATTACAAGTAGTCCTTACAGTAACTGATTCAGGCAAGAAATCAAGGGAAGGATTGGGAATGCCATATGCATCTCTGTTGAGTGAGACAAAAGAAGGCTTTTCCCCAGGAAGTTGACTGAAAAAACCAGAGATATCCCGGAAGGAGTGAGCCTGCTTGTGAATGAAGAATGGGGTGGAAATCCACTTATCCCACTGTTTGCCAACGCTTCTGAACCTGCAAAGTGCTTTGGCAGGGAGGAAAGGAAGAACATACTCCATTGTCACATCATTGATGTCAATATTCTCACTGGCCTTCTTCTCTCCAGAAAATTCATAGCAATCATCTCCACAAACATGGCCAATTCTTTTACATGGATACCTGTGAAACTGCAATAAAACAAGACAAGATTGAGATGAACTCGAGAGAAGAGGATAAAAGTTATCAAATGAACATCTGGTCACATGAACAATCACAAAGACTGGCAATCAACTTCTATCAAAAAAAACATCAAAATCTGGGTCCTATTGAGTTTGCCGCACATACAAGAATGTAATGTCATATGGAATCAATTTACAAAATCAGGCAGACAGCAATATAAACTTATATTTAATATGAAAAGCAACTCTCACATATAACACAGCCACAACCAAACATAGGTTATTCAGAATTACATACCTCATTGGTAGCCACATATTTTCTATTCCCCAGTGATCCACTACAATCCAATAGAACTTCATCAGACTCAGAACTATCCACAAGCTTCTTCAATAGGTGTCTTCTTTCACCAGACAAAACTTCATCAGAGTCAGTACTCACACTACTGTTATCATCTCCACTCTTCTCCAACTGCTGCTGGCTATCACAAAATTGATCATCTTCAGAATCACAACTCTTAACATCATTTACAACCTTCTCCAACTCATTTTGGCTTTCCCCAAATAGATCTTCACCAGAATCAGTGCTCACACAGTCTTCACTCACAATGACAAAACTCTCAGAATCACTACCCACAGAAGTGCCTTCACTCAGAAGGACAAAGCTACAGTCAGAATCCGAATCCGCATCAGCCATGATTAAACTCCTCAAAAGTCTCCAGTAATCTGACATGAACAAGTTTAGATCAAGAAAACTCCATCACCCAAATTTCTATGACAACATGCTTCTACATATCTGACAAATTTCTTCCTAAAAAAGGAAAATTTTAAATCAAAACTCACATTCACCCTCAAAATAGGAAAGCCCCTAAATTTTCATCAATCAAACAGGAAAAACAAAAAAAAACAAAAACAAAAACAAATCCTAATCTTCAACAATGGTTACTTGGCACGAAAGAAACCCAGCAAATGAAATCATCATATATTCATTAAATTGCACAAAAAATTATCAAGAAAAGAACAAATCTTTAACCCACATTTACATAAGCGTAAAAAAAAAACAGGGGATTACCAAAAGGGGGAAAATCATGAAACCAACACAGAAAGCCCTAAATTGATTTTAGAATTCAAATTCACACCTAAAATTTCACCAATTAAATTTCTAACTATCTAAGCAATCAAACGAATCTGAATAACAAAATGAAAGAAACAAAAATAAATTACAGAGCAAGAACTGAGAGGCAGGGTCTTGAAAAGCCCAAAGCAAACAGAGACGACTAAATCGGAAACTGATCAAACAATTCTCACCTCACAGAGCCAAGAAACGATCGGAAACCAAAAGAAACCCTAATTGAGTCGAATTTCAAGAATCGAAAACCCTAAAAGATTCGAGGTGTTCGTCAAAGCCAAATGAAAAGACAGTAAAGAATTCCGGATTAACGGCGAAAATGAAACCGGAAGGATCACCGGAGAAGCGTACCTCGGAATCGGAGAGCGGCGGCCGGAGATTGAAGGCGGGAGAATCGGAAGAGAGAGAGAGAGAGGCGGAAGTGAAGAAGGAGAGAGAGAGAGGAGAGAGAGAGAGAGAGCAGTTTCAAAGTGAAGCACGATGATCTGTGTTAGGGAATCTCGGGAGACTGAGACTTTTGGGGGGTTATATGGAGATGAGGGACACGTGGATGCGAGTGATTGGTTTTGTGTCGTTGCAGAGTCGTCTCCTGGTCAATAGTTTGGTTCCTTCCTCGAGTTTCAAGTTTATGGTTTTGCCAAGTGCGACATTCTAGCCTAGTTGATTAGTATTCCAAAATTTAAATCAAACGCTAGAAAGAAATCTATATATACCAAAAAATAAATAATTACATTAGTGAAAGATCATGGAAACTCTTTTAGTGAGAACTCTTAAGTTAAGTACTTGGTGATGACTTTTTGGTTTATGTCACATTTCGATTTTATATCTACATCTTAACCGTTCAGTTTATAGGTATTTATGAGTAGATTATTTCTCCAAATTTTCAGCTATATTGAAAATTCATATGTGTGATTTATTAATTATGAACTTGAATGGTTCATATTTGACAGATTTTGTTCGTCCATTAATTTGATCTAGTTTGTTATCTTAATGAACACCAATTTAGCTGAAAATTTGTATAAATGATCTACTTATATAAACCTAAAAACTGAATAAATGAGATGTCAAAATATGATTGAAAAATGAGTCTTTTAAACCATAAACTGAAAAGTCTTCAACTAGTCCTCAATTTAAGAGTCCTCACTAGAAATGCTCCATGAAGATCATATACCCAACAACCTCTAAAATAGTAAAGCATTACAAACAAATACATGATGTCCGATAAGAAAAATAAATAAATATCTTTAGTACACGGCGTGTATCTTCACATACATACATGACTGGTCAGAATTAAAGGAAATAATATAGAAACATGATGGTCAAATACACATCGTGCATGAATTTCTGAAGAAGAAAAAAAATGATATTGCAATTCAATGTAGATTATTTCTAATTTGATTTTGCACTGATCATATATTTTGAGAATAACTTACAATATGGATATTTTGGATTGTCAAGATTATATTTTCAGAGACGGTATTCCGTTTTTTACGAAGTGGGGTGTCTCTAGCTATCAGAGAACAACATTCATTTTCTAAGTCGACTTAAGCCTTAAGGTTATCATAATTATCAAGTTGATAAGGTAGACAAAGGGTATATAATAGTTAACATTATTGGCTCTTTTTTGGCCCCTTTTTCATGTTTTATCTTCCTTTGTCTACTCATCTCCCATTCTTTCCACCTCCACCGCACATCTTCAACAACGTCAAACCAACCACATTCAGGTGTACAGCAACAACATTTGGTGCCTCCGGTGACCTTTTTCACATTCTGACCAGTGACCACGTACACTCCAAAAATGACCAAACCTAAACTCTCTTGTTTGCATAGCAGATAAAGAGAGAGGAACAGAAATGGAGAGAAATAGAAAGAGAGAAAGAGACACTACTAGCTATTTGGAGATTTAGGTACTAAGTATAGAGGTCTCATAATCATGAAAACAATTGGATTTAATAAAACAAGAATTGAAATTTGTTTAGTCCTTGTAGTTTGAAGTTGACATCTGTTTAGTCCTTTGAAATTTGTTTAGTCCTTGTAGTTTGAAGTTGACATCTGTTTAGTCCTTGTGATTTTATTTTAATCTGAATAGTCCTTAAAATCACGATTTTTCATTCAAATAGTCTTTATGGTTTTATTTTAATTTGAATAGTCCTTAAAATTTTGATTTTTTATCCAAATAGTCATTCCGATTCATTTTCTTAGTTAAAGGTCATAAGAACTATTTAGATGAAAATCATGACTTTAAAGACTATTCAGATTAAAATAAAACCATAAAGACTATTTAGATGAAAAATCGTAACTTTAAGGACTATTCAGATTAAAATAAAACCATAAAGACTAAACAGATATCGACTTTAAACCACAAGGATTATACAATATTTTATCCATAAAACAATGATCTTTTTTCTTTTTTCTTTTAATAAAACTCTCAAAAGTTTTCTTCTTTCCGGCATAGTCCGGCAATATCAAAGTTGATATGTTGGTCAAAATTGTTTTTGTCACCATGGCGATCTTGTCAATAGGCTATTCACACCAGTCAATTTCAATCCAAGAACTATGATTTTCGGGAATAGCAATGCTAAAAGTTTGTATCATTTTGCTAATGACGTTATAAATCTCCGGCCGGCCACGAGGGCACTAGTCAGGGAAGAGCCCATATGATTCCGGCCAGCAACCTCCTCATATGTCAGTTGCTGATAAAGTTGAACTACTTTCCTAAACAAAATTATAGAACCATACATTGGACCTCACTATAGAGAAGAGGCCCTCACATCTTCCCAGTTAGGAAGATTGTGACTAAATCTCAATTGCACTCAACATTTTCTACTTCCAGTATTTTGAGAAGGGAAATATAGTTATAGTTGAACAAGCTGAAAAGGGGGCCAATACAATCGAAAAGCTTCAGGTAATGATCAAAGAATTGAACCATAAAACACAGAAAATGAAACTGATGTTTATCATTCATCATCCATCATTCAGCAAGGTTTTCATGATCTGAAACATTCAGGATTACAGGCAGTCAAATACCAAGGACAAACTTTATGACCATGAACCAAGTTCCAAGGGAGAACTTCTTTCTCAAGCAGAAAAAGATGTTCTGAAATGAACTTGCAAACAAACAATCAATCAATCCCAAAAATCTATGAGATTAAACATGTTACAAGTAAGAACTTCCCAAACACTAAAGGAAAAGCTCTGAATTGAACTTGGCAAAGCAACAATCCTAAAACCAATCAATGACCCAATTTGAGCGGGGGGGGAAGGTAATCAGCTGGAAGAACTGCGATATTGACAGTAAAAGGCTGTTCAGAGAGACTTTAGATAGGAATAAGAGGAGGTACTAGGATCTTCAGATAGGAGGCTCGTTAAGTATGATGATCGTACATGAACGAGGCTGTTCACATAAGGAAGATACTTTGCAAATCCAGCATTGTATTCAGCACTGTAATCCTCACTGTAAGCACCAATCACGTTCTGCCTTAGAGTTTGAACCGTCCAAGTTTTCATATTATAAGCAATCACTCTATCTTCGACAAGGATTATTACAGTATCATCATTCACACAAGCCAGAACCCTTAGCAAACCACGATGAGCACGTGAAACAAAACCAAGTTGAGCACGAGAAAGAAAACCAAGATCAAGAGGAACTATATGCTTGAGATTCATATCCAAATCACCATAGATTTCCAAGGTGTAATCATTGCCTTCTCTAACAGGAAGAATATAGCACAGCTCACCACGCATCTCTGTTAAAACACCTTTCAGTCCACTGTTGGGAGGGAGTGACAGAATTCCATAGTGCTCCTCCTTCAAGTCAAAAGCCAGAATGGCCCCAGCAAAAGTTTCCCAAAAGACTACACCCTTCAGAAAGATTCCATCCCCAGTCAACTTCAAGGCATCTACCTCAGAACACACAGTCTCAGCGAGTCTCCAGGAGCTTGACCTTGAAGAGTAAATCTCAAAACGGATAACTGGTTCATCAGTTAAACATAGGGAAACTGCACACACAAGTTCAAAATGTGCTGCAAAGTTTAGTGCTGAAGGCTCAAAGGCTAGTGCCAAGGCTGATTGATCAGGTCCATGATAAAGGATTGGTTCTGGAAGCACTTTCCATTCCTCATTCACAGGGTTACAAATATAGTATCTATTTTGTTCAAAACTGTTTTGGCAGCAGAGCAGACCCTTGCAAGCAGTTCTGATAGTAACAGGCTGAGGCAAGAAACGGAGGGATGGACTAGGAATGCCATAAGCATTTCTATCAAGTGAGATGAAGGAAGGCTTATCACCAGGGAGTTGACAAAAAAGACCAGAGATGTCTCGGAAGGAGTGAGTTTGCTGGTGGGCGAAAAAGGGTTTGTTAATCAACTTATCCCACTCTTTGCTAACAGTTTTGAATCTGCAAAGCGACTTGGCAGGGAGGAAATAAAGAGCATAATCCATTACTACATCTTGGATCTCAATGTTCTGCTTAAACCTTTTGTGTAAAAATTCATCATAAGGAACATAAACAGGAGCGGTTCTTTTGCGAGATTCTCTGTCAAGCTGCAATAAAGAATCAAAACATCAAGGTGCATACAAGAAGAAAACACAATTGAAACAGTACTCCATAAAAAATGAAAAAGCCTTTAAATCATTATCAATCAAACCAAGCAAAAAAGGAAAAACAATTAAATGCAACTCATCCAGGGACTCTCTTCTCATGAATTATTTTTGCAAAAGACATCCAGGCCAAAAATATGACCTCTAGCAGATTGCTTGGTTTAGTTGACCCTAAAGGAGCTAAAAATGCGAGCAGTATAAACTAAAGGACATTTTGGTATCCAAGGTATAGATACCATTTCTAACTTAGGATTTCAATTGTTCCGGAGCATGGACTGTGAAATCAACCATATAAAGCTTAGCAGTTATGTACATAAATAACAGAAGAACATCTGCCAAAGTCTCCCACATTCCAAAACTAAACTACAGCCAATCCATGTATTTCATTTCAGTAAAAATAACAGCAATGTTCTGAGGACATACCACATCAGAGCGATCCACCACTTTGAGCTCATTTGAAGACTGTATATGCTGTTCTGCGATGTCATCAAACAGATCTTCCTCAAAGTCATTGTCCACAAGATTGTCATTATCAACGGGATGCTCCTCAGAACTCGCCATAACTGCAAAATGACAACATATTTATGGCGAGTTTAAAGGAGAGTTTCCCATAAATACAGTGACCAAATGACAACAAATTTAATTTGTGACATTCAAAGACTGAGCAATGATCACTCAAAAAAGATAAATGGTTTTCAAATAACAGATAAACCAAACCTTAGGTTTGCTTGACACAAAAGAAATCCCCAAAAACCGCTAATCCGGAAACAGAACATACAGAGAATCAGATTTTGGTGGTAATCCTATCACGAAAGATTTAAAAAGCGACGTAACTGAGATCTTGATCTACATCATCTCAAATCTTGAACAAAACAGAGGCGTCTAAGAAAACCAACAACAAATTAGAGACAAACAAACCCAAAAACGAGCAAATGATTCATAGAAATATAGAGAAAACCCAAAACGAAAACCCTTAAAGATTCAACTTTTAACAATTTACAAAAAAAAACAAAAAAACAAATAAAAAACAGAGAAGCGCGTGTCGTTTAAGCGAATTCTACGACTGAAAAATCAAAAAAGAAAGAGAAACGCACCGTCGTAGGGGTGAGGGAGGCGACCGGAGACCGAATGCGGCGGTGGATTTGGGGCGAGGGAGGCGGAGAGAGCGGTTGAAGTGGGCCAGAGGATCAGACTAACAAGGGTTTGGGTATATGTAGGATTACTATAACGTGGTGGACACGTGGGGGACTGTTATTGGGTAGAGATGAGAATGGCGGTAGCGCGAGAAAATGTTGGCGTGGGGGTCAAGTCTCAAGTTCCGGGAAATTATATACGGGGGAGAAGTTTAAAATGTAACAAATCATCATAATCCATTTATATAAAATAAAAAACATTCAAAAAGGACTCGTACTTTCCATTATTTACGAGACTATAGGGTGTCCACATCACCTTAATATACGACACAATGCGGATGATTTAGATTAAATGACATTAACACCTATGCATGGTGATCTCCACACATGACTAAGATCTATCAAAAAAAAAAAAAAAACTACTTTTGACACAAGTAGACTTTAAAGTAGATTATTGAAAGTAGATTATTGAAGATCCACAGTCATCGCAGCTACAATACTAATTTAAAAGCTCTGAACTGAATCCAGTATCACAACTTATCAAGCACCATGACCCCAAAAGACATAAGCAGTTGAGGAGTACCCAACTCATGGACATTAGATAGCCATGAAAATAAAAGAACTAGAAAATGAAGCAATTAGTTCCAAACATAACCAACAATAACTACTAGTGTCTCTTCTTCAGGTTTGCACAATGGCAGCATCAGACAGTAGGATCGCCAAGAAGCAACTAGAGCTCCACGAGGCTGTTGACATGAGGAAAAAATGTCCCTTGGTAAGACCCATCACACATATATTGTTTCTTTAGTCCGCAGGTTGTATGCATAGAGTTTTGTGCCATTCCGGTACAACACCAGATTCCCACTTGCATGCAATAAACTACCCCTAGAACCGGGCGCTGAAGGTACTGGTGCAGGGTTAAGATTAACTGAAAGCTTTTGTGCCCATGCCTTGACGGAGCTGTGCATCTGCATTGTGTTTGTGTAAGCATTAGACAACACACTTACGGTTACTGCATTACCATGAGCCCTAGTCGAACAAAGCTTTCCATCCATCTCACCCATGACCGAATCATAGTAACCATGGCTATAAAGGAGTTGTGCCCTCTCCATCTTCAGGTCAAAAGCAAGGATCCTACCAAGCGATGTGTGCCAATAGACTACGTCATTCGCATAAACACCAGATCTTGGCGAAACAGATCCACTGCCATAGTAAATCTCACCAGAAATTCTCCAAGACCCCTCCTTGGAGGAATAGATCTCAAATTCATGTCCTTTCTCAAAGTCGACTGATGGGAAAGCACAGACCAACTTGTACTCGGCCACAAAACTGAGCAAAGATGGTTCAAAGATGAGAACCAGAGCAGGGTCTCTTCCGTGGTCAGCAATTGGTTTAGGAAGCTTTTTCCACTGCTTAGTAACAGGATTGCAGATGTAGTAAGCCTTATAGCCTTCACGTCCCTGACAACAAAGCAGTCCATTGGAAGAAGCCCTTATGTCAACTGGCTCAGGTAAAAACTTCAGAGACGGGTCTGGAACACCATAGGCCGTGGAATCAAGAGAGACAAACGAAGGTACGGTTGATGGTGAGGAAACAAGAAAGAATCCCGAGATATCCGAAAAGCTAGTTGACTGCTTGTGGGCAAAGAAAGGAGATCTGATCTGGACCTTCCAGTCCTTACAAACCCCATTGAACCTGAAAAGTGATTTAGCAGGCAGGAACGGGAGAGCATGATCCTTGATTATATCCTTCAGGTCCAGGTATATCATGCTGTTCTTGTTCGCTACCAACTCTTTTGCCCTCCTTGCTCGATCCATTGCGCTCATTCACCTGCAATCAAATCATCCATCCTTATTAGCAAGAAAGTCAAAATTACAGTGTTCACCTAAAGCACAATAACACAAAAACACATTTGTACATAGCAGCCATGTTACTCGAAGAAAAATATGTCAAATATTCTCCATACTCAGACAAAGCACTGATAGCGTAACTCATAGTCAATTAACCTTGTTAAAAAACAACAATCACTGATCACGATACACTTGATTATTCAAAAGTAGACAATGCACATTCCAGAATCTCACAGATGCCAAAATAGAGTGATTCCGAACCTCATCAACTCTTCACAGCCAATTTGCACAAACTCACAAGGTCCTATATAATCAAAAAAAAAAAAAAACCACAAAAATTTCACACAGAATATGAATCAGAAAACAACACAAGGTCCTATCAAAATCCCCAAACCCCATGCAATGTGAAGAATCAACAACACATAAAAACTACTCAAATTCACACCAATCAAAACATCCAAGGCCACGCTAATACAATCAATAGGTACAATCAGCGACGATCGGACCTCAAAAACCCTAGAAAAATTCGCGACAAGCAAAATCGAAGGAGTTAATCATGATCAACAGGCATGCATTGAAATCGATCGAATTGATGATTAAAGAAAAATCGAATCAAGGTGAGTGAGAGATCGTACCGATTGGGAGTGCGGCGGCGATCGGCGATTGGTGGAAGAGGGCTGAAGAGACGTGATGATGGAGACTCTTTGATATGGTGTGAAACTGTGAAAGAGAGAGAGACCCAGCTTGACTATAAGTCAATGTCCCTTATGGAATTTTATGGGAGATTTTACATCTTCCGTGAAGGATAAGGATTTTTAATCATAATTGTAAATTCCTTTTATTTTAGTTTCTTACTACAAAAGAGTATTTAATTGCACCTACTGAGGTTGATCTACAAAAGAGTATTTACTTACATCTACGTTTTGTAAGTAGGGTGGACACTGCAATGATTCTCCTGATAACAGGATGTCTTTGGTTCGGACCACAGCTTGTGAAAAACATATATTTAAGAGGGACCATATCTAAAATTGCTCTCGATCCCAGAATGATATCTCACCCGGCCACCATTTAAATATCTAAACCCGAAGAATATTTAGTTGCACGAAAATATTCCTAATGATATTTAAATATTATAATCCTAATTAAACCGTATGAATCACGCTGACAAGATCTTTGAAATAGGTAATGTAACTAGGTTCGAACAACTTGTGTTCGGGTTATTTCAGTTTGTTGGGTTTGTGTTCATGAGATAAATGACTCGAACTTGAGTTTAATAGCTTGACAAAGAAACGAATCGAGTTTGAACTAAGATATATTCAGCTCGTGAATAACTCAGCTTGTTAAAAATTATGAGAGTTTTTAATACAAGTAAAAAATAATGCTATTCATACAAGTGATACAAACCTATTTAGTTGTTAATACACCATAACTACTTCTAATTTATAGAAAATTTCATAAAAGTCTCATTTTCAACATTTTTTCCTCACAAGTCCACCCTAACTTTTTTATCCATATAAGTCCACTTTTGAACCCGGATCTGTTAGACCATCTCCAACTCTTTGGTCTAAAATCTATAATATGTTTAGGTTTTGTGAAATTTAATCTTCAACTCACTATCCAAGTTGAGCTAGAATAAGATTTACCTAGATTATGTCATATTTTGACTCAACCAAATAAGACAAAAACCTATAATTAATGAGTGGGTGGATGTGGGCTAGTGTTATAGTTTATTAATATAAAACAATTAATGATTAAAATATGTTTGGGTTTTACTCTATTTAAGATTAAACAATGATATAAAAATCAAAATAGGTTTGGGTCTTGACTTCATGGGTTAGAGATGCAAAACTCATATGAATATTTTTAGATTTGGTTGACTTAAAATTTGAATTTAGGTGTGGGTTATAGACCAATAGTTGAATTTAGGTTTGAATTACTTTACTTTTATGATGTTCCTAAACTACCTTGCTTTCCCTGCATCAGTTTCTCTCTCCGTTAAAATAAAAGAAAACAAATCTCCATTCCTCTCTCTCTCTCTCTCTCGCTCTTCGTCTTCCTCCTCCCTCTCTTCTCCGAGCTCGAATCTCCGACACGAAGAAGATTAGATCCGCTAGAGCTACCGCAATCTCCGGCCATAGTGGCGTCTCAAGCTAACACCGGCTCGGCGATGATGACTCGGCGCTGCCGGATAGACGATGACGACGCCTGGATCTGGACGCTGATGGATCGACGACGACGTTGTTGGCTCAACCTCGATTGCGTCTCCAATTCCATCGACGAGGAGCTTGGCTGGATCTCCGATTCAATCAATGAAGACCTTGACTGGATCTTCGATTTCGTCGACGACGACCTCGACTGGATCTCCAATTCGGTCAACGACGACCTCGACTAGATATCCTATTCTGACGACGACATCTCGCTCGACCTCGGCTACAAATCTGATTCAGTGACATAAGTTTCTAATCTCATCGGTCTTTGGTTTACCTAATTGTGTTTGACTAGTGAGATTTTTGCATCAGATTGTTTACATGTGTGGTTTAAGAGTTGTGATGAATAATAGTGTGGATTTAGAAAACAAACAACTTTTTTAGATCTCGTCTGTTTAGTTGTCTCTTGCCAAATTAACTCAAGCAAGGTTATAATTTTGCATGAATGTGGAAGAATTGTTGTTCAGGATTGTGCACTGTTACTTTTAGGGTCATGGATTAATCTCATCGCATCATCCTTGCATAGTCGCAATCTAGGTTTATGGATTGTGCTAGTACCATAGTACCATTATATTTGTGTTAGTATCCTCTTAACATTTTGATACTATTTTTATGTGTCCATATTAGTATCTTTTCAACCTAGTGATAGTATGTTTCCGTCTAGGTTAGTATATTTGAAGATGATGTCAATATCTTTCTCACCAATCTGTGGTAGTATTTTTTCAACACATTGATAGTAGCTTTCTAACTATGTGGTAATATCTTTTCCATATAGTGATAGTAGTTTTTATGTGTGTTAGTATCTTTTTAATATTGTGATAGTATGCTCATGTGTGTCAGTATTTTTTAAACACAGTGATCGTATTTTCTCTATGTCAGTATATTTTGAAGACAATGTCAGTTGTTTTCTCATTGTGTGGTTGTATCCTTTCAACACAGTGATAGTAGCTTTATAACTCTACGGTAGTATCTTTTCCACGTGATGTCAATAACTTATATTTTCATTTCAAATACTAATATTACATTGTGTTGCTCTTGCAGAAATCTTCGCTTTGGAATTGTGGTCGTAGATTTCGAAATCATGTGAATTCGGATATTGAAGCCTCCATTAACCAAGAAGTCATGCGACCAACCAAGAAATGTTTGAAATCAAGTCTCGTGCTTAAGGGGGAGAAATTATTACGCATATGGTTTAGAGCATCACTATTGAAAACTGACTGTAGTTTTATAAAGCTATTATAGTATACTTCAAAAACTATAGTAGTAGCTTTTTACAACTATAGAAGTAGCTTTGTAAATAATTTTATTATTGTTGAAAACTACATCTTTTTGTATCATTGAATATGTTTTATTCACTCGATCGCGTTAGCATTTTTATTTTAGTCGTATCCTTTACATTTCCGTAGTCTTGTAAGTCTCTAAAAAATAGTTTTCTCAACCTTTGGTAGTAGCTTTTGTTCTATTTGGTAGTAGTTTTTGTTGCTTGTAATAATAGCTTTTGTTGTTGGCTGTAGTAGTTTTTATAGTCGGTGGTAGTAGCTTTTGTAGTTAGGGATAATAGATTTTGTTGCTGACGGTAGTAGCTTTTGTTACTGGCGGAAGTAGCTTTTGTTGCTAGCAGTAGTAGTTTTTGTTGCTAGCAGTAGTAATTTTTGTTGCTAGTAGTAGTAGCTTTCGTAACCATCAGAAACCTCGCCGGAAGTTGACCGGAGTCCGTCGGAGAGAGAGTGGTTGTTGACTTTTTACATTAGTGGCATTTTTGTAAATATAAGAGAAAAAATCTAATTTTTTGGTTAGATGACAGTCTGTAATTTGGTTGATCTTCAATACATTTATTTAGACTTGTTTAGACTTGGGTGGACTTATGAATAACATCTTCAGTACACGACGTATCTTCACATATATACATGGATGGTCAGGATTAGAGAAAATAATATAAAAATTTTCATGACTTATGTGGGTAAAAATGTTTGGGTAGACCTTTATAGGATAAAATGACTTCTATGTAATTGGCCATCTATTTACAGGTTATCTGTTGAGGAAGAAATAAGTGGTACTCATTCAACCGAATACAGAGAGAGATTCGATTTCCGCCGATACACAAAGCTGTAAGTCTACTCTTCCAAAATCAATCTTACCAAACTCTTTTCAATGCCACTGCATGTGCCTTGCAACTCCAAATCCGCTTATCAAAGTGAACATGGATTCTGCATTTGTGTATCTCTAGCCTAGAGGGGAGCCAAACCAGTCTGTCTCCACCCAAAGGGCATAATACGATCTTCTCTGTTTTTTTTTTTTCTTTTCTTTTTTTCTTTCTGTTGTTACTATTTATTAAATTGGGTAAACTTGTAAAAAAAGAATATTTTTTTTCTTCCTCGGAATGTAGAGCGATCAAATGGATCCCAAGATGACACTTCAAATTCTCTTGGTGTGAGGTTGATGGGCCAAGGATCCACAACTTCAGGTACTTACTCTGTGACGAACTGATGTATTCAAGTTCTGTATTTTTCAGTATGGCTTCTTTGTTCTTTCATCTAGTACACTGTTAGTTCTTAATGCTGAATGGTCTTTTGGGCAGAAGTGCTGGATTTGTTAAGATCTTGTAAACAACTGGATATTCTTCTCCATTAACACTCATACACAAGTATCCTGAGAATCAAATTCATCTTCATTTACGACATGCATTTTCTGTATTCGATCTTGTAAGTGTGAGTTATATAACTATCCTTTTACATTTTCACCACGCAAGTCTGCATGTTATATACTGTTGAGCAAACTATGTGCCACTTCTGGTGATGAGTGTTGATGGATTTAAGAGGCGTGCTGCTTGTTTTATGTTTAGTTAAAAAGGGCAGCAGATGAATTTTCCTTTGTTGTTGTTTTGGTTTTTTATTCTGTAGAATGTTTTTAGTGATTCTTAGTCAGTTCATTGTTCATAATTTTGACTTGTATTGCATTTCTCGAAACTCATCAGCCATAGAATACTGATTAATATGTTATACCAGATATGAGATATCATTTGGTATCAGAGGTGCTTTATTGAATTCCTCACTCATCTAGACTCTTGCTGAGTTCCTACCAAAAATTGAAGTTTGAAGAAATAGTATTTATACTAATTAATCTTTTTATTTTATCGTTGGTTAGTCTCAGATACTGATTAGATATTTGGTCTCATAAGTTCACCTCTTAAGTATCTATTTTCATAGGATGTGCCAAACTTTAGCTGTTAACATAACCCAGTGCTCCATCCATATATACAAGTCTGATATTTGTCAAGTATCTTTCTTGAAATGTTAGATTGAGATGCTGGAGTAGAGTTGAGATGTTTTTTTCTTGTGCCTTCACTCGCCCGTAATCTTCTTACCATTAGTCTATAACTTAATTGCATGATTATGACGACTGATTGTCATATTCTCTCTTGCAGCCTCAGTTTCCTGTAACCTTGTGTTGGAACTTGATTAGTTTGTGAACTTACAAAATCATCCCCTCATATATTGTACATAGCTGATAGTAACTTTCGCCTTGAAGAGCGTATGTGCCAGGTTTTGTTAGCTTATGTCAGGTTGTCAGAGTTATAAAGGGGAGGGGACATGCTTATGATTCCCAGTCTATTTCAGTCCTTCAATATTGTTAATCTTAATTATATTGGGAAAATTACTTGGTTTTGCACAGCATCCCAGATCTATAAAAGAAAGGTTCCGTACCATGCATATAATGCTTCCTGCAGCACAGGCCCTGCTAACTACGATTTCGTTTTCAGCAAAAAAAAAAACTACTATTTCGTATTTCTCCTTTATTGAATTCTATTGAAGCAATTTATCATGCGTTCCAGTTTTATTGTACTATTTGTTGATCATTTCATGTACAATGGGAGGTTTAAGGTTTATACTTGTATCACATATGGTTAATCTATTTATGTGGATGTAAAGAACTCTCTGGAATAAAGGAAAGAGATTCACCAGTTTAATCTTTTAGTCACAGTAGACATTCAGTACTGAACTACTGATCACTGACTCTCTGGTCCTCTGGAATTGTGTTTGTCTTTACTTACAGGCAACATGGATGATCTTACAATGGGGCGTCTAGCTGTCCTGGTTCAACACTTGCAGTAACTTTACATAAGAGGCCTCATGTAATTGTGGGAACCCGTCTCTTGTGGGATCTTCTAAGTTATATGGCCGATAAACTATCCTTTATCAACCCTGTGTGATACCAGATCTGCAGCTTAGAGTATCAGAACAGTATCGGAAAGAGGTTGGTTCTCCTATCTTTCTTGGATATTTCCACTCCTGAGGCAGCTCGCATGGGTATTTTATTGGTAACTGATGTTCTTGTTCTTGTTATAATGCCACATTTGCCACATTTGACAAGGCTGCATGCTGGATAATTAGTGTTTTGGGGGGGGGGGGGGTGGTGGATATAAATTGAACTCTGCATGGTCTAAAAGCCTAAATGATATAATTGTGTTTTATCTCGGATTAAATCAGTAGAAATGCATATGTTGTTAAACTCTACACAGTGGCCTATTTGAGGAATGTCTCTCAATAGGAGTAGAAGACTTATCTGTTAATGAACCTGATTAACCTAAAGACTAAAAGATAAACATTGATCGATTCTTGGACTCCTTATGGGATGAGCACAAGATAAGTTTTCAGGCCTCTATATATATATATACATATATCAGATTAAAGTCCCTATGCTAGCTACGCAATTCATTAAGCAAGCAGTCCATTCTGTGAGAGAGCAGTAGCATAGCGTAAAAGGCTTTTACTGTGTTTGTGTTGCTGTTGTTTTTGTGTTTGTTGTGTTGCTGAGAAGGATGACTACAATCAGTGGAGCTGCAATTGACGCTAGTCCTTATGGTAATGCATAGTTCAGTTAGGAAAACTTTATATATGTGGTTTTATGAACTTTGTGAGTAGATCCTAATCTTCATATGTTGTATCATGCAGGACAAGGATATAACAGAGGAGGGGGGGGGGGGTGGTTGTAATTATATGATAAAGGTGGTGATGAACGAAGGCTGTTGCATGATATTTTCCTGGGCTGCAGTAATTTATGGTGAATCCTCTTAAGTTCTTTTCTGGCTGTAATTGCCTCATGAATCTTGACCATTTGAGAGAGAGAGAGAGAGAGAGAGAGAGAGAGAGGGCTCCGCTCAAAGCAAAGAGCTTGTACGTTGTTTCATGCAAATTTACATAGAAACGAAAGAAGGTTTGATTTTTGACTCGCTTACCTATCTAAAATCAGAGGGAGCTAGAGAAATGGGTTTGGCAAAGAAGAAAGGAAGGACTAGATTTTTGAGGAAGCAAGGGCTAGATTTGTAAGGAAGGACTATATAATATATACTGTGGTGATGCTACTTTTTTCATTCAGGACGTACGGTGTTGACAACAGAGTGAAATTTAGGAGCTGAGAACATCTCCATTTTTGCCATGTAAGCCCAACAGCTCTCAAAAGACAGCCCACACCCAACTCCAACCCCCATAGGTCAAATCTACTTGGCTTCCACTTGAAGGATACTGTTAAATTTGACAACTCCAACCCTTATGTCTCTTCTTCCTTGCAAATCTTGTTTCTCTTTCGTTTTCTTGTACCGCATCTTCGTGTCCGTGAAGCAGCTGGGGGACATTGGTTGGGATGTGGTGCAATTGTGGGGGAGGAGAAAGAAGAGATGGGTTTTGGTGAAATTTGGGGAAGAAGATATGTCTTGTAAAGATGAACTGAACTTGTGGGTTTAGTCGGATATGGAGGAAGAGGAAGACCAATGAAGGTTTTTGTTTGAATGGTGTTGTTAGAGACAAAACCCTAATGCAAATGAATAAGAGAAACAGAGCTTCAGTGGAAGTGGGGGTTTTAGATGCAAGTGGAGGTTGGCTTGGTGGTGGTAGTGTGGTAGCAGCCTCTGACCACGGCCATAGATGAGATTAGAAGAGATAGAAGATAGAGAAGAAAAGAAGAAAACAGTTTTTTGAGTTTTAATATATAATATTCAGAAAAATATATAATAATATTTAAATATAACATTTTTATTGGAGATGAGATATACGAAAAATGACAATGCCAAGTCATAGGTCAAATTCAAATTTGACATAGCAAATTGACATCTCTCCCATTTGTGAAAAGATGAAAAACTGGTTTCTTTTGGCATCTAGTTAGTGAGAACGAGCTCGAGAGAACACATTCTCTGATCTCTCTCCCCAGTTTTCATTCCTGTTCCTCTTAACCCTAGCCTACTCGAATTCCTTCTTTAATTGTTGTCGCTCTGATTTCATATTAGGTGATTAATTAATTAAGGAATTTAAAAGTCAAATCTTTTTTCTTTTTTGTGTAAATTAACTTGCATGAAAGAACACTAATTAACATGCATAAGTTGCTTAGGATAAGCTACACTACTACATATGTGAGCAACAGCCGCACATCCTTAGCCACAAATGAAATGAAGTGTTGCTTAGGATAAGCTACACTACTACATATGTGAGCAACAGCCGCACATCCTTAGCCACAAATGAAATGAAGTGTGGATAACGGGGTCATGGCATTGCTATTTAACGTGTTGGCGCGCGTTGGTATCTCCCACATACAATGAACAAAATGTGACTGATGATTTTTTTATAATTGTTCAAGCCTAACTTTTCATAGTATTGGACCCAAGTTTGATATAATATTGCATATTTACCTTTTTTTTTTTGTTACAAAAAGTTTAGGCAAAAGATTGGTTACGCTACACCACTATCGTCAAGGTAAACCTGCAACCTCAACCCTGAAGGATTGACAATGGATATGTACATGTTACACCAGCCTCCAGGTATGAATTTCTACAAGAGAATTTACAAATCGTGAACCAGCGAGGCCTGTTGGTAGCGGGGATCGAACTTGGATGGGGTCTCCACCACAAACCCGCCCTTGCCAACTGAGCCAAACCTCGTTGGCTACCTTCTCTTTTTTCGATGGAAGATTTCTCATTTCTTTTCTTTATGGGTGGGTGTTACTTATTAGTGTGGCTTTGGACACATATAAATGTGGTTTTTGGGGAGTTTTGCCACATATAATGGGTGTGGTTATTGCTAGGAATTGTAATAGTGCTAGCTCTTTATTTGCTTTGAGCAGCTCGCTCGAGCTCTCTATGTTCAAAGCTACCCCTGTTCTCTCTGTTTTGCTTTTAGAGAGCATATGCACTAACGTGATTAATTAACTAACTAATTAATCAGTACCAAGCTAGAGGAGTCGAGGATAGCTTTGAAAGAGATCGAGCAAATCCTACGGAAGAGATAGTGACCAAAATGGTAGCACTCTTAATCAAAACAGAAGCCAAACCCTAGCTAGATCAGAGCATGATCGATCATCACAAAGATGTGTGGTGGTTGGATTAGCTTTTCACACAGATACGCTACAACATTTAAATACATACAACGTTAATAAACCCAGTTGGACTTCTACACATAATTATGACATAACTATATTAGCATCAACTGAAGAGTGGGTGATTACTATTCTTCAATTTTGTAGAAAATTAGTATACCTCTCCATTTACTCGTATTTCATGTTGTAAAAGGCTGATTACTATCAGTTGATTCTTCTTAGGGGTTTTGATCTTTTTTCCAGGAAAGACTTTGTGTGATGAACCCATTCTGTAAAAGAAAAGAAGAATGAAAATCCGGTTCAGAAAATGCAGAAATTGTTACATTCCATTTCTCCACCTTCACAGCAACCAAAACACCCATAACACAGATCTAGAGCCATAAGATTTGCTGTGGGTTTGGCTCTAAACCCTAGCTAGATTAAGCTCTAAAAGCAAGAACTGGGGGTTTGAAGTTTGAACACACACACACAGATCAGAGAGAGAGAGAGAGAGAAAGAGAGAGAGAGAGAGAGAGAGGAGGTTTGATTTTTGACTTCCTTAACCTATCTGAAATCAGAGAGAGAGAAATGGCGGAGGGAGAAGAGAGAAAGGAAGCACTAGATTTTGAAGAAGAGAATCTAGTAACAGTACAAAATATGCAGAGAACTTCGAACACCTGGGGATGACCCATACGAGAATCCCGAACTATTTACTGTATAGTATATATCAAGCAGTCAGCCGTCCGATCGTTTTGAATTTTGAATTGTTAAATGATCGGACGGCTCATGATTTGATGTATGTCATACAAATATGTATAGCAGCCGAACCCTGAGAATCTCTTGCAATGGTTTGGATTTTTCGCACTTTTGCTTCCCAGAAAAAATGGAGCAAAACCGGTCCGGTTTCTGATCAAGTATTTGTAGCCCTTGGTGTTGAAGAGCCGTGTTGATGGTGGCCGTGGGGTCATCGTGGTTTTCGTCTCTCAACATATTAGACTTACAAAAGAAAAATTGTTAATTAGGCCATGTGGACAGTTGCCCTAGCTAGATTAGGTCTGAAATTATATGCAACTTTGAGGAGAGCTCCCCTTAGTCACAGTGAGCAAGTCACCCTTAGTCATCGAGTAGTCTGTAACTTAAATATTCGTAACGTTTGATCTAAACCCTAATGGCCGAGTTTGATTTTTAAGAGAGAGAGAGAGAGAGGAGAGAGAGAGAGGAGAGAGAGAGAGAGAACGCGTCATTGAGTGAGAGAAGAGAAACTAGGGATTGGTTTTTGGAGTTAAGAGGTTGGCGTTTTTTGTTTCACTTTGTAAATCTGCAGAGTATATTTTGGCATATAGCGGGAGGAGTCTGACAGAGATCAGGAACATGTCAAGCTATACGGACACTATTTACTTGTTATGCGAGTCACTGAGAGAGAGAGTCTGGGTTCAAAATCAAGTCCCCCAAAATCCCACTCACCTGTACAGATGATGATCGAGCGCTCTCCCCCATTTTCATTCCTTCCTTGATTTTTACCCTACTCGAATTTTTTAATTGTTCCCTCATTTCTCTCGCTCTGATTTCAGATTAGGTAATTAATTAAGGAGGTTAAAAATCAAATCTTCTTTCGTTTTGTGTGAAACTTGCATGAAAATAACACAACTTGCTTATGAACAGTAGAAAGAAATCTAGGTCTACTGGGGGGAACACTCAACAATTAGTACCAAAACATAGGTTTTTTTATACAAATGTAATTTTTATCTATTACGTACAAAGATCAGACCATGTTTATAACGAAATTTCATATATTAAAATTGTCATATATATTACATTATCATTATTCATACACATTACACACATATATATATAGGGTCTTTCTAATGAGGGATCCTTATTTTTTTGTCACATTTAAGGATAGACCCACACCATTAGATTTGTTTTTTAATGAGCTTAGATGACTGAGATTAAAACAAAAACTTAACACTTATGTCAAATCTACACCGTTCAAGATCATTAAAAATAAATCAAACATTTGGATGACTTAATGATCAATAATTTTCTGAAAATTTGCATAAGTGATCTACTCATATAAACCTACAAACTGAACGGTGGATCGGGAAGTTTGTCAAATATCATATCCCTATAAATGAACAAAGAAAGGGATCTCTCATTGGAAGGGCTCTCCCTAACACACACACACACACACATATATATATATACACAATTTCTATCTAGAGCGAAGCTTCACTTTAAAATTAAAGTGTGAAGTTCTTTATTTGACTCATTTTTCGGTCATATTTCCACATCTCCACCGTTCAGTTTGTAGAACCTAATACATAGATCACTCATGCCAAGTTTCATTGAATTTGATGATCGTTAAGGTTCCGAATTATATTAAATCGACGAACGGACCATAAATCTGTCTATTCAGAACTGTTTGTGTAAATAACGATTATGAAAACCCAAATGATCGTCAAATTTAATGAAACTTGGCAAGAATGATCTATGCATTATGTTCTACAAACTGAACGGTGGAGATGTGGAAATATGACCGAAAAGTGAGTCAAATAAGGAAGTTCACACTTTAATTTCAAAGTAAAGCCTAGCTCTGGATAGAAACTATATATATATATATATATATATATATATATATATATATATATATATATATATATAAACACATTGCATCAAACAATCATTCCTAAACACATTACATATTTTTTTTTCTCTGGGGTATCTCTGGTAGGGTTTCGCCCTAGTAGGTAGTCGACGACATGCAGCTAAATCATCACCAAGTTGTGAGTATAAGCACAATTAATTTGTAGAGGTAATGCAATTTTAAACCAAAATTAAAGCCGAATAAGAGACATAGTGACATACAATTAAGTATAGCAAGGGTGACCATACGCTTAACACTGTAACATTATTGCATGCTTAATTATCAAAAATCCACTTTGTTCTTCAAAATATGCAGTACCTAGCCTAGCCTTAAACTAAGAATAGAACACATTAGCAAATATGTGTATTTATCTAACTATATAAATATGGGCGTTGTTTGCATTGATCGATATGGGTATATATCATTCTCCATATATATTTTTTCCCGATACATGGAGACCTATATATATGTACTTTGATCGAGAGTATACAGTATATTGAGAGAAAATGAAAACTGTATTTACATGTCCTCCATAAATCGCCACTCTTTTACTTAATCTCATGAGCTGCATATAACCAGTGTATAAAAAATTCTATATATTTTCAAGAACTTTTCATTAGAATCAAATGAAAAATGTGTACCATCTCTGATCCAATCCAACCTACAAACTGGATGTAAAGAACCTCAAAAAAAAAAAAAAAAAAAAAAAAAAAAAACTCTACCTACGAGTCTTTCCTTTTTTTCGTGAATAAGATATTTCCTTTTGTACGAGAATTATAATACGAACAAATGGGGATCCAACAAATGGTTCCCAACGTACGAAAAACGCTGCACTATTACCAGTAGAAATAGTATAGTGGTGCTAGCTGGTAGCAAAGGCTAGTCAATCTTTGATTCAAGGTGTTATTTGGTGTGGTAATAGATCAAATATGCCATATATGGAATAATCCTCAAAATTAAGCAGCGACATAGCAAATTAACCAAAGATCAATCTTGAAAGTCACACTGAGTCACCAATATACATTATTTTGCAGCTCTCATGCTGTAACCAACAATTGAATGCAAGGGGAATATTGTTCACATAGTTTAAGAACAGTCTAAAATAAAATGATTCTTGGTCAAAGACTATGAACTTCCAAGTAAAAATACGTGTTAGCTAAGCCATTCAATGAGCTCCCCTTTCCATTTCATCAGCGAGTGCTGCTTCCAGCCTGTGTAGAGTGTCCATGTTTTCCCTAACCAAACTTAGAACCATATATGATCCTATGAATTTGTTTAGTATAGATAAAATGTAGCGACTGGTCGCGTACCCCAGAATAGCCCCATATTCCTCACTGGAAGCAGAAATCCCCATGATAAGCAAAATCATGAAAAGAAAGAGAGCGAAGAATCTAACCCATGCGGCTAAATTCTCCAGAAATGTGGACAGTGTGGTTCTCTCAGCTGGGTGCTCATCAGAACCCAATACCAAACCGAATGGACAACAATGTAAATGAGGAAGGAACAAACTTTTGCCCCCAGGTCAGCTACCTCAATCACAACTTCCAGAAATGTGAGAAGAACTCCATCAAACACAAACCCAACCCAAAATGCAATTCTAGCTAATTTGAGCCGAGCTCTAAGGTCATTCGGTTCTTGGTCGATGGCTGCATTGACTGGCATATCAATGCGCTGCTCCACAACCCCACCGTCAGCAGGAGCAGCAACAACACCACCGTCGTCACCCTGAGCAGCAACAACACCACCGTCGTCGCCCTGAGCAGCAACAACAACAACACCGTCTTCGTCGACGCCGTCAGCAGGAGCAGCAGCAACAACACCACCGTCGACGCCCTGAGCAGCAACAACAACAACATCTTCTTCGTCGACGCCGTCAGCAGGAGCAGCAACAACACCACCGTAGACGCCCTGAGCAGCAACAACAACAACACCTTCGTCGCCGCCACCGTCAGCAGGAGCAGCAGCAACGACAAAACACCTCGACCCCCACCCTCAGCACCACCAAGACCAAGACCTACACCAACCCTACCACTACTGTCAGAGGCTTGATCAATAGGACTAACGTCATTTTGGAAGGATCCCTCGATTACGGTCTGCAACATATGGTTGGGGACGGGAACCGGGACGTCGGGTGTCAATGTGGCCGAGGTTTCACAGTGGTGAAGCCTTTTGATATTCTTTATAGCAAAGAGTTTGTGTGGATCCATGATCTGTAAAAACAAGAAAGAAAAAATCAGAAAATGGTTATTAGCCAAGAAGAAAATGCAAAAATTCATTCATGCCAAAGAACTAGTTCAAAGTTTAAACCCAGAATCCTAAGAAGAATCTCAATAGAGTCCTGGAAACTGTTACATTCCATTTCTCCACCGCCACAGCAACCAAAACACCCATATAAATCAATGCAAACAAGTCAGATCCAAAAACTTTACAAGACTAGTTGTGGGTTTGGATCTAAAATCAAAGCAGAGAGAGCTCTGCTCAAAGCAAAGAACAATTTCGGTTCTTTCATGCAGATTTACAAAAAAAAAAGAAAAAAAAAAAAGAAACAAGGTTTGATTCTTGATTTACTTCCTTACCTATCTGAAATCAGAGAGTGAGAGAGTGATGGACTATGGTTTTCGATAGTTTGGGTTTATGTATATGAAAGGGAGGAGAGGAGAGGAGAGGAGAGGAGAGAAAAGGCGTACTGGGTGATAGCTAGTGGGGAGAGGAGAGGAGAGGAGAGAAAAGGCGTACTGGGTGATAGAAGAGAGAGATAAAGAGGCGTACTGGGAGAGGTCGGCTACTCTCTCTTGACATGTAACAATAGAAGAGAGAGATAAAGAGGAAGGAGGATAATTAGAGACACATGTGGATATATTAGTCTGATAAGTTATAGTACATGTCTGATAAGGTATAAGATGAAACTTGTAAAGTGATTAATTGTGATCGTTAATATTCTCTCCGATTTTTTATATATGTTGTTTTAGGTTTTGAGTTTTGTTTCAATATATAAGTCGTTTTAGCTTATATTTTCTAATTTATCTCTGAGCCACAATAATGACATGGTGAAGTGAAGAGTAGTAATAAGACAATTAAGCCTTAAATAAGGATTAAATTGTCATTAGAATTGTTTCTTAATCTTTGTGCAAACTCCTAAAACGATCTATATAAAAAATCGGAAGGAATATAATAATATTGTATGAATCTATATAAAAAATCGGAAGGAATATAATAATATTGTATGAGAGCCGGTAGGTTTTCTTCTTTTGTCAATTTCCTTTGTCAAGTCTTTTTGAGTCTTGCAGTTGGGATTTTACACCTCGAGAAGGTCACAAGTCTGCCCATTTAGTAGCTAGAGCAGCCATGTATATCCTGTCCATTTCCTATTTATAGGTGACAACTGATGCCGAACTCGTTAGTCTCTACCGTTATTAGTCTCTAGAGGGTATTAGTGATTCTAGTCCTTAGTTCTGATAGTTATTTGAAGTAGTTGATCGAGCGTCGTCCTCTTCCTTATGTTTTTAGGTTTAATGAGGTCAGTTAAGCTCTTTGATGTATCATCTTTCTTGAGAAAATGAATTCCATTTGATCAAAAAAAGGAAAAAAATAAATTGGTGCCCCAAAATCCCACTCACCTTTCACATAAGAGCGCTCTCCTCAAGTTTCATTATTTCCTTTTAACCCTACTCGAATTCTTTAATTGTTCTCGCTTATGTAATTAAAGCTTGATGAGAGAGAGAGAGAGAGAATCCTTCAAAAGACGTAGTGACCAAAAAATAGAAGCCAAACCTAAATAAGAGCACGATCATCACTAAGATGTTCCTCTCCGCTAGTTTCCTGATCCAAATTTTAGTCAACATTAGAATCTTGTGTTCACATAGACACACTACAACATTTAAATACGCTATTAATTAATAAACTCACCCTAATTTGCTACAATTTACCACTTTCAACACTCCGCATAGCTAAATTATAAACCAAACTCTAACATTGGAAAATATTACAGTAATGAATTAAGAACTTTAAAAGCTGCATTTATAGCTGGTTCATGTAAACTGATTTAGCTATAAACACCCATATATGTCAACATCTCTTATACGTACTCTAGGCGTGAGAAGCAAATACGAGAGTGAACAAGGGGCATCGCAGTAATTGTAACGCGGCCAGTTTCGAAATGATATAATATTTCCCGCCTAGTGGTTCTAGAGCCTTCATTTCATTTCAGAAACAAGCACGGTCTTTACAATTTGTCTATTTCCTAAATTATTATCCTTGATGATATGTAATAAACATTTGATTTTATTATCATTAAAATCAAATGAAAAATGTGTACCATCTGTCCAATCCAACCTACAAACATGTAATGGAACCTTAAAACACAATCTCTCTCTTTTTCGTGAATGAAATACTTCTTTATGGCAACAAAGCGCAAGTACTCTTTCATTTTAAGGGACCAAAACCCCAAAAACACAAACACATGGTCTAACCTAATACAAACAAATGGTTCCCAAACAAAAAGCTGCATTACTCGAGGGTCGGTTCACCGGAAGGAAAGCCAAAATCGTGAAGGCCTTCGACGACTGGACACGTGACCTGCCGTACAGGCATTGCTTGGTCGCCGGAATAACCAAGTATCCGAGCAAGGTGCTTAGGAAGAACTCGGTGCCAAAAAGTCGAGGGTGAAGGCTTTCATCTTAAGCTCGTCAAACTACCAACACGTGATGCCCACGCGCTACAGCCTCGACGTTGATCTCAAGGAGGTCTCCACCGTCGCGCGTTGCAGTCACACGACAACAAGAAAGTGACGGCGGCCAAGGAGATCAAGTGCTTCAAACGGCACTTGTAAGCAGAAAAATCTGAACATATCAAATTTTAGGGTTCATATTGAAGATCTCAACATCATCTTTACAATGATGTAAATTTTATATTCAGATACATTATACATATAACACTCTTATATAGGAATACTAGCTATTATTTGATCAGTGTAAATATCTATGAGTTTCGAGTGTTGGTTACATGGATCCTATGTGGGTCAATGCAATTAGGTAGAAGTGGCGTAGAACATAAGCTGTTAGTGTCAGACAATATGTCCTTTGGATTTTCGCTCCTCTGCTTCACTCACCGTACACAGAGAATCTAGCTGTTTGTAACTAGCAAAGCGATCATCCCATCCATCCCACAGAGCCCAATTTATAGTTTCTCTTTCTCCCCCACCACTTCCGCACGTTTATTTTTAACTTTTTTTTTTATTCAGTTATTATTTATTAGTTCAATTTATATAATCTTCCAAATAATTTGATTTACTTTTTCAAGTTGCAAAGAGCTAGCAATTTTCTATAATGAAAGCCGGACGCTCATATATCAAAAAACACTTTCTTGGAAGAGTGTAATTTTATGTCAAATCTTTTTGTAACATTTCTTTGTTGCAGACTTTCTATTTGTATAAACATACGTTGGTCTCTTTTGTAGGTTCATGTATTATTAATCGATCAAATATATTATTATTGTGATTTTTGATTATAAGTAAGATAGTACGTAAGCCACCTCAGTTACGTCAGTAGGTTAATAACACACATACGCAGTCAGTATTCGGACTAAGATTCACGAGAGTATCTCAACAAAACCGAACTAATCTCCGGTCACATACGCACAAACCAAAATGCCCCTCAAACCTGCTAGTTATAAACTCGTGGGAGTTGGGACTTGAGCTAGCTCTTAACATGAGGGTTCCAACTTTACCAGGTAGTTAATTGATCAAACATTATTAGTTATTGATTTCTTCTTATTAAATTATATATTCTTGGTATGTTAAAGTGTAGAATTTAGTATTGAATTTGATAAGATTCAAAGATTCTTTCTTTATAATATTTTCATATATGACTACAACTTAGAGTGTCACATTTTAAGCTTGCACACACATGACCTCTAGAAAGTTTGAGTCGACTGGCTCTCAAGATAGGTAGCAACATCTCAAACCATAATTCTCATACCCCCAATAGTTCAACACAAGCAACGCGCCAAAAACTCATGATGGGATTCGATGGCGAAGCTCTAATGCTTGAGCTTTCATAATCGTAATTATTTGTCTTTTCATGTCGTATTTTAACTATATAAAGATTATTACACTTTTACGTACCTTCTCATAATTTTTTAAAATCTAGATAATAATAATTACTTTCTCAAATAATGAAGGCAAACATTTCAGGTTGTTATTCCCTTGTAAAGATTCACAGCAAAATTCAATTTCTAAATTTTTTGATCTATGCACATGCACTTGCGCGTTGATGAATAAGATTGGAAGACAAAAGTGAATCTCATATCATTACAAAATAAAGGACATACCGTGTAGCAGTTGGATACAAATCATACAATCCTATTCATGAATGATAAATAATAGCTTATACGGAAGGTCACTTTAGAATCTACCAACAGAAAAGAGGAATGAACTCAAATTTGTTCGTCAAACACGTCAGTCATCTAATTCAAAGACAAAAGACACTTTAAAAGCATCTCCAACAATAAATGTTATTTGAAGATGCTATTTGAATGTGTTATTCTCATTTTAGCACCCCTTGTGATACTATTCATATTTCATTAATTTTCCATCTCTAACAATGGGATGTTATATGGAGGTGCTCTCACTATTCCAACAATGAGATATTATATCATATGAGGTGTGTGCATGTGGAGCCCACATAGACTGGTATTGGAAAATCATGAATATAAGACTTGTGATGGCACTTCGAGCTATATTATTAAGACCAGCACCTAGTCTTTTTTACTGTTAGAGATAACTTTTTCTATTTCAGGGGCTGGTATTGGTTTTTAACTCCAACGTTAGAGTTGCCCTAAGGTATAGTAGAATTTTCCAATGAAATTTGCCGAACAAAGATTGTCCCCCTAAGCTACATAATTGAAAAGATTGGATACCCATTTCTCATTGTCAGGTTGTTGTTTATGTTTCTTGAAGAAGTAGACAATAGTTTTTTTCTTCTTCTTCTTCTTCTTTTTGAGTTAAAAATGGATAGTTTTATTGATCAATTATCCTCAGCCAAAAGACTCGTACATCAGTTGTTGGCTTGTCGTTTGTCCTAATAAACTCGCAGGTAACAAGCCTTACAAAATATAGGTAACCCTCACTGCAAATGAGCACAAATCGAACCAACTACACATTTCAAACTACCACAATCTAATTCCACTATAACAGAAATAATAGTCGCCTAAGACCTCAAATGGTGTACAACTACATATAATAGGAATGAAATTGGGATAGTCTTCCATCAGATGATCTGTTTAGGAAACAAGAAAATTAGGCTACTTCCTTGCTCGGATTCTTAGGACTAGCCTCTCCCCTCACAAACCTCGGGATTGTCAAATGAGTCAGAGTAGACAATAGTTATAATGGGTGATTTTGGAAATATAAATATGAAAAATAAGAATGGGAGTGCAATTTGTAAAAGAGGGAGTGTAAGTTTCACCTCCCTTTCAAAAAGGTCATTATTAGTGTTGGGGCAAAGTATGAAGTTAATTTCTTGGACGTTAACCTTGGTTCAAGATGTTACTTAAGACATCTCACCTCGTTGGTCTTTCTTTGGCAAATATTTGAGCGAAGATCCTTGACCTCCTATGTCAAGACCCATCCTAAATTTCACCTTGAAACCCGAAGTAAATCCTGCGGGGTCTACCTCTAAGGAAAATTTACAGAAAACTCGGCATAACCTGCCTTGAAAATGGACAACACCCTTCCTAAATAAAACACCTGCAAACATTTCTAAAAGTTCCAACTCCAACCTTATAAACTCCTGGAGTCTTTGTGCTCCCCACAAATCACAACATCTCCCAATTTATATTTACTAATCTAACAAAACTCACATAACCAACAATTCATAGGTTCAGAGCAATCCTAATAGTGAAGGGAAGATAAATATATATATAAGCGGAAGCTATACGATGGACTATGTCTCGACTCCATGTACACTCGACCTCAATTATACTAACCTGTAAACTGGACATTTAAAACCGAAGGGCCCAAGGGAATACATTCGAAAACGTTAGAGTGAGTGGACAAAAATAAATTTAAAAGAAATGAACCAATAAAAATATTTATGTTTTCCCGATTTGCTCAACAAAAATACAACTATGCATGCAACACCTGATGCTTACCAATAATACTTCCAAAAGAGTACAAATGACGAACCAATCTCATTGGTTCGAATAAATCCTAGAAACTATAAAGGGGTTTCAGGCTCTATTAATAATGTCCCACGCTAAAGGCTAGCTAGCAATAAAAATATATAACAACCCTTATATGAGGAAATAAGAAGATCATATAGAGCTCACGAGATAAATATCCCGGCCCACTAGATAGAGCTCATGAGAAAGGTATCATGGCCCACTAAATAAAGCTCACGAGATAAATATCCCAGCCCACTCAACCAAGCAATGTAACAATACTCAATGACCTGTCTCACACGTCAAAATATATTCGGTTCTATGATTGAGAAGTACCGAAAATCCATTTTCGGTAACCTTTTACAAATTTCAATGTTGACAAATAAAAACGATAATTATAGAGGAGATATTTATAATTTAATTGTCGCACGCAATTTATTCAAAATAAAAGTTTACTCAGAGTATTAGGCCCAAGCTTCTAAGTGCTCGGAATACTCATCGAGCTCTGCCTCCAAGATATCCAAATCCTCAAGTCAACTCCGAGTCTGACAATACACTGTAGAAAGAATCGATCAGGATGGACTCAAGGAATAGTAGACTCGACCCTTCCTACTTAACCAAGGTTTTCCTAGGTTGACCAGATTTGACCAATTGACTTTAGGTTGGCCAACTAATGATGTTCCAACATTTACCAGCTTAACCCTTGACTTAAACAATTTGAGTCATTTCACCAAACGTCCTTCAAATCATTAAATACTTAGGTGTCGCTTAATAATTCATGAATCGCTAGATACACCCAACCTTCGGTTTCAATTAAACAAACTAGTGTAATTTCAACGACTCAAACATACAGAACACACTAATTTGGAAAACCATTAAATTTCTAAGGGCACCCAGAAGGGTTTCCATAAATGGGAAGTTTCTTAAAAAGGGAAAGTTTCCTAAAATAGAAAGTTTCCTAAAATAGAAACTTTCCTAACTTAGTAAGTTTTCCAATTATATCCCAAACTTTCCTATTTAGGAACTACGACTTAAGTTAGAGAGAATAGCCTCCAAAACTACCTTAACGACTCTCAGCTGGATATGCTGTCTCGTCGAAATCTCTCGCCGGATTCCGACGATTTGCCGGAAAACTCCATCGGATTCCACCGGAAAACTCCACCGGCTTCGATCTCCTTCGGGAGTGGATACATGACGACATGGTGGGTATGAGGAGGTAGAGGAGGGAAAAGTGGACGTTTTAATGGTTGTCTTGTGGCGTGTGGCGGCCGGAACCGGCGACGCCACGCCGGAGATGACAGTGGTAGACAGAGAGAAAGAGAATGAGGCCTGGGCTCGGGTCAACGTCCGAGATGGGTCTTTGACCAAAAGTCAACCCTTAAATTCTCCTTACACTTAAGTCGATGGCCACGATCAAAACCTAGTTGATCAAATGGCCCAAATTAAAAGTTATAATCTAATTTCATAAAATTAATTATAATACCAAACCTTTAATAAATCGTAGAAAATAGCCCGAAGCTCCGCAAAATAATCCGAAGACACCGATGAACTCGTGTCAACGCGTACTACGACATCGGGCCTTAAAAGAAGAATTTGATTTTTCGAGAAATACTCAAAAATAAACTTTAGCTCTAGCGTTAATTTACTAGGTTACCGAACACGGTTAAATTCTTCAGTAATTCGTAGAATACCTAGTAAATAGGTAAAATTAGATATTGGGCGTTACATCCTAAATGTTGGGTCACTTGAGTGCCTTAAGCCCAAAAAGCATCCTCTATGTAATTTTATTCCTCCTCAAAAAGAAAATGAACGAACTTGACTATGATGATATTCAGTGATAAGTTTTTTACTTTTTTGGAAAGGGGTAATCAGTAATAAGTTAATAAGCCACCATGTTAGCAGTACGAGATCCCTCTTATGAGGAAAAAAAAAGTGGGCTTCTAAAAAAGAGCTCCGTAATGCTAGTTTTTATTTATTTTCTTGTTTGATTAAATTTTTGACATTCTAGGTTTTAATTTTGTTAGTTATTGAAATAAGTCATCATTCACGTATAGCTGATGGAGGGCTATGCCCTAGTAATTAAGTGCTCTTTTTGGTTTTTGGTTTTTGTTTTTTGTTTTTTAGTGGTTTTGGATACTAGTGGACTATGTCCTGGAGAGTGCACGCACAATGCTATGTTTGTTTTAATGAGGCGGCGAGTTCTTTGTTTTGTCAAATAGTCGCAGCCTCCTGGTGGTAAGATAAAACTGAGAGTCACTGATAACTTCTAGTGGCATCATAGCCGGAAAGTTGATAGACATAGTAATTTATGGCTTTGTATGAGCGGTATTTTTCCGATATGTCGTCAAGTTTATAAAACAAATGGAGTAGTCAATGATACACTCTTTGCTAAATGGTGTTTGCTAGAATGCATGGATTTTATAGACATGCCTAATATGTTAGGGTGTTCTTATAATATGAGGTTTAGGCACAATGTCTCCCCTTGTAGTTTGATGTTTCATTAATAATTATAGTGTGAGGGCTGCCGTTATAGCCCTTGTATTCAAAAATATAAAAAAAAATGAACAGATCATAGTTTTGGGCTTTTATTGGTCTGATCAATGGAGTTGCACTTTATATTATGCAAGTGAACTAAATTGGGCTCTCATAGAAAAAATAATTGGGCATTTTCTTTATCCACTTCATAGCCTACTGCAAACACTTTGAATCCTGAGCCCTATATCCACCCCCGGCTCCCCAACTCTCATCCTAGAGTTGCGAGTAATACATAGAGATTGAGATTCCATAACGGATCAGGATTTGAAGGTTAATCACTAATTGAGTTGGTCTTACACTCTTACATGAGAAGAACTTATTCGGTAACTTACAGGTACAAGTTAGTGATAATTACGAATGATACATTGGGGTAGTGTATAGCTCGTTACAAGTAAGGATTGAATGCCAATGGAGTTGGTCTCGCATCACAAAAGTCATTCAACGATGTTTTTAGTATGCAACTCCACAGTAGATGGGTGTGCATTGCCCAAATCTTATATTTCGCCCGAGGTCCACGAGAGTGTCCAAATAAAATAATATTATCTCTAATAGCGCATGAACCCGAAAATCTGTCAAACCTATCGGGCACGAGCTGGTGGGAGTTACGCTCAACATTAGACATGGGGTTTCATGCTACCAACTCGACCAACTTTACCACACTAAATGGTGTCTAACGATACATTTGAGTAGAATTGTAATTGGCCAAGTCACTACTTAAAATTATTTTTAATTTGTAACAACAAAGATAAATTACAGTTTGTTGTCTGATAGTCTTTAAATTGTTGTCGAGTTTAAAAGTTAGAATTATAAAACAGGTTTTTTATTTATTTATTCATTTTTATCGAAAGAAAATTTCATTCATTTAGAAATACTACTTCACACGGTGCCAGAGCGGCACTCTGTCTCTATATATTGAAGCTCTTATATATAGTTGGAAACCAAATTAGGTAGGTAAACCGCACACCACAAATCCACAATAAAACTGAAGGAAGAAGTGAACAACATCTGAATAGTAGAATTAGAGGCTCTTACATAACCTAAACCGGACTGTAGTAGAATATTTTAAATCCCAGGACAGACAAAGCTTGGCCACAAACACAAGATAGGATCGTAGTGGCCCATAATCTCACATTATGATCATCTTCATCTTCATCCAAAGCACTGATCAGTTGGGAGGGGTCCTGGAATGGAGCCTTGCTGAACAAACTGGATCCCAAACACAACCAAAATGGCAAGCAAAGACAAGTAAGACAGACCCTCAACAGCACCCAACAACCCAATGGTCCATTAGGGAGACCTGAACCTGTTTTGGTCTTGGTGTACAAAGACCAACCAACTATTCCCAGCACAGCTAGGTAGCTCACACCTTCAAGTGCACCAATGGAGCCACCGGGTCCGGGAGGCAGGCCGCACCGGTGGTCTTGAGAGTGTACAGGGACCAACCAATGACAGGGTTAGAGACTAAGCCGCCGGCTATAGCTATTTTCTCTGTGGTTGTGCTGCTGGTTTCTTCGCTAGTTTGCTTGGCCATGGATATGACCTTGAGTTGGGTGTGGAATCTGGTTGTGCTTGTTCTGTATGTGACATTGCGACCATTTGCTGGGTGTGACAATAGAGAAGTGGATGCTGGTGTAAGAAGCAACATTTTTGAGGTTAGAGAAAGATGCAAGTCCGCGAGAGAGAGAGAGATGGTGATTAGCTTGATTTGCTGAACTCAATCTACTCTTAATACCTTATCCAACTGAGCCATTGGTCACATATTGGTTCGATATATTTACCCGACACTCGTCGATGTGACTCATTTTGAGACCAACAATGATTTGACTAATTGTAGTGGCAAGATGTGAATTACAATATGAAAATTATTTTCAACACATCATTTCATGTGCCATACGAGTCGATAAATATTTCATTTTTCAATTCACGACCTTTTATTTATAATAAGAGACTTATAACACTAGATCAAACGGTACTAAATTATTGGGTAACATTTTATTTTTGAGTCATTGTAATGGTGTGCCTTGTGTCTATTTTTAATATATTTTATTTAATTTGATAAAAGAAAAAGAATAACTTTCTTTTTTTGTTGAGTGTGGTTATTGAGACCTTCAAATTTTCTCATTATACCTCAAATTCTCTTTACACCTCCTTTTTACTTTTCAATATAAGCATTTGCTCACTAAACCTCATTTTAAATTCCTGACATAACCTTAGTTATTTATTGACATATATTTCAATCAATTAATTACCTCTCATTCTTTTTATTTTTTTTCCTTTTTTTTTTCAACATCCATTATCTCTACCTTCATTTTTTGATTATTTTTTTTTCATGCAAGAAAATGTTCTATCATGGACTATTCTTTATATCTTTTTAATTGTTTTTCTCTTTTGTACGTGTTATTTTTTTTCTATTTTTTTTCTTTTGAATAATTTGGTCTCTATTTTGTACCTCATAATAAATTATTTCAAATAAAATATATTTTCTATAATCGATAGATATCATTATTATTTTTTTGCAAAAATATTTATGCATCTTATAAGTATATGCGTTCAACATGTATGATAATACAAAATTTTATGTCACATGATTGATATTAATTATTATTTTTAGCTCTTATAAACTATATATATGCTTTATTAAAAAGAAATTAGAAAACAAAAATATATAAGGAAAATCATAAAGAATGGAATCAATTATTATTGAATTGGAAAGTCTAAAGAGAATAAATATAATATTTTTTTTATATAATTATTGTTCTTAATAGTCATTATATATGAGGATGAATATGTTATTTAATAATTCATAATACAGTGAGGTCTAACGAAAATTTATAGATACTAATAACCGCACTCTTTTTTTGTATGCTTGAAGAAAGAAGAAGATATAGACCAGGCAACTCAGCTCGGAAGGGGCCGCTACACAAATAACAAGCAGAGGGGTTGCGGAAAGTTGCTTTGCTTTAAAGCGCCTTTGAGGCAATGTCGTCGACTAGTTCAGCTGGATGGATCTGGCTTCTATTTCCTACACTACAGTCCTACAACCATTTCCCCTGTTCAACCAATAGAGCACAACCACATCAGCTTCTGGGTAACTCTGAGGTACAAGTACCTAATGCATCATATATGGTGTGTACCATTTCCTTTTGGCTCTTTGAGATTAAAGACCATTAGGTCCAATGTCACATGTCTTTACCTCTCACAATCATTTGCCACCTTGTAGAATACAAAAAAAAACACAAACAATTTACACGTCGCCACCTGCCCAGCACAAAAAAAAAGTAGAGGAGCACATAAAGAAAGACCCAGGAGCCAACTTGATCCAATGGAACATCATTCATTTCATAAAAACTATCTACAAGGCGTTTTACATAATCCCTTTTTTCTCCAACAAAAAAAAAAAGACCTGGTTGGACAAACATAACCAAAAACAACAAGAATTTTGAGTCCCTCAATTTTCCTCCATATTACTCCCCTCCCTATTGAAACTGACTCCTTCCGAACCAGAACCGCCAATAACTGCCATTTGAAATCACCATACAGTAACGGCTACATATATGTAAGGAGGGATCAAAACACCAACGACTTTTTGAAAATTCAAAAGCTCCATTGCATCCAAGGACGCAAACGGCTCTTTCCTTAACACACCATCATAATCATCATATCTTATGTTTGTCCAGGAAGATCCATGAAAATAACTAACCGTTCTCTCTCTCTCTCTAACCCACCAACCAATCTAATCTAAATCTGAGTTTCTTCTCTGTTTCCAAGCTAAGAACAAAAGGCATCAAGAACACATAAACATTCTGCCGAGGCATCCACTGAGCGTCAACGGTGCTTCTTTGAAGACTTGCTGTACTCAACCACATCATCATCTTCCTCGTCGTCCTCACCATTGTCATCTGAATCTCCAGCTTCATCTCTTTTTCTCTTCATCTGTGAAGAGGAGGAAGGAGGCAGAACCTGAACATCATCGTCGTCATCCTCTTCGACTTCCTCCTTGTCCTCTTCACCGTCACCTTCTTCATTTTCTGCGTCCATGTCACTGACGCCAGCATCTTCTTCCTCAGCCTGTGCCACTGGTTGCATTAAGTAACCTCCACCAAAGTCTTCCTCCTGCAATTCCAATTTATATTTCTGTGAGCTCATAAATTTCAAAGATATATTAGCAATGATAATAAGAAAAACAAGGCAGACCAATTAATATCGACTCAAATTCAGTACACATGTACATCCAGGAAAATAGGATCTAAAAATTTCCCAGGCAAACATCAAATTATTATCAAGGGATCCATCACAAGAACAGCACAACCAGAACCTAATGAATCTCACCAGCACAGTCCTACTTTACAAAGTCCACATATCAAATATTAATCATATCAATATAAACTGGTTTTACTGAGCAGAACTTCTTCCTCAAATTCAGGTACTAGCAAAAGAGCTATCAGAACAGCAGAACAAGGTTTATTACTTTCTGTTGACTTCTTACCAAGACATATCAAATTCTAACAAACAGAACCACAAATCATATCACAAAACAAAAGAAACCAGAACAAAAATATAAGACACAAAACTTTGGATATTTATCCATATCAACATGATAGAATTTATGGAATTTTCCATAGCATATGTATGCTTGGAAGAAAACAAAATATCAGAAATAGAAAAGGGGACTTTGGATTAATCCCTGTCACAAAGATAAATATGAAATTTTCCATAGCATATGTATGCTTGGAAGAAAACAAAATATAAGAAATAGAAAAGGGGACTTTGGATTAATCCCTGTCAAAAAGATAAATATGAAATTTTCCATAGCATATGTATGCTTGGAAGAAAACAAAATATAAGAAATAGAAAAGGGGACTTTGGATTAATCCCTGTCAAAAAGATAAATATGAAATTTTCAATAGCTTATGTATGCTCAGCAGATTCAAAAACCATGAAACTACATCAGAACCATGAAATCAGATGGGGCTTGAAAGCAAGTTTCTAACAGAAAAAGAAGATTGGTGATAATACAAAATCAAACAGCAGTTTAACGAAAACATGTTTGCCCCATATTTTGAAAAGAGTCAGGACTATACTACAAATATATGTTTTCCCAAATGTTAATATACCACAAATAGATGTTTTTTCCCGAATGTTTTAGACTCCCAAGTTTTGCAGAATTGCGAAAACAAAATTTTCATATTCAAAAGGACAAAAAATTAATTAAAAGCTAATAAATTTACCAAAAATTAAGCAGAACAGCCTAAGACTTGGATCAGAGCAGAAAATCTAAAGAGAAACCAATCAAGAAATACAAGCATAAATATCAAGCAACCGATTTCACCCAACATGAAGCAGTTATTGCATGACATAACTACAATTTTATGATCACTTCAGGCGCAATGTTTCTCATTCTCTGCAGGGAACTAAACAAACATTAGTTTGCAACAATCAGTCATAAAATCAACAGGCAGTAAAACTACGCACCCAAAAAAATCAAAGCAAACTATAGATACGAATCAGGCATAATAATATAAAGATAAGGAGTTCTCACCTCTTCCTCACCATCTTCATCCTCAACTTCATATGGCCCCTCTTCTTCAACACCCAGCTCCTCCTCCCCAGTCTCTCCATTATCATCTTCATCCCCGTCATCCTCTCCCTGCTCATGGCCATCAATCTCCCCTTCTGTGCTTGTTAACCTCCCTGTACTCTGTGGCTCTGCCAAACCCCCCTCATCATTGTCCACTTCCTCCTCCTCATCATCTTCATCATCATCGTCCTCATCATCATCCTCCTCATCATCCTCAACCCCATCTTCATCATCATCACTACTCTCAATCTCATGCACCTCCACCACCTCATCATCCTCACTATCCTCCTCATCTATCTCCTCCGCCGAGTAATTTTCATCATCATCCTCCTCATCCTCTTCCCCATTCTCCCCGGCCACAGGAGCAACCCGGAACCCATTCTCCGTGGGGTGATTATGTCCATTCACCCTAGTGGCAGTCAAAGTCTCCTCCTCATCTGCGTCACTCTCATCATCCTCATCCACATCCACAACCCCCTCAGCCGCCTCACTGTGGCCATTACTCATCCTCGACGGCCGATCTTCGCCGTCGATTTCCCCACTCCCGGGGTCATCCTCATCTTCTTCATCCTCCTCCTCCTCATCCTCGCTCTCCGGCGGCTCGTTCTCCTCCGCATCCATCTTATCCAAATACTTCAACGACTTGATCAATCCGAAAACCCTAGATCGGTAATCCTTGATCCTCGTCACCGGACACTCATACAGATCAAGCGACGTCAGCTTCAGCTGCGCCAGCGGCGCTAGATCTTCAAGATACTGAATCCGATTATTTGACAAATCCAAATCCCTCAGCGAGTCCAGCCCAGCTTCCACCAGAAACTCAAGCCCGCCGGCGATTCGATTATCCGAGAGTATCAGCGACTGGAGGTTCTGCAGCCTCGGGAACTGCTCCAGCGACGAAACGCCGACGTTTGCAATCGATAGATGCTGAAGGTTCTGGAACTTCTCTAGAAGACCCGGTGGGGGTAGCCGGCCCTGGACGCACTTCACTGCTCCATCTAGAGTCAGGACTCGAGCCGAGGCTAGGTCCGTCTCGCCGTCTAGAGCTGTCTCAATGGCTCGCTCCCAGATCTCGTCCATCAAAATAGCCAAACGGTTTCTTATCTCATACAAAACAAACCTCACAAACCTCTCCCCTCTAAATTCTCAACAAAAACGACACCGAATTGGAATCCCTAACTCTCCAACCCTAGTTTCAGCCCCAATTCCCAATTGAAAACATCAAAAAGACACCGAATTGATACCCCTAGTCCCCCTCTGTTTCTTAAAACCCTAATTGTTTTTGAGATGTACGGACTCTCTTCTGCAAAGCTGGAGATGCTTCAGGAGCAATAGAGAAGAGAGAAAAAGGCCCTCTCTTTTTTGTTTTTTTTTTTTTTTTTGGGTTCGTCTTTCTAATTTTCTCTCTCCTCTTCGTATTGGGCGAGTGAGATAAACCTCTTTGAAGGGGGCTCGGAAGTCTCTCGCGTGGCTAGGGTTCGGGGGGCTGAACCTACCCGACTATTGGTATTATTGCGCAATCATGAGCCGTCGGATTGGTGAGGCGCGGATCGATGACGTGGAGATATTGGACGGTAGAGATTGCAGGTTGGTGTGTTTGTTTGTAGGGGAGGGTGAAGGGGAGAGAAGATTTTGGACGCGCATGAACGACACGTCACTGTGGTGTAAATATCGGGGACAGTTGTGTAAATGCCCGTGGGATTTGAAATAATTACGAGGTTTGCCACGGTGCTTACCTGATGCATGACGATGATTGATGTGTACGACACTATTTTGGAGTTGGCATCTTCCGGACGACACGCCGTTTTCAACCGTACTGACCAAAAAACAAAGACGAGTCAGCAATAGTGAAATGCGTGGGCACCATAATTACGGTGGAACTTGAGGATGAAATTACCTAGTGGCTAGTGCTTTGCATTTGGGCACCGAAGTATTGGTAAATTTAATTGACCGTGAAGCTAATAATGTGTCACGTCTTAGGCTTATACAACATAAGAATCACTTGTACCACTTAGGCATCCCCATTCTGTTTGGAATTTTCGCTTCCGTTTTGAACCCTGCTGCCTCTAAGCTCAGTATAGCCTGGTCCAAGCTTTGGTGGAAGCACATATTGAACAGTTGGAGAGGAACCTGATGAAGGTGGGTATCGAAACTGCCTGGTAAGTGAACTCGCGCTGGAAGCTGGATTTTGACTACTACTAGAACTCTTTGCGTCCTTGTCCAACTTCTGCTCGAGGTGTTGGTTTCTGTGTGGCGTATCAATGTCCATTCCTATGGCAGCATTCTGTGACTTTAGTGCTGCTGCACTTCCGGGATTGACAAATGGAACCTGGGGTTGCCACAAAAGTGCTGAAAGGTTCATCACCGTCCGCTGAGCACCTTGAGAATTACCTCTACTGTCAAAATCCTCTTCTTCGGCGGGTTCAACATTCATATCTAATCCCTCATTTGGTTTGTCAGGCCTTAACTCCGGCTGCTTCTCTCTGTCCAAATAAACAGGTAGTTCAGGTAAATCAACTTTCAGTGATGAAGATCGTCCTGAAGCGATTACAGTAGTAGGAAATGCTCTTTCTGGAGGGACAGCAGGTGTATAATTAGATGGGAGTAGATCGTCCCAATTCTCCAATAGTTCCTTGTACACTTTCCGGAGAGTGACTTCAGTAAGACCAGTGACCTTACAAATCTCCGCCTGAGTTTTTCGCTTGTCTTCAAGCTGGCAAGCTAAATATATAGCAGCTGCAGAGATGCTAATGGGATTTCTGCGAGTGCAGAAGCATTTGTTGATAACGACCTCTCCAATATGAGTTGCCAGTTTCTACAAAAAGAATGTGAATCATGGTCAGACTATACCAAGACAACGATCATTCAGTCTAAATAAAAGATGAAGTTCAATACTATTAACATGTATCACAACTTAAGACACCAAGCCAGACCAATTCTTGTCAGGAATGCATACATCTCTTATTGAATTTGAATATATCGCAAGATGCCAATAAAGCATAATGAGACTCTTCAAACACATTATGAAGGTGATTAAGAAAGTAATATGCCATATTTCCAGGGTTTATTAAACTGTGCTTTCATCCTGAACAAGGTTATGTTGTACTGCTTTCATTTGGCTTTCATTTAAAACGGAAAGTAAAAGATTGTAACTACCTAGCAAATCTTGTGTCTGACCAAATGATATAAATATAATCATGGTCAGACTATCAAGATGTTCATTCCATCCAAAATTACGTTACAGTTCAGAATTAAGTCACTAAGTGAAACCATACACATGTAAAGAATACAACGTCACTCCATACAATGAACGATGTTATATGCCAGCAAAGCCAATAAGAGTCTTATCAAACACATTCTCAAAGGTGGTTCAGTAATTAGTATGTAAATTGTTCTTTTAGATTGTGCTTTCTTTCTTAACCAAGAGAAATTGTACTATCAATAAAATGGAAACTAACAGACCATAGCAAACATTGTGCCTGAGAAGTTGTTGAAATGAATTCACCTTGAGAAAACAGTTCCCAACATTCTAGTCCGGAACATTTACAAAAAAATTGTAATCAATGTCATATGTGTTTCCTTCAACAACCATCTAACAAAATAACATCAAGGCTCGTGCCAGCAGAATACCCAAATTAAGTAAGGTAAAATCAGCCAACAGTTCAAGTCCCAAATTCTGGACCAAAACAAAAGTACCTGAGCGGACGTATTGAGCTGGAGGAGAGTGCAAAACCTTGGCATATGAACCGATATGGAATTGCTGTTGATAGGCTGACTTAGCTGAAGTGCTTCCCCAAGTATCTTGATGTACTTACCAATTTCCTTCTGAGCTACATTAGCCGCAATTGATATCTCCTGCATTACAGAATCAAACAGCCAAATCATGAACTAGAAACCACAAAATGCAATCCATCGGTAACAGCAATCAGTAACAGAAATGGCTTCAACTGATTCATCTAAACAGTACAACTAGTGCTACATTATACCACAATTCACCAACAATGAACCTCGATTATAATTAGAAACCTAATTAGCACTTCAATTAACGTTGAATAATTACGATTACCAAAATAGAAAGGTCTAGAATTGAGTACCTGAAGGGTCCTGGGCTCTTGGGCCTCCCGAATGGCCTGGACCAAAGCAGCAGTAGCTAGGGCTTCAACGCTGCGATTCCTCAAGCAAGTAGTGGAGCAACAATCCCTAAACAGCTGAAACGCGTGGTCCGAAATATCATAATCCAATCCCAAAATCGAAGCTACATCGATAATCTGCATATACGCCCTGAGATTATCCACCACGACGGTGGAGGACGTCGACGACGCGGAGGAGAGTTCGAGCACGCGCTCGAGCTCGGCGAGGTGGCCGGAGAAGGAGAGGGAGGAGCGGAGGTAGAGCGGGCTGGGCTCGAGGGACCAGGTGGAGAAGGCGGTGATGAAGCCCGTGGGCTCGAAAGGGTCTTCTTCAGAGTCGTCTGGAACGTCGTCGTTTTGAGGTGGCGGAGGAGGTGGGGTTGGGAGGTCGGAGGTGACGAGGCAGAGAGGGGTGTCTTGGGCGCGTAGGTGGAAGAGGTGGTGGAATTGGGATTGGCGCTCTTCCACCACGCGCCCGCAGGAGGTGCACTCCGTGATGGAACGACGGGAGGTTGTTGTCGCACATCGCCCTTGTCCGCCCGAACAGTACGGACACTTCATTTTTCTTACTTCCCTGGTTTGCTCACGCCAAATTTCTTCTTCACAATGGTCCACCTCTATTTAGGGGTCAACTTATATATACATGCCAATTTCCTACTCTGACCTTCCAAACGTACTAACACGATTTTTGGTTCATAAATTTCAATACTTCGAAACATTATAAAGAACCTTAGATAGACAAGCCGACAAACATTTGTCTAGACAAGGAAGCTGGTTTTACCAAATCGACCAACTCTTGGTCTGAGTGAGCGCACCAACCCTAGTCTAACATTACAATGTACCATTGAATACCCTTTTTCTCACATGTGAACTCTAGGTTTGTCAAATGAGGAAAACATATTGAGAATAGCACGAACTTATCTCCCCTTTGATGGAGTGTTAAAATGACCATAAAATTTAAGAATAACAGAGCTGTGGATGTTCTATAAGACAATGAACAACAATTGGTATCAAGATGACTAGGCAGTGGAAGGTGAGGAGGCTTAAGAAATTTCTTTTCACTCTGAATTTTATAAGAATAAATATCAATATCAAAATTACTGCACCTTTCACTCATCTACTTGACAGGTTGTTTCAGTTTTACTACTAGCATGGCAAGATTGTGACATCCAAAACTGGAACAATGAGAACCTAATTCAATACATTGTTTAAGTTTTTTCGTTCCCTATGAAAACATGAATTGAGTATGACTACACATCACCACCACTCGCAAACTTTGGGCAGCACATGAGCAGTTGTAATTTCAGGATGAAGGAGGTAGACTTCAACCCGGGTACAAATCATCGACCACTGCTCGTTGAGGGCAAGAGTTCCCTAGCTTTATCTGGATGCTTCAGTGCTTTTGTAAATTCTCGTGCGCTCTGATATGAAAAGAAGAAACTTGTTAAGTCTTTACAATACATAAATTTATGCCTGTTATAAGATACAGGAATTCAAAAGGTGGGAAGTTGCTCGAGATTCAAACAGCCATTCTATGTTTGCGTTTTGTGAGTGCACAAGGTAATCATATAGGCATAAGGTCACGATTAAGATGTCATGCCAAGAAACTAAATGACTATGTTTCACAAATGGATTGACATCAAAATATTATTTTCAAAACACAAACATATTAAAAGACGCTTAAAACCATAAGCAGCATGTTTGTTATAAAGACATCTGGCAGGCATTTGAGCACCCTCACAGAATAAAACATCATGCATAAAAAAATATTATGTACAGGTCACCCCATGGATATATGAGAAGATTATCCGATGCTAATTACTCTTTAACCGCAAAGCAATGGAAAACTAGCATAATGCAAGTGATCTGGGAGGTAGCTAGATAGACCTTTGTCTCTATAACACCGAAGTGATCGGGTTTTGATATAAAATCCTCGTCCCATGAAAAAAACCTCAACTTCTTGGGTTTAGTTTGGTTTTGCATGACGATGCAAAAACAAAACCAGACAAAATTGGAGAATCAAAGGAAGCCAGCCAGAACATGTACTCCAATAAGAAGAGCCTATCTCAATCACCTCTTCCAAATGGTATAAATCACACGGGATGTGTATGAGCATCCAACATATCTCAACATAACATGTCACATGTGTCCAATGTACTGGAAGTGGCTGAATCTGAACTTGACTTCCTTTAACCAAGTTAATACACAGATACAGATCCTACTAAGTAACATGCACGTCTCTGTCCTACTCTGAATGGTTAACTCTGCATCTGAGTTGCACTCGCAAATGAATCAGTTACCTCACACATAGGGTGAAACACAACTCTCAGTAAATAGTTCCTTTGTGAGCCTACAATCACCAAGTCTTCTAGTCAAATGCCAAAAGCAAGATGGTGTTAGAAACACAACTCTCAGTAAATAGTTCCTTTGTGAGCCTACAATCACCAAGTCTTGTTGTCAAATGCCAAAAGCAAGATGGTGATAGAAACACAACCCAATCCGACCACAATATGAGTTGTTACTTGTCACGCCCATGGCTGGATCGTACTTTATGTATAACTGAACAGAGATAGATTTATGGATCTTAATCAAACAGTCAAACCAGGTGTGTAAGTTTCCAAGTACTGTTATAGGGAGTAGTTACAAACCTTCTAGATGCTAAGTTGCTTGGTGCTAACACTAAGTATAACTACAGATACTGCATATATGCTTTCCACTGTTTCAGCAGTCTTACGACTTCATATCTGCCACTTAGATATCTTATACTGACACCAGGAGAGAAATGATGGCAGCTTACAAAAGTCAGAAGGGTGCAGGGGCCAGGGTTCAAACCATCCCCAGTGGAATTGAACAATCCAACAAGAACGAACTAATACAATAATAACAGTTGTAATCTACAACAAGCCTTCATGCCATACCCTAGAGGCATAAACAAACAGGAAGAGTGATAATGCAGCAGAAACTTAACCGTCTTATACTTATAGTTGAATAGATGCTAATGCCGAGTAACAAATGTTCATTTCACGAAAAGCCAATTTTGCAAGCTTTCTACTTAACCCCAAACTCTGAAATAATATAAAACAAAAACAAAGATCCTGTACAGTTACGCTACATTGCTTCATCGGTAATCAAAGTTAACTACCAAACAATATCACCAGTCGAACTTAAAAACTTCCTAAACAACAATGTAGTTTCGATACGCTTGAATAGCTAAGACAAAAAGGGAGGAAAACTCACAGCAGATTGGACAGGAGGTGGATCCAGATCGACGGATCGCACCGACATCTTGGCGATCTCGGAAATGGCAGAGTCACGAACACCAGGTAGGTCACTGGTCAAGTCCTCATAAGCAGCCTCAAAGGCCTCTTGCCAGAATCTGGGTAATCTGATCCGACGGCTATTAGTGTACACATCCCACATGTGCTCCACCGCCTTCTCCCTCTCCTCCATTTCCTGCAACACAATCACATATCAGAGAGATCCAACTCAACCCCAACCCAATCACAAGCTCCACAAAACCTAAACACTCACGAGAACATCGAGATCGTCGTGAATAGGGGAATCAAATTCGTCGGAGAAGCGGTTAAGGTTGCCGGCGGACCACCGGAGCGTGACGGTGCCGGTGAACATAGACCAAAACGCGAGCAGCAAAATCGCCGCCAATGCCCAGAACTTGTACCTGCCTTTCCCGAGGCTCGAATCGGAGCTATCCTTCTTGGCCGCCGCCGTCGTCGTCGGGAGGCCATCGTCATCCTTCATCTCCGATCAAGAGACGAAACTCCGATTTTCCAATTTAGGGCACTAGAAATTTGAGTTGGGTATTGCTATTTTTAGCTTCGTTGTAAAACCCAGGTGTGGGATTTTCACATTGTGATGTGGACTGTGAGATAGGGAAAGGAGTGGAGTGATGGAGAGAGGTTATTTTCTCTGCTTTGTGGATTTTGCTGTTTCAGGGAAAGGGAGGTGTAGAGTGTTACTGTGCGCCCACCACATTGTATTATAGTTTTTGATTGAGTTGACATTATTGGATTTTAATTTTTAGGGGGCGGAAGGCGGGGAATTTATGGCCGTTGGATAGCGCATGATCTAGACTTTGTCTTTGTATTTTCTAGATTAGTAATATTTTTGATCACCGACTTGGCGTTTGGTTATTTTAGTGATTTGAGTAGACGTGGACTGGGTATCGGTTCGGGTTCTGGCCAAACCGTAAGGACTGCACCGACGAAATTGGTTTATTGCCACCTTATAAATTACTTTACTCACTCGTTATTGATTTATTAAATAACTAATATACCTTAATATAAAATTACAGGAATGAACAATAAATTGTTACAAAATTACAATTTTTTTTTTTTTTAGATAACACGTACTTCATAAATCTTAACCATTTTATATCAAGAGACAATAAGTTGTTACAAAATTACAAATTCTTTTTTGTTTTAGATAACACGTACTTCATAAACCTTAATCCAAAATTTATCATATTCGATATTTCTATGAAGTCTGAAGAAGACACTAGCATTCAACTGAAGATGAGTTGAACTGTTTGTATTTTTTTTTTCTTTGAGATGTTTCGTCTATCATTTTACTCATTATTTCTCATATCGATTTTTTATATAAATTTTTATGTCTACTCGCTCACTTATATATATTTGATTTGTTTTTTTTTTCATCGGTGTCAGAGCTTTTTCCAAGTAAAGTTTACAGACATTGTGCATCTTCATATCGACGGATATCAATGAGTTGTTAAGTTTGAGAGTTTTTTCTTAATCTTTAATTATGATTTATACTTTAATGTGATTTTTTTTGTTCAATTCGTGATTCCACTTACCCAAATGATATTAATCTTATGGTTTTATTCAATTTCATTTTGTTTTTGGAGCTCAATGACTATTGAAAAAGACTGATATTGTGTGTATTGCAAATCAGTGAATAAAGTAAATTAAAAGTTAAAAATAGTGAGAATAGATCGAATGTAGGGTGAATAGACTTGTAAATAGATCGGATTTGGAGCAGATCTACCTAGATCCGGATCCAGATCCGTAATATAAATTTTAGATCCGGATCCGACCCGTTACCCGCCGGATCTTTGATAGCTTGATCCAAATCCGGATCCGGCGGGTTAACGGATACCCGATCCGTTAATCCGATCCGTTTATGATTATAAATATTTTCAAATTTTAAATAATAATTTCTTAATTTTATCATAAATTTTCATAAAACACTAATGAAATATTATAATAAAATAAAAGTTTACATCAAAAGTTGAATTACATGGTCAAAATACTCCTTAACAATAAATTAATATATTCAAAATATTAAATCTCCAATATATTTAGTAACGAGCATAAAAAGAACATAGGTATCGTAATCTTCAACTTCATCAAATGATCATACTTTAGACGCAATTTAGACGTTTAAGTTATCCAAATAATTATTATATTATTTAATATTTATCAATAATATTATATTTATAAAAATATTATTTAATTATTTTAAAACAGATACGAGTCCTTAACGGATCGGATCAACCTCGATCCATATCCGATCCGTTTAATAAACGGGTTAACGGATCCGAATCCTTAACGGATCAACGGGTCTAATTTTCGATCCAAACCCGTTTAAAAACCACGGATCCGGAGCGGGTCCGGATCAAGATCCGGTCCATTTACAGGTCTAAGGGTGAACAAAACAAATCTGAAATTGAAAAAAAATATATGTAGGGTGAAAAAATAATTTAGGGTGAACAAAGCAAAAATGGAAAAATGGTATTTTAGGTATTGTAAATGGGTGAATAAAGTAGACTTACAATTAAAAATATATAAGTAGGGTGTGAAGAGAACATAGAGTGAAAAAAGTGGTTTGTGGGGTGACAATAGACGTAGCCTTCTTTTTTTCTTCAAATAAATAACTAATATGTCACAACAGCTCTGTTGTAAGTCGAATTCACGACCTCTAATTTATTAGCAGATATTAGTGTCAATTGACCAAACGGTACTGGCTGGTTGTCAAATTTAGATAATTCATTTTATAGATCAAATCACAATTTCGATAATTAAATCGGTTATTCTTTAAATTATATCAATTTTTTTAATGAACTAACCGTTAATCTATTAAAGTAGTGGTAGTTAAAGACACATAATAGTTTACTATGGATCTTGACATGAATTTAGAGACTTAGTATAACATGTCTTTGACAACAACCCATAATCAAATAACCAAAAAACGCCGTTGTTAGGAAGAGGTCCGAGCCTATCAAGCAATTTGCGTACTTATTTTTCCTACATCTGAAACCACCTATGCAAAGGGGGCCTCCTCAAAGGCACCTTCACTCTGTTTAGAAGCCTCGAGACCAAACTTCGGCTTCCTCTTTAATGGGATTGCTTAGCCAGTTTCCCAACATTCACACCACCAATACTCGCAACCTTAGGATGGTTATTACTCCCCTTAGGTCTCCCACCACGCTTCTTCTAAGACGGAAAAACCACAATGCAAACCATAAAATGTTAAATCATCTTCAGATGGTGGTGGAATTAGTAGCTAGCTAGGGTGATTGAAAAATGTTAGTTGTTCAAGTGACACGGCTAATCGAGTACTTTATTATGCATGGGACACACTTTAATTTCTATTTTAAGCTTGAGTGATACTATTAACACTCAACCTATGATTTGAAACAAATTCAAACGACTAGCTTATAGATAAAAATGAAATATGTGGATATAAAAATAAATAAGATATGTTAATAACAAAAATGAGTGTGGTAATAGACCGCCGTTTAAGTTTTTATTTGTGCATGCATATAATAGATCAATAGAATCTTCGAGCACTAAACCCATACGCTTTTTAATTTGACAACCGACACATACTTTGCAGTTTCATCTCGATCATAATCGTAAAACGAGCAGGCAGCAGCAAAAGCTCGAAACGAAGGCGTGCGCAAGAAACAAGTGGCTTCTTCAAACTGCCCATGGCATGGCTAGTTCGGCCTGATATTTTCATATATTGGTATAAAAGTTCATGATTTCATGTATAATATAACAAAAAAAAATTTAGTAACTTCAAAACTCATATTTACAAGGACATTCCTCCGGATATTTACAAGATCATCACACGGCATGGGCTAGCAAAGCTCTTCAGGATCACAAAGCTATGAAGGTCCGACACGAGACTACCTAAGAAGGCCAGCCATGGGACTTCACATCACTTCGAAACTCTTCTGGTATCATGAAACTAAGTGAAAATTACAAAGATTGATGTAACAAAAGATATTTACATCCATTGTGTAGAACTTTCTAGCTCTGGTTCGAACGCAAATTAAAGCCACCTAAAATGGGGCTGTTACTACATCCCTTAGTTCCGATAATCGGAAATGATCTGCTGAATACTCGAATTCCTCCAACGAATCCATCACTTCGTCTCCATTTTGCTTCATCACAGTAATCACACTCGCCACCGGCTCCACCCCTGCAAATTAAACCACGATTAATTAGCTTAATTATGACCCTAATTATAAAACTCTAGCCTAAAATTTGATTTTGACACTAAAATCTTAGTTTCAGGAGAGTCGCACAGTACTAACTGGAAACAAGGGAAGATCGACGCTTTTAAGTAATCATGCACATGCAATACCACCATTTTTACACTAGAATTATAGCACAAATTCTACAACACGTATACTTTCACTAAACTAAACGAAACGTTTGCAATCCGGCATCCTCAAGAGAGGGAGAGATTCTATGATCGTCTTAGCACTTGCTGCAGAAAGAATCATATATGCACGACTTGTAGGAAATTTCAAAGTCCGTGAAACCATTGCCATAATAGATCAATGAGTTTTCCAGTTATATATATATATATATGTATGTATATATATATATATATATATATCCAGAACGAAGCTTCACTCTGAAATTAAAATATTTCTTATTTAACTCATTTTTCGGTCGTATTTCTACATCTCCACCATTTAATTTATTGATACTAATGCATAGATCATTCCTGTAAAATTTCATCAAATTTGATGATCGTTTGGGTGTTCATAATCGTAATTTATACAAACAGTTCTGATTAGATAGGTTTATAATCCGTTCATTGATTTAACATAATTCTATACCTAAACAATTATTAATTTAAATAAAATTTCACATGAATGATCTATCCATTAGTATCAATAAACTGAATGATAAAGATATAAAAATACGATAAAAAAATGAGTCAAATAAGAAACTTCACATCTTCACATTTTAATTTATATATATCCTGAACAAAGCAATAATTACCTCAGTGAAAATGCGCTCTGCTTCTTCTATATTCTTTGTATTCATTACATACTCAGCTGCCTCCTGCCATATCAAAACCATGATCATCACCACAAAACCCAGGAAAAACTAAGAAGAAGGAAACAAAACTCATACGCAGAATTAGAAACCCAGAAAATTTATATGAAATACGTACCCTTGCATACTTGATTTGATGAAACCCTAGCGTTCTCGGCTCACTTTCTATTGATGATTTCCTTCCAATCCGTAGCAGCTGCGACGCGCCTTCCATGTTAATTTAGAAACAGAAAGATTGAGAAAGAGATTTATCAGTTCCAAACTTTCAATGGAAATGAGAATGGTGCTGAGGACGACGTAAAGGGTTTATATACAAAGCAAAGCGATGAGGCTTCGGGTCTTCGTGTGTGAACTACACTACACCACGTAATCTAACGTGGCGGCTTCAGACATAGAGTATGAATACGTGGCATGCAGAGGATGGGTGTAGGGGTGAGAAGGATCATTTTGGCGGGTGATAGTAATCTGGTTCCCTTTATTTTTTTTGAAAGTGTCTGGTTTCCTTGATGTGGAAACTCCTTTGGTAAGCCGACCTTTCCAAATCAAGAATATCTGGGCGGTTGAAAGAGGACACCTGGGTGCATCACGGTGCTTGGAAAAAGAGACGAACCAGGAAGCACCACGAGGACGTAAGAGGTCAAGTTCTTGGCGTATTTTACTACTTCAATCAGAGACCAAGTTCAATCATTCAAGCTAGTTCTCTTTGTTATAAACAAGCTCATAAAATATATGGGAGTTTTGAGTTTGAGTTGATTCAGACCCAACCCAACCCATCTTCTCTTCTCACGTTTTAGGTAGAATCTGATGAAATAGAGCAACGTTTTTCAGCTAACCCTTGAGAAAGTTATTTATTTCTCACTATATTGTCACATTTTTTTCCCCTCCATATACCATAGCATGCGTTGTGTTCTGTCTTTGTAAAATTCAACGTTCGTCAACATAGCTATGCATGTAAATTACTAGTGCGATGATTCTCGATAAAAAGAAGGAAGTGTTACAAATTTGACCAACAAATATGCTTACGTAACAACGTAATCTCATGCAGTATTTTCCAAAGCATGCTGAAGTTGAACTATTTTAAGATCATACTCATATATGGAATATTGGAGATGATTCTCCTTAAAAGTTCCATTTACCATTTACGTTGAAGAAATTGATTACGTGTTACAATTTTTTAATGAAAATATAAAACATTGACTCGAGCTCCTAATATAGAAAGTTAACAAATCAAATTATTCATCTATAAATCGTGCCCACATGAGACCTACAAGCAAGGACAACCTTTGGCAAATTCACGACCACCCTAGTTTCCCCACAAAGCCCCCTCTTTTCCCTCATCAGCTAGATTAATTAGGAGGAAGGAGATGAACAAGGTGTGTACGTTTGATCAAGCCCTAAGTTTTTCGCATCTTTTCCTCTCGATCTCTTCACTTTCCCGGCCGTGATCACTTCCATGAGACGTCGTTGTTATACACATGAGGAAGCTTTGTCCGAATATTGATAGAGACGATGGCCTCGAGACTGTTCTCGAGGTCCCTATACCGGAAGAGATGTTCACTAGTATGGGAAGCAATGTCACCTTACGGTGGCAAAACATGCAGACATGGATGAAGGCTCAGACCTCCGACAAATGGTCGGCGCCGGTCATTGCCGGACGTTTTAATGAGCTCCGGTTCTTGCTTTACCTTGTAGGCTCTCCTCTTATCCCTCTTCAACTTCAGTTGGGTCAAACCGTTCACCGTCCAGTTAGAGATTCTTCAATTGTAAGGATATCCATGAATCCATATCATTTTGTGGTTTGTCATCAATCCAAATCTCGTTTTCGTTATATTACATTTTTCGTTTCTTTAATTACGTCAAATATCAAATATCGTTGCGGCATGATCCATAATTCCTTATATCACTTGCCACAGAGAGTTAGAGCTCAATAAGCTTTACGCTATCACATACTTGAAAAATAAGACTAGAATCGAACTAGCTCTAACTGTGAATTACATGCGATAAAAGACGATCTGAATTAAATCAAACACTTTTGAAGAAAAAGGAAAAAGAGCTTCAATCGGTTTCGGCACACATATTGTGCAAGTATACAAGGTCATATTCCTAACAATATTTGACTTTTTCAGTTAACAGCATGTAACATTTTCCATTAGTTTCGGAAGGAACTTTATATATGTGTGTTTATGTATATGATGGTCTCTAGAGATTTGTATATTGAGGCATTAAACTGTAAACTACATACACTGTGCTGCATGAATCTCATTCAGAAACGTGTTTAGTAAAAATATGGTACAAGTAACAAAAGGCAAAGCCTCAAACAAAATCAAGAAGATAAAACTTGTTTCGATCACTTGTATATATTATCAATAAAGAATTGAATAAGTCTTGGTGTGGAATACTATTGATTCTTTCTCGTTCATGTTTACAGCAAGCTTCAACGGCCAAGTACATTGTGCAACAGTACACAGCGGCGACGGGAGGCCAAGCGGCATTGAACGCAGTAACCAGCATGTGTGTTACCGGGCAGGTTAAGATTAGTGCATCAGAATTTCACCAAGGGGACCTGAGCCTCGAGGTGAAAAGAGCGCCGCCGAGAGTGGCGGATTTTTGCTTTGGCAAAAGAATCCAGACTTGTGGTGCTTAGAGCTTGTTGTGTCTGGCTGCAAGGTCATATGTGGAAGCAATGGCAAGCTTTCTTGGCGGCATTCCTCTAACCAACAAACACCTATCTCACAAGGTCCTCCTAGACCCTTGCGTCGTTTTCTCCAGGTATACTTTCATTCTTCCACATATATGTTAGTCTTTATGAGAAATATACATGACAAGGTTTTCTCAGAACGAGACTATAGTACTTCTTTCATTTCTAATTCGTGATGCAACTATTTTCATGACCAGAACTGTTACTAGTGCACTTAAATGCTGACAAAACCCTCTAGCTTGTTCTAATAATTGGAAAACTTTTTTAGGGTTTGGACCCAAGAGCCACGGCACTTCTATTCGCAGATGCAATGTGCATCGGCGAGAAGATCATCAACAATGACGACTGCTTCATACTCAAGCTGGAAACAAGTCCGGCGATTCGCGAGCAACAAAGCGGTCCAAACTATGAGATAATCCACCACACAATATGGGGATACTTCAGCCAACGTTCTGGTCTCCTTGTACAATTCGAGGACTCAAGGTTACTTAGGATGACCAACAAGGGAGACGACACAGATGTGTTCTGGGAAACCAGCACTGAGTCTGTTATACAAGACTATAAGTACGTTGAAGGACTCAACATTGCGCACAGCGGAAAAACACGAGTCAAGGTTTTCAGATATGGCGAGCAGTCTGCAAACCACAAGAGGGAGATGGAAGAAACGTGGAAGATTCATGAGGTGGATTTTAACATATGGGGTTTGACAGCTGAGAGCTTTCTGCCTCCTGCTGATATAGATAAGAAGAAGCAGGACAGCTGATTCATGCATCATCTGAGATTGAGCATAATGAAATAGTAGAAATTATGTTTTTCAATTTTTCCTTTTTGGTGAGAAGAGATAGCTAAAATGAGAATCTGTAAATACTAGCGAAAGGAAGCAATGTAAGCATGGCAAAAGAAAAAGGTTTTGGAACAATATTTTGATTATTATTTTTTTTAATTGAGGTACGTATATATACTGTTTTTTTAATGTAAATCTTCAGTTTTCTTAGTCATTATTCTTGTTTCTTTAGGGAGAGATCGATCGATCTTCCTCTACATTGTAAAGATTCACATTTTTTTGTTCCTTTACGAATACCCCAATCCTATATTCTTACCTTACTGCTATTAACATGCATATGCATGCGAATGTAATAATGTAATAATTAGCTCCAAATCTTGGCTTAAAAGACAAAAAAAATGCCTTAAAAAAAAAACAAAAAAAAACTGTTGGAAAGCTTTTTTAGAGGTAATTAAGGAATTAAAAGACAAAAAGAGAATAGACGACTTGATGACTTACCCTCTTTTGCAACAGATATGGAGGAAAGCTTCATTCCTCGGCAGCTCATACTGCTGGTGTGCTTGCCATTGGAGTGATGGGTTCTCCTGTAGCGGCCAACTGAATTCCATGGTGGCGTCGGAGCTCCGTATTTGTTTTTCATTTTAGGGAATTTTTTTGCCTTTCCATTTATTCTATATCGGGTCGATTTAGATGGATGTTTCCTTCCATAGCTTGTATTAGGCCGATGTAGGCCTTTTATTTGGTTGAGAGGTTATAAGACTGTCTTATTAAGACAACACCAACATTCTCACTCTCCATTCAACACAATAACTTACCTAGCTATCTCTTTCTCCTATTTCTGTCTCTTTGATCTCTTTTCTCATGAGCAACAATGCTCTTTAGTTCTATAGATGGAGCAAGGAAGTGAAGGAACCTTCTATCTCATGGTAAAACAATTTTTCCCTTGCTCCACCTTAGAGCTAAAGACCCTTGCTGCCCGTCGAGATCGAGATATGGTTTCCTTGCTTCACCTATAGTGCTAGTCTTTCCTTTCTTAGTTTGTATTGGGCCTTTTCTTAGGACTTTTGAGTTTTTGGGCTGGGCACTTGGAAGTCATTCATTCACAGGCTATAAATAACAAAACAGAAAGCTCCAAATCAGGTTTTGTTTAGCCTCCCGCACCATTTGTTTATCTTATATCATGATCCGGCCGCTTTGCGCGCTTCAATAGTTTGGGGACAATATGAAATTGTATGCTTTATATTCCTTGAAATTAGACTATAAGAAAGTCTCCTTGGAAGCTTATTTGTAAACAATGAATGTGGCGGTGATGATGTTTGAGGGCTTTGCTGAGCTTAATTAGTTGGAGGACGAAATATGATTTAACGGGTCTTCTGGTAATAAAATATGAGTGCGTCTATTGCCACCCCACAAACTATTTTAATTACCCCACACGTTGTTAATTTATTGAATGACTAATATACCCTAATGTAAAATTACAGCAAGGGACAATAAGTTGTTACAAATTACAAATTCTTTTTTTTTTTAGATAAACATGTACTTCATAAACCTTAACCCGTAATTTATCATATTTGATCTTTCTATGAAGTCTGAAGAAGACATTAACATTCCACTGAAGATGAGATGAACTGTTTATATATATATTTTTTTTCTTTGTTGATGTTTCGTCTATCTCTTTACTCATTATTTCTCATATTGATTTTATATGTAAATTTTCATGTCTAATCGCTCACTTATATATATTCGATTTGTTTTTTTTTTCATTGGCGTCAGAGCTTTTTCCAAGTAGAGTTTATAGACATTATATATCTTGATATCGACTTATACCAATGAGTTGTTAAGTTTGAGAGTTTTTTCTTGTTATTTAATTGAGATTTATACTTTAATGTGATTTTTATTATCTAGTTTGTGATTCCACTTACTCAAATAATATGAATCTTATGGTTTTCTTCAATTTCATTTTGTTTTTAGAGTTCAATGGCTATTGGAAGAGGATGATATTGTGTGTATTGTAAATCGGTGAATAAAATAAATTAAAAATTAAAAATTATATAAGCGGGGTAAGAAGAGATCGAATGTAGGGTGAACAAAGTAAATTTGAAATTGAAAAAAATATATGTAGGGTGAAAAAAAAAATGTAGGGTGAACAAAACAAAAATGAAAAAAATGAAATTTTAGGTATTGTAAATGGGTAAACAAAGTAAACTTACTGACACGACCCGCCCCGAATTTCACCCTGAACCCAGAGTAAATCGTGCGGGGACCACCTCCAAGGAAAGATTTACCGCAAAATTCGGTACAACCTCCCTTGAAAATGACAACCCTTCTAATAGAAACCTGCAAACACGTCTAAAGGTTCCAAATCCAACCTTAACTTCTGGAGCCTTCGTGCTCCCCAAAAACAATCACCACCAACAGGATAATAAACATTATCTAAAATAATATACATCATCCGAAAATACTAAAATATCAACAAGCCTTCACCCACAACCAAAAATATATACATTAAACCCAAGTATTCAGAGCTACTAGACACTAGTGGAAGTAAGAAAACACAGGTAGGCTAAACATGTAACCTACTGGTGAAAGGTGGTGGAAATACGGGTGACTATGCCTCGTCTCCTACTAGATTCAATCCGAACTCTGCAGACTGTGCATTTTAAAACGAAGGCCCAAGGGAAAACATTTAATAATGTTAGAGTGAGTGGACAAAAATAATTTAATAACAAAATATTTATGCATTCCCATTTTAATTTCATAGAAAAATATACTGCATGCGGCAGCTCAAAAGCGCTCAATTCATAATCTGACAATTTCACGACTAGCACTGGCTAGTCACAAACTCAAATAAAATGGAGCCTCTCTGGCTGAAGTATATATAAACATATATTCGTATGTATCTACACTCGTCAGACTCCTTGTATGAATCCTAGAAACAATTTAGAAAAATAGAAATTCATACAAGGCTACAACGCTGGCGTCTAACGTTCACGTTGCGCCATAATGGTATTTTTCCTCATTATGACCGAAAAAGACGGTGTATATATACGTGTGGACTCCCTATATGAAAACCTAAATAAACCGAAAAAGAAAGTACGTAGTTTTCATATAGGGCTATGACGCTTGTGTCTAACACTCACGACACGCCCAATGATATTTTACCTCATTATGACGGACCAAGCACGTATGGCTAGCTAGCATTTATATACATACTAAATTCATAATATCCAAAATATATATATATCCATCGAAAATCTCATTTTCGGGATCTCTCAAAGGAGGAAAAATTGTCAAATAGGCGAGAAATCAATAAATCTCATCAGAATAAATAAATGATTAATAAAATCATTCATCGCATACTTTTTATTTAAAACAAAGGTCCACTCACAAATTAGGCCTAAGCCTGATGACGCTCCGAGGCTTCTTCTGCTCAGGCCTCCTCACGTCCTGTTCCAAATATATAATTAATTTACCAACTAAAATCCAGTATTGATAAAATAGGCAAAATTAATCGTGAGCCATAAATACGCTCATCATTGCCTAACTTCGATATTCTTAATCGAAACGATCCAAACTTTAATATCAAACTCAGCAGCCGTAAATACAACCTTTCCCAGAAATTAATTTAAATCCTACGATCGGATTTTACATTATTTAACCGCCTAAATACCAAACTTTGGAAATTCACAAACCTATTCAAACTCATCCGAAAATTCAACAATTCACTTCATTAAACTCCTCTAATTATTACACATTTAAAATTATACAAAACCCAAAACTGCGGCGGAGGCCGGAGGCCGATTTCGGCGACGTCCAAATTATACCAAATTTTAACAGTAGCTTCCTCTCAACACATCCAAACAACTTTCATAACTATCACTAAGTCCAATTTCAAGCCTAACTAGGTCAATCGAACGAAAACATCCTAAAAGCCCTAGAATTTCAACTTCGAATTTCTCCTTACCGAGCTCAAGAGGGAGTGAGCCTTTTGGAAGGGTTGTTGCACGGGAGGAGAGCTACAAATCGTACCAAGCTTGCCCGGATTGGTGGCCGGAGGAGGGAGTTCCGGCGACGGAAAGCTCTAGGCAGTCGCGCCTTTCGGGCGGCACTACTCCTTCACGGCGGAGCTAGGGCGGCTGTCACCGGTCTAGAATGGAAGCTGGGTTGATGGCCGACCTTTTGACCGGTGCGGCGGCGAACGGTGGCCGGACGGCGGCGGACGGGCGGCCGGAAGTCCGGGCACTGGAGATAGAGAGAGAGAGAGAGAGAGAGAGAGAGAGAGAGAGAGAGAGAGCGTCTGGAGAGAAAAAAATCGGGAGGGAAGAGAGAGAAGGAAGAAGAAAAAGATTTGGGCCTCTAAATCCGGTCCAACATCTTTTAAATCAAACCCAATTTCAAAAAAATTAACACCCTCAAAAATAATACCCTAATAAAAATTACCTTTTACTAGCTAAAATTCACCAATTTTACCGTCGTTACATTTTTCTCCGACGAATAAATCTCCGGAATAATCGTCCCTGAAAACCCTTCTATGGACCAATTAAACTATATCTCAATGTCAGAGACGGTAAAATTCTTATTATAATCAAGCTAGTAAATAAGATAAAATTTTACGGGTCGGGATGTGACACTTACAATTAAAAATATATAAATAAGGTGTGAAGAGAACGTGGGGTGAACAAAATAGTTTGTGGGGTGACAATAGACGCACCCTAAAATATATACAAGTATTATAGAAATAAGTGTTTTTGATTTAGTACAAGCTTAATGACAAATCAATAATACTAATCTAGCAAAATTCTAGGGTGATAATTAAAGATCTTTGGAGATCTTTAAAGATACTTAACGGGTTAAATCTAGGGTTTCGTCTTATTTTAGATAATTAAAGATCTCCAAAGATACTTAGCGGGTTAAATCTGGAGGTGAATTAATTCTCCTTCTCATATGTACTAGATCGAGCAACAATTCAGGAGAAACATATGCAGATGGGTCGAGACAAAGTCTATACAAACCATCAATGATCCGTGTGGTAACAGAGAATTGGTTCAGTTCCAAGAGAGTTTTAAAGTAGACAAGCATGGCAGTTCTGTCATCAGCTGACAAAAAGGAAAGAGATACTTTCACAACATCCAAAGTACCCAAGGCCTTGGCTTGTTGGGAGCGAACAGATGCACTAGCATTTTCATCACAGTCCACTAGTGGAGGATACTTATTCAACAAGTCGGTAATCTGTTTGGTTGCAGGGGGGGCAAATAGCGGTGTTCCTTGAAAACTTCGCAGTACATCAGGAAGACAAAAACACATTGGCATTCTCACCTGTTTTGGAATCCAGTTAGCATATATTACCAATCTCTATCAGTAAATGACCAAGTCTATACTCCTTAATTTTAAGAAAGGGTCTAATTACTAAACAATTATTGAGTTTTTTTTTTTTTGAAATTTATTGAGCTTCTTTAAGTTGCTTGTATTTATAACCATCAACAAATGTGCATTGGTACTAAATAACTTGGATTTCTATCAGTATAATATTCAACCAATTGAAAGAGGAAAAAAGTAGAAGAAGATAATACCTCGGGGCCGTCAAAGAATGCCAAGCTGAGGAAGAAGCTGTACAATTCCGAAACATCTGACCAATTGTTGACCACTTTTGCGACGGCAATGAACAATTGAGCCATGCATTTCACTTCTAAGCAGTTTGAGACGAAGACCGGAGAGATTCGTGCTAAGGAATCAAACACCTGCCGGAGATTGTTGATCAGAAACGCAGCAGGGACTTTTGGGATGACGATGGACAGAATGGTGAGGTGGGCGTCGAGCACGTGACCGGGAGCTTGGGGCTCGGAGGAGGAGGCGGCGATGTCCAGTGAGGAGCACGTGGCGCCCAAGTAGCCCACCGGCGTCGGAGGTGCATTTTGGCCTCGGAATAGCCCGGACATGGCGACGATGAGTTTGCGGATTTCGAGGTCGAGTTCGCGTTTGCTGTCGGTGTAGCGCATCAGAATTGTTGGCGTCGTCTCCGTCGTGTACGGTGGTTAGGGCTTCCACGGTGCAGATAATAAAGACAGACAAAGATCTCGTGCTTAGAAGGAAGAGAGGAACAAAACAGAAGGAGATCTGGTCTGGATTTTGGTGGGTTGACTTTCTAGTCAACCGAAGCTAAAAGAAATTGGGATTTGTTTAGTTCAGTCTTGTTCTTTCCTTTTTACTTCCCTTCTACTGTCAACTCGTTTTTTTTTTTTTTTTTTTTTTTTTTTCCGGTTATGAAGCTTCCCAATTTAATGATTTATGGGGCTGACGACGCCGTTTTGTAGCGGTGGATGGAGTCGGATTATTCGTTATTAGCTAGAGTGTACGTAGAACGAAATTAATGGACTCGAATAGATGTATAACATCTAGTTCCAAAAAGGTCACGTACTCTAGTGTAAAATCCAAACAAACAAAAATGTTACAAAGTGAAGTACTCTACATTCTAACACAACCTAAACTTAAAACATGGCTAGCAGCTAAGGAGATTTAGTTGTGGTTTTGTTTTGTAGTTTTCTTGTATAATGTTTTTCATTATCGAAAAAAATCATCATGTTCGACCAAAAACTAAAATTTTATTAGCAGTTAATGGTAATTGGTTATTTCAATGCTGAGCATGACCATAATTACCTATTTTAGCAATATCATTTGCATTATTGTTTTCTTCATCAAAAGAAAAAATGAGAAGCAATTTTCTTTTCAATATTTCCAAACTGAAAGAGAAATATTCTCAAGTAGGTTTATAATCTGTGTTCGCTTAGTGAGAAACTAACTAAAAAAACATGGTACTGTGCACCTAATAATGAGATGGTGAAAGCCAACTTCGAACTTACGTATATAAAAAAAATTCAACACCTGATGGCTTCATATTTCGTTTGGCACACATTTAGCTACAACGATATGGAAGAGCTATTAGGTGTACTTGTTGATAAAACCTTAGCTCTTCAAAACAGTTTGGTGTATGCCAAAATAAGGTCTTCATGACGATTAAAGTGGTATGTAAGTTTAAACTTGCCATTGATGTCGTCAATGGAGTGATCACATCATCTTAAAAATAATTAATCAAAATTATTCGGTACAAGAGTTATTGTTACTAGCTTTCGACATGTACGGTTGTTAGGGCTTCCTTGGTGCAGATAAAGACAGACGAAGATCGAGTGCTTATAAGGAAGTGAGAAACAAGACATAAGGGAGATCTGGTGTGGATCTTTGTCGGTTGACTCGCTATGTTCCTAGTCAACCCAACACAAAAGAATAGGGATTTGTTTTGGTCAATCTTGTTTCCTTTTTGGTTTTCTTCTATTGTCAACTCCTCAAAAAAAAAAAAAAAAAAAAAAATCTGAGGAGTATGTTTATAATCTGTGTTTTTAGTAACTAAAAAAAATGGTAACAAGAACTCAACACCTGATGGCTTCGTTATTCGAAACACGTTGGTAAGCCTTTAGCTGCAAAACAGTATGTTTGCCAAAAATAAGGACACAAGAATTAAAGTGGAATATATTGAGTTTCCAATCCATGTGTTTTTGTTGATGAATAGGATTCCTATTTGGTAAAGAAATTTGATATCCTTTTGTTTTCTAACATTATGTTAATTGCCCTGGTGACTTGTTCAAATTTATACATCCCACTGTGTTTCTAATTTGAATTAGTACCCTGTTTTGTTTCTAATGAAATCTACTTGTCACTAGTTTGATTTTGCTCGTTATTAAGGCATGAACACAAGGATCAAAACCAATGCATGCCGATAATCTGCACAGAATTTTAGTGAAGGCTATAATTAGATCTACCATTACATCCATACACCAGGCTCACAATTAAAATGCATGGATCTTCTAATCGATGCTACTTTTACTTGCAAAACATCTCAATACTTCTCAGAATACATAAGCATCTCTAGCAGAATGTTTAATTCAATTTTTTTTTTTAAATTTGTAACTTTTAGGATAAATAAAAGCTCCAACAAACGCTAAAAAATTGTTAAATCATAAAGTTGCTAAACGAAATTGATAAATTTATCAACCTAGTCTTGCTAATGAGAGTTTTCCCTCATCTTTTTATCCACGTATTAGTTTATGATTTGTTAAAAATATTATTGAACTTACACTTAGCAATAACTGCTGAAGTAATATCAATTGCTAATTCTTATAACTATAGCTAAATTTAACTATGATTTTACTTACAGTGCTGAGATGCTCTAATACGGCCTGTTACAAAGCACCAATACAAACTACCTCTCTAAAAGCTCACTTTCAGAATCTACTCGATTAAACTTCCAGCCTCGATCTAGAATTTTAGCTCCTTTGCCATCAGAGCTGCACCCGACATCCTGTTTGTCATGTCTCTCTTAGCTCTACTCCTAGCTAACCGATCACGCAACCCATTACCTTGACCATCCCTTTTCCATTTTGAATTCTTGCACGGTCCAAGTGCTTTATCATGCATTCGATTATTGCTACTCTCAGACCTGCGCGCAGGTATAAAAAGAAAGTTGTGTCAACGGAATTCAACCCAGTCCGCAAATGCAAAGAGAAAAATGGAACGAGGACAACCCTCACATGACAGACTACGACAGTCTAGAACTCCATACCACCATGAAAAGTAAAAGAATTTCACACTTACTAACATAGAGGAAATTTGTAAGAGTGAAGACCAGCTATATCCAGAGAGTCTAGAGCAAAGTAATTACGTAGAGTGTGATTTATGTTTTCTTGCATGTGCTTCGATTCTAATCTAGACTGCTGTCTCACGTCGATCATCTCATCAATTCCCCATTTTATGTCCTAAAACACCAATACTAATAACTACCTATCACTGTAATATCTAGAGCACAGCAAATTACTAGGATTTATGTTTACTTGCTTATGGTTCGATTCTATTCTTGAGCAATATATGGTAGAGTATGCTCAAGGAGGTCAAACCAAGAAGCAAAACAGAAGAGTAATTTAGCTTCACCTAAAAATTAAAAGAACACAATATGAAGACACAAGGGGATGATCGAGTTTCTTATTGTTCACTTTTTCAAGCTTTACTCGTTAAATAAGACTAATCAAACAAGTTAAAGAACCATAAAAAAAACATAGCCAGAATGGATATAAGCCTTGAAATCTTGCAGGAGGTAAATGTTGTGAGAAAGGTGATACATGACTGCAGTTGCTCCCAGAACATGAGATATCACTTCCACATATTCAGAAGCCATTTCATTGATCTGTTAACAAAAAATATAAAAATAAGGATTAAATTCAGTTTGCCCTCTTGTACTTTAGGTCAATAATCAGTTTGGTCAAATATCTTTTTTTTAATAACGTTGGTCCTTGAATTTCTATTTCACATCAGTTTAGTCCAATTTTTGAATTGTTCTCCTTACCATGACGTCATGCGCGGAGTTGTCCACGACACAAGGGCCCAATTTCTGACTTTGTCCCGAGAGTTTGCATAAAATGACCAAATTAGCCCTCTTACAGTTTATACCCAATTTCTCACCTCCTTCTAGGCCGCCCACCCCCCCCACCAGCCCCAGTCTTCGGCTTCCACGTCGGACTACCCCCGCCCTCCGGCGCAGGCATCGGCTTCGGTATCGGCGCCGTTCAACCAAGAGACCCTTATGCAGCGGCTGCAGGCCTTGATCGAGGGCGCCAGGAGAGCTGGACCTACGCCATCTTCTGGCAGTCGTCGTACGACATGTCGGGCACCTCCGTGCTTGGCTGGGGCGAGGGGTTCTACAAGGACGAGAGGGACAAAGTAAAAACGAAGCCCAAAACGACGACATCTCTGGTCGAGCATATGGCAGCGCCACCGATCAAGGCGAGAGTGAACGGCGTCGTCGAGTTGGGCTCGACGGAGCTCATATTCCAAAGCTCGGATTTGATGAACAAGGTCCTGGTTTTATTTGACTTCAACAATCTTGAAGTCGGTTCTTGGCCTATGGACGGTGCCGCCGATCAGGGCGAGAGCGACCCGTCGTTGCTCTGGATCAACGACAACCCGTCCAGCACAATCAAAGTCGTCAAAGAATCAGTCAGCAACTCAGCATAGCTCCGGCGACTTCAGGACCCAGTACCAGTAACCATCACAATCTCCAAGAATCCGATTCCGTTCAACAATAACCACCCTAGCTCCAGTGGCTTATCGGAGATTGGTTTTCGGATTGGGTGGAGGCCGGCGAGAGAGAGGAGGGGAGGATGGGTGGGAGAGGGAGAAGATCTGAGTTTGGTTTGATCGGATAACTATATGTCCGATTTCTTTCAGATCTCTTCTTTTTTTCTGTTTTCAACCATGTAAGAGAGAGAGAGAGAGAGAGAGAGAGAGAGAGAGAGAGAGAGAGAGGATTAATTTGGTCATTTTATGCAAACTCTCGGGACAAAGTCAGAAATTGGGCCTTTATGTCGTGGACAACTCAGCGCATGACATCATAGTAAGGATGACAATTCAAAAATTGGACTAAACTGATGTGAAATAGAAATTCAAGGACCAACGTTATTAAAAAAAAGATATGGGACCAAACTGATTATTGACCTAAAGTACGAGGGGGCAAACTGAATTTAATCCTAAAAATAATGAAAATATGAAATATTGGATATCATGGCAAATCTAGCTTAAGCTTATTCTAACAAGATATCCCTCAACTAACCTGTACAAGCAGATTCTTGAGTTCTTGAGGCATAAAGGACATAATAGTATCGAACCCATATTTTTGAACAAGCTTTCCCAAAAGATGCTTAACCTGGAAAAATTCAGGTGTGAAACATTAAAACTTAAGGTCACGAAGAAGTGACAGTAGCATCTTTGAACTATAAGAAAGGCTCCTTGGAAGCTTATTTGTAAACAGTGAATGTGGCGGTGATGATGTTTGAGGGCTTTCCTAAGCTTAATTAGTTTGAGGACGACATATGATTTAACAGGTCTTCTGGGATAAAATATAGGGAAAATTCACATCTATCCTAATTTTAAGTAATTTTTTCCCACTAACAATAAGAATCTAAAATTCCTATCAATCCTAATACGTTTTAGACAACTTTCCCACTAACAAATTTTTTAACTTTTTCTATTTTTTTAGACCATATTACTTTTCATATTATCCTCTCTTCTATTTCTCTCCTCCATACCTCTTCTTTCTCTCTCGTCTGTTCCATGCCTCTCTCTCTCTCTAGATACCCAGCAAAATGTAGAGAGAGAAAGCTCCAGCAATCAATCAACCATGGTGTCCTCCTCTCAGAACACCAATAAAAGCCTCCATTCCCACCTCGCCACAAAGCTCACCAACCTCACAATTCCACCTTCCTCCTCCTCATCTATGCCTCAAGACTTTGACTTCAACGACGTCTTCGGCCCCCCAACCGCCTCCAACGCCGCCGCCGTTGCTTGTCATCGATCCACAACTGCTCCCACTCCTTTGTCGGCCCCTCCCCGCCCTTCACCCCTACCTCCTTCTCCTTCCTCCGCCCCTTCGCCGCCGAATCTGACTCCGATGAAGATGAAAATGAGTTAAACGACGCCGGTTTGGATCTGGCCAGTATGAAGCAATGCACTTGTGCTTGCTTTGCTCGGAGCTATTTTGGTCGGGGATGGCTGCCTCGGTAGATCTTAAAAGATGAAGCTCGTAGATCTTTTCGAAGATGAACCGGAGCTACTCGGTAGTGGTAGTGTGGTTCGGGATTCGGAGGTAATTCACTATACCAGAGTAGAGATTTGATTTGGCTTATCAGATTAGAAATTCGACGATCAATTCTGGAATTGAGTTTTGGATGAAACGATTGTATATAACACTGTTTATGCTTTTTATTGTTTCCTTCTATTTATAAAAGGATTTTGATGGGCATGACTATATATGGTTATTGTTGAAGCACTAGTAGTAGTTATTGTTTAAAATAACCTATTTGGATGTAGTATGCGAAGGAAAACTATATGTAACTTTGTTATGATGATGATGGTGAGATTAGGTGATATTAGGCTCCAATCACTCGAGTCTCTTGTCTCCAGTAGACCCTCCTACTGTCCCTAGTAGACCCCCCTGCTACCCCAGTAGATCCTCCTACTGCCCCTAGTAGACCTCTGAACAGGCCCCCTACTGGCTTCAGCAGATCCTCCTACTGCCCCAAGTAGACCCTCCTACTGCCTTCAGTAGATCCCCTAGCTTTCGTCGGAGCTCGGTCAACGGTCGTCGGAGCCTGGTCAACCATGGCCGGAGTTCGATCAACGGCTCCCGAAACCCGGTCAACGTCATTGGTCGTGGGAATCCGGTCATAAAAATGTTATTTTATAATAGTCTCTTATAATTTTCTATTGTAGTTTATTCATTAAAAGTATAATTTCTGCTGTTTAAGTTGACTCTTGAGAATTTTAAAATCTGATTTTGTTAATAGGAATAAAATTCTTAAAATTATAGCCAGTAGACATTATCCCTAAAATATATACGAGTATCATAGAAATAAGTGTTTTTGATTTACTACAAGCTTAACGACAAATCAATAATACTAATCTAGCAAAATTCTAGGGTGATAATTAAAGATCTTTGGAGATCTTTAAAGATACTTAACGGGTTAAATCTAGGGTTTCGTCTTATTTTAGATAATTAAAGATCTCCAAAGATACTTAGCGGGTTAAATCTGGAGGTGAATTAATTCTCCTTCTCATATGTAGGTTATTCCTTAACCCACCACTACTAGGAGAAGCAGACAAAAGTCAAAACAATATCTAATTTTCCCGAAATTAAAAAAAAACCATAGTACCATATATACGGACTCAACCTCTCATAATCAACCAAATCGTTCGTACTATTTTGTCCGGTTTCGTTAGGAGAATCAGACACGTGAGTAAGGACACAAGACGACATGAGCACAAAGGGTAGAACTGTAATTTCAGATGACATGAAGTAAATGCATAGGTAAGCAAAAAGTAAGCAAAAAGGGACGGAAAGTAAAGCGCGTTACCCCCGTTGTTTGCGCCGGATACGGGTTTTACCGCAAAGCCCCGTTATTCAGTATCCTAGATTCGGGTTTACCCCGCAAATCAACCATAGTACCATATATATATTAATATATACACGAAGGCCACAGCTCATAGTCAACCAAACCCTACAAGACGACACGAGCGTAAAGGGTAAAACTGTCAGTTCCACCATGAAAATATTAGTGGGTCTGTCAGGGAAATATTTGCATAGGCAAGTATATAGGTAAGCAAAAAGTGAAAAAGGAACGGAGAGTGCAGCGTGTAATCAAAACCACAAAACCTGTCCGCTCTATTCCGCCGATCCCAATGGCCACAACCGCCGTGTACGACGGCGACGGCGACGTCAGTATCGGCACTTCAATCCTGATGCAGTTCACCGACTCGAGGCGCGAGGACCACCACCAATTACGCGCCGTCGTAGTCGGCGTGTCCCACGGAATCAAACAACGCAACCTCTCTCCCACCCCGCCGGCCTACTTGGCCGCCACGTGCTCATCTCTCCTCCTCCTCGAAGAGTCCACCGCGCCGATGATCATCGACGCCCACCTCACTGTTCTGTCTCTGGTTATTCCGAAAGTATCTCCGGCAAAGCTCATGGATGAGATCGAGTTGGTAACTCGGTCCTTGGTCCATGTCCTCCGCTGGTCCGAATCTTTGTCGCAAACTTCCGCCTTGTGGGGAATCAAGTGTCTCTCGCATTTGTTCATTACCATCAGAAACCACTGGTCGCACAACTCGTCGGCCGCCGCTTTTTCCGCCTTGTACGGCTGCTTATTGGGCTTCGTTACCTACGACAACTATGAAGTACGTCGTCAGCATTTGTGTGTTTTGATTCGATTAGAGTGTTGCCGCTAATTATTGATATATATGTTTGTAAAACAGGTGAGAGAACAACAATGGTCGTGTCTTCGGGAAGTGCTCCGAAGTCTTCAAGGGACAATGCTGATTGACCCAGCAAGTGAAGCGATAACTGAATTGTTTAAGAAGTGGTTTCCTTGTGGTGAACCGATTGCAGTTGGCAGTCCAGGAAGGACGGTAGCCTGTCCGGCCATGTTTGTCTTGGACACTCTGACAGAATGTCTTTTTCTAATGTCAACGAAGTACAAACTTGCCATCCTCAATGACTTCAAAATTATCTTGGAATTGCTGCGATCCCCTGTAACAACCAGGCGAATAACTGATTGTTTGCGTAATCTATGTGACAATAATCCGTCTCCAGACGTTCCTCCCCCATTGTTACTTGATCTTTTATGCTCATTAGCTCACTCTGTTTACAAAAATGAGAACCCCATAGAGCACGACACTAAATTTACTGCTCGCCTGCTCAGTATCGGAGTGGCCAAAATTTATTCCTCAAACAGGCAATTATGTGCGAGGAAACTCCCTGTTGTGTTCAATGCGCTCAAAGGTATGTATACTTGTTGCATATACTCATGCCAAATGCCAATGGTTCACTCAAAGACTCAATATGTTCTTGCTTGTGTTCTTTTTCTTTGTGTTTGACGGCTATAATGGGACAGACATCCGAGAAAGATATACAAGGATATGATTCAGAACCGGATGTCGAACACCAACATTCAGCCGCATTCTCATTTAAGTGTCTCATTCATGCTTGCATTGATAAAGCCTTGATCAAAGAGGGAGTGGACCAGATTGTGATTCACTCAAACATAAATATAGATGCAAGCAAGTCTCATCAGCCGTCTATTATTGAACAAGTTTGTGCTATTATTGAGAGCTTACTTGGTTATCAATACACAGCTATCTGGGACCTTGCATTTGAAATTGTATCAACAATGTTCGAAAAATTAGGTATACTGTATTCTGCTTCTGATTACTTTACCACCTAAATATTTATTTAAGCACTTTTCACTTTGCAGAAAATTTTGATTCTGTTAATCTATTTTACAAGTGTGATGTTATCGTACAGGGGGATATTCTTTTTATTTCATGAAGGGTACACTCAATCGCTTGGCAGGCATGCAGAAGTTGACCAAAAAAGAATTCCAATTCAGGAAGCAGGTGCTTGTTTTTCGTGTTCTCCAGTTGTAATAGCTGAACTATACAACTATCGCTTCTTCATGAGATATAAAAGCTGTACTTTTAGTGTATCTGCTCCTGCTTAAGCACTTTCTAAGATTGAGCTTGTGTACAGATGCATGAATGCCTTGGCTCTGCTCTTGTTGCAATGGGACATGAAAAGTTTTTAGGCTTGCTGCCTCTTAATTTGGAGGCTGAAGACCCAAGTGAGGTGAATGATTGGCTCTTTCCAATACTGACCAAGTATACTGTTGGTGCAAGATTGAGCTTCTTTACGAATTCAATTTTGGTTATGGTTGGAATTATGAGGGAGAAATCTCAAAAGGTATTAAAAGTTTCATTTGGATGGAATGCTAGTTGCTTATTCTATATGGCATCTGTTAGTTACTGAAAAATATTTTGGCAGCTTCGGTTACAAGGGGATTCATCAAGGAGAACGGATGCACTTGTAAACTCTTTGTGGTCACTGCTACCTTCATTTTGCAACTTTCCTTCTGATACCGATGAAAGTTTCACGGATCTAGAGCATGCTTTGTGCAATGCCCTTCTTGGTGAGCCTGAGATTGGTGGAATAATATGCTCGAGCTTACAGGTTCTTATTCGTCAAAATAAGGGAACTACGGAAGAAGCTGACGATCTGTCTACTAACAACGTGAGTATTGCTGAACAGAGAGCCTTGGCTAGTTATACGCCTCAGGTTACAGCAGAAAACCTGAGGGTGCTAAGACAATCAGCTAGCCACTTTTTATCTGTTCTATCAGCTGTCTTCTTGGAGAACAGGAATTATGAGGGGAATTTATTGCAGGTATATAATTACGCTGATGTCATCTATATGATAGTGTTTAAGTTGTATCATCTTCGTATTTTATGCAGCTTTAAACATCTTCATATTAACGGGTCAAAACTAAGCTTGAGCATTTTGAAATGACACTGCAAGTCTTAAATTTCATCTTCAAAACATCTTTGCTGTATTTAATAAATATTTATCTTCCATATCAGTTTGTACTTTAGAACTTGAATTCCAATGTGAGTGTTGCATCAACTATGATATTTGTTTGTGAAGAAGAGACTAATAATGTTTGCACAAATAAGTATCGCTAATTTGATCAAGTAGTTCTTATCAAGGTAACTTTTATCACTAGATATCAGTCTTCACTTCTAAAAATTGAATTCCTCATCTTCTCATGTTTTTTTTTTTTTGTGAAACGGAGAATAATATGTATGCACCAATTACAGTCCACAGTTCATGTTTTTTTTTTTTTTGTGAAACGGAGAATAATATGTATGCACCAATTACAGTCCACAGTTGGGGAGTTTGCATCAATATCAAATACAGAAGTTGTGTCAGTGTTGTTTAACAATACAATGGAGAAGCTTTCAGAGGTTACTCTAGATGCTAACAAAGCAGAAAGTTCCATCCGGTATATCACTTATCTTTTGTTTTAGAACTTTCAAAATCAGTCCTTCACTTGAATAATTCAATTATTTCTGTGGTGCTTGTTATGTATGTGATACTGTATTTATTCCTCCATGTTAACTGCAGGACACGCCTATTGGACTTGGCAGTTTCACTTTTGCCTGGTTTAAATTCTGGAGAGGTTGATAATTTATTTACTGCAACAAAGCTTGCATTGCAGGTTTCAAATTCTTCCTTTGTTTTATTATGTAAGGGATCCTGTAACTTTGACTATGAGAAGGTTGCACTAATTAAGGATTTCTGGGGCTCCAGGATAATGAAATATTGATACAAACGAAGGCGTACGAAGTTCTTTCAATTGTTTTCAAGGTATGCAAAGTTAATGGTTTATATGCTTGAATGATCTGGATATCGGGGTTAAATCTTCTGCAATGTAATCTAAATTGCAATATATCATCATATGTCAGTAAAACATGAGGAAACATGTTCACAAATAGTAGTTTATAGCTGATTTTATATTTAATCATGTTGACAACATCTGTATAAATAATTCATTATTTGTGTACTGAGGTTTTCAGGGGAGTGCATAAATCAAATGCACTTCAGTTATATTTGCTGTAGATTTATTTTACCTTTCTCTGAATGGTCAGAAATGTCACACTTTTACTTCATGGAAGATTGAGGAATGGCATAGACTTATGATGGAAGTGCTGCCTTCATGCCATTCTTCGGCCAAAGAACATAGGCTTGAATGCTTACACCTCCTAGTAGTTCAGGTTCTAAAGGTATAAGTTAGTAAATGCTGCCTTGTATTATCTTTTTAAGATGAGCCCGGTATAGTATGAATTTTGTTTTATTATTGGGTGCAAGTTCCAATTTTATTTTCAAATTCGCCTAGTATCCTATGGATTACGTAAGAATTTCAATATTTTTTGTAGTCTGACACAGAGCAGAGGCGGCCTGAAATCACAAGTTCTTTTCTGGCAGAAATAATTCATGCACTTAAAGAGGTATGGAGATTTATTAGTTGCAGTATTTGGTGTGACCTGTGGTCATTATAACGCAGTGTACTGGTAATTTACTTAAAGTACGTTGGGTTCTTTGTGATGTTGCAATCATGCAAAACTTTGAAAAATGATTGTTAGTCGCTTTTGAAATATGTGATTGATGATATTTTTGTTACGTTTTCTTCAACGCAGACTAACAAAAGAACAAGAGATAGAGCATTTGATATTCTTGTCCAGATTGGCCATGCTTGTGGGGATGCGGAGAGAGGCGGGACTAGAGAACATAGGCATAAATTTTTTGACATGGTATTGAACTTTTTCCAGACTTTTCTTTTTGAGAACAGAACTGATTGAGATTATTACAGCAGACTATATTCGAATATACTGCTTTTGACTATTGTTTACTATGATTAGTCTTCACTCCAGAAGTCCATGTTATTGTTTTTTCGTCTGTGTTGAGCAATATGTTTCATTTCCTCGTCATTCTCATAACATTATATTTGTGTATAAAAAGCAGTTGGATATACATTTAGCCAGCAGTTTAATTTATGATTTACAGGTTGCGGAAGGCCTAGCTTGCAGAACTCCTCATATGATCAGTGCCACAACTGAAGGCCTTGCTCGGTTGGCCTTTGAGTTTTCTGACCTTGTTTCAACTTCTACCAATTTGCTTCCATCCACTCTCCGTTGCCTCCCATCAGGGAGCCAAGAAATAATTAAAGTTTGTTCTCCCTCTTCTCTCTCTCTCTCTCAAAGCATCGGGCCATCCCACCCCAAATTCAATAGGCAACTGGATATTTTCTGTTTTCTAATCTTACATAGTTCTTTTATTCCTATATTTATATTTCCTTCAATGTTGTGCAGTCCAATTTAGGATTTTTGAAAGTATTGGTGGCCAAACTACCAAGTGAGGTGTTGCAATTGCATACGAAAAGCATGGTTGAAAACTTACTCAGCTGTCAAGTTTATTGTGAAACTTCTTTGAAAGCCAAGGTTGTTGCTTTAATCACCAAGTTCTGACTAATTGTGTATTGGTTTATGCCAAATAGCTTATGTTCATTTGTCATCTACTTACGTATTCCCTCTCAAACATGACTAACCCTTCTTTGTTTTCACTTTTCAGGTTAAGCTTCTTGTGGAAATGGTTGTCAATAAATGTGGACTTCAAAATATTAGGGCTGTCATTCCTGGAGAACGGATGGAACTTCTTGCTGAATTACAGAAGGTCTGTTGTCAGAAACATCTTATTGGTATGAGTAATTTGATTGGTATTCAATACTCATCTATGATCTTTGAAAGCAGATAACGGAAGGGCTAGAAAAGAGGATTCTGGGTTGCAATTCTAAGAAAGAAAGATCGCATATGTCCAAAGCATCAACATTCAGGTCTAAGTGTCTAAACTTTTCCCTGATTTATAAATTAGAAACTGCAGGTACACAACAGATAACAAATGTGCAGAATTTATGAGTTATGTTTTTGCATTATGCTCTATTATTGCAAAATGTATGCAGATTAGTGCTATATGATTCAATTGCTATACTAAATGTGTGGAAGTTCTAATTACCATCCATGTTGAGATTTCCTTTCCTGTTCAAAACCAATTATCAAAATGGCATATATACTTAGTTATATACAATATATGTTTGAGATTTTGAATAAAAAATTTATGTGCGTAGAAATCTTCTGAATAACGCTTAGATCTCATTGTGTGAGACTTTGGCCATAACCAGCACATAATTTTTATTATTGTTTTTGCTATGTTGGCTTTCTCATGATGTGTTGTGCGATGATTCTTGTGTGATGTAGGCTTCAATCTCAGTGCTTCAGCTCCATGGTGGATATGATTTGTAAATCTCATTTTTTTTTTTTCCTTTCTATAATATTTCAGGCTAAGCAGATGGAATTACACAGAAATTTTTTCTGATTTCGATGAAGAAACTGTTGATAGTAAGGTAGATAATATGGATGTGGATACTGTCTCAGGCAGATGTGGCAAGTCTACTTCGCGGCTCAAATCCAAATCAGTAGTAAGGTGAGTTGTGATTTTCATGTTGATGACCTGGAAAGTTTGCATATGATCGGTTAACCTGACTCTGAACATGTTTTCAAAAATTTAATGTTTATGAAAAAAAACTAGTGTTTGGTTTGCCCTCTCATTTGGTGGATTGTTTGGTTTTTATTTGGTTAAACCTGTTTTAATTCCCCCCTCATGAAGACCAAGTTTATTTGAGGTTCATATAGTGTCTGTTGTATTGTTTTTTACCCATTATTAAGTATTGTCTTCATTTTGGACACTGATTGTGTCCAAGTTACCCCCCACTCAACTATTCCAATGTGCAGCAGGACAATTGTTGTCCCTTTTGTTTCTCAAAAAAAAAAACCCTTCCCTATAAACTGAACAGCTGATGGGAAGGTTTGGATTATGTTAATTTATGGGACAACTTTGCCTCTCCACTCATACCATTTATGTAAATTTGGATTATCGGTTATCCATATCGTGATAGTTCAGTGGAAAATATCAACTTGTTGTTTTTTGTTAGGCGCACAAATGTGGAGTGAGTCGATCCAATGTCCAATATAAGAGATCTTAACTGGCTAAATGGTTTGTCGTTGGGTAACTGCTATTCTGAATGTCTTTTTCTTGCTTGCGTTGACATGACTCTTAATACTGCAAGGTCCAAGAGTAGAAAACACAAGAGGTCAGATGAAGATGTGGAGTTTACAACTTTTGCACTTGCTAGGAAGAAACTACTGAGACAGAGAGTAGAGTTGCAGGTGGATCATGCTTCAGAAAGATTCTCGGCCAGTGCGCGCCAAACGGCTCCTGATTCGTATGATAGGTGGCTTGCTAAGATAGCTGCTGGAGAAGTGATATCAGGTGCAGCGCAAAAAAACCTAGGATTGAAGTTAAAGAGAGTTGATATTAAACATGGGATGTAAAATATGCCGGCATTATTGTCTTATTTCAACAGATTGTGCTACTATATGACCTGATTAATATATATGATAATACTGCACTGATACTTATGAGTAATATCTTCTTTCCAAACTATCTTCTTTCCAAATTGATCCTTCTTGTTCCGTCCAAAAAAAAGAAGAAGATAAATGGTAATGTCAATCACTATATTTTCTGATGATATACTTGATGGTTGTCTAATTCAAGCAGAAGACGTAGATAGATGTGGAAACTTATCTTATTATTAATCAAAAGAAAGAATTTATCAAAAAAATCGATAAACCCAGAAAAACAAGATCCATCTATTGAGAATACATGACTAAATAGATGTGTACAAAGTTTTGCATAATTTTAAGCATGCTTTTGGGTTTACGTTTATATGGTGTGGGTGGGAAGCTCTGTTGATCGATTAGGAGAGGGGTAGAAATGTAGAATAGGAAGCTCCAAATCCAATTTATAGGAACCGAAAACGGCAAAACAGAGATTTGCACTCCATGTTCATTCTAGGAAACTTTGTCAGACAGAAATAAAGAGATCTGTAGCTACTTTATGGTCAGACTGAATCCCCTATTTCTCTCTGTGGTTGAATATGCTAGTGAAAGGGGTTCAGTTGGTAGGTATACCGTATACCTGCATGTTAAATATACTCGTATCAACTTGAATCCTCCACTTTCATTTCATGCCTTTTTAAATTTGAAAATTGATCGTGGACGGAGAGGGCAGTGGTGATCGGCAACGGCTAGTTGCGACGATCTAATCTCTTCTTTCCGATCAGTCATCAGTCCTTTAGGTGCCTAAGTATACCCATCAATATGAGTTGTGACGTCATGCTATTACTTTGGAGTGGAAATTAATAACAAATTAATGCATCTTTGTTTTGCTTTGAAAATTATTGTAACATGCGCCTACAACAACGCTATGGGGATCATATTACAGCAACTATTTGAGGATGCAGTAAAGAATCCAATTGTAGCAATAATCATCATGATTTATATGACCTCCCTAAGAAACATCAAAAGCGCGCGCACACACACACACTAGCTAGCTTGAGCTATATAAATCCTTCATTCTTCGTTCTTTTGCATTAATATCGATCTGTACTCTTATAAGTACAACGATCCCTTGATTGATCATCAACATATTAGCCAGATATTGACACACACATCCTTGCATGCCTACATCGGCGATACCCCTAGCAGCAACCAGGCGGTGTTCGTAGAAGAAGAGTTACCGTAACTCCTTTGTCTATGAAAGCTTGTAGGAGTGGAAGGTCATAGCTTTGAGACAAATATGAGAAAAATGTACCATTAATAGCATAGAGGGATGTAACTGTCTCATCTGTTGGTAATAAAGCCAGCATCCTCTTAACCACATTAATTTAATTTGGAACCCCAACTTCTCTAGCCACAGCCAGAAGGCCATCATCACCTTCATAGCTAGACTAATTGATGTTGCAGGCTTGCAGCAACTAATTGATCTAGAACCTGCAAAATAAAAAATCAAAATCAAAATCAGGTCTGCACACAGAGCTGCTCATACTGCATTTGATATCCATATCATTTTATTGCCTTTTTGTTTTGTTTACAGGTTATGCTCATCAGTATACAGACTCATTAAATTCCCAGCTGCTTGATGTCTTAATGTCATTATATTCTCCTCTTCAACGACCCTCAAGTTCTTTGGAAGGTTTGATGAGGTGATCGATCATATTATTATTTTTTAATTAAAAGGTTTAATAATGAAGGAAAGAAAGAGAGTACAGGGAGAGGAGACCAGGGACCAAAACCTCCATAAGAACAGAAAGGAAAAAAAAGTACTGAAAAGGAAGAGAGCCAGTACACCACCACTTCATTTGATATACCAACAGCATCAACCTCAGCTAGCAGATACGGAAGCTTGGTAACCCCTGCAGGTTGTGAACAAAAGCAGAAGAGGCACAAGGAGGGCATGAGTCCCACCAGGGTAATGACCTTCATGATCAACTCCAAAGTTAGCCAAACAATCTTGTGTCCACATATATACACAATCTTGATTCCTACCTTTCTTCGATATATTCCTATATGGCCATCCATCACTATTATTTCTATATAGTTCATAGCAGTAGATATTATGTCGATCTCTAGCTTAGTTGATGTTACAGGACACTGCTATAGATGCGTCCTAGCTGATGAAAGAACTTGCACTTTGCTTCATGCATACTAATTTCTGTTGAACTCATATATGCAACGTCTATATTGATAGGTATCATGGAATATTCTAAATGCCATGGATGCAAAGATACTCAGCGAGTGAACTAGGTTTTGCTATTCCTTCTCGAGCTTCTATTTCTATGTTGGTCGACGTACTCTCTGATCAACAAATGGCTTCATTTTTTTGAGTGAAGATATATAGAGGTGGTAATTTCTTAAAATGTTTTCATTCATTACATACATGCTAATAGAGTAATTAATGTTAGATGAACCACCTTTTTGGTGTATCATCTAGAACCCACCTTATGTGACAACTGACGTGGCAACATTACATCATTAAACTATAATTTGTGTGTTTTTTTTTAATATTTTAATTTGAGTGATTTCTTAATTACAATTTTTTTTTTTTTTTTACTTTCTTGAATTTATTTTTTAGATCTTATTTTTTTGGCTTTCTGATCGTATCATATCCTTGACGTCTTATTGGTCTTAATCCCACGATTGCTTCTCTCTTCTTCTCCCCCTCCTCTGAACGACAGCTCTCACCTCCGGCCTCTTCAATCGAACAACATATTTCAATCTGATTACGGATTCCTCGCAAAAGCGTTGTCCATCTTTCTTATGAGAATGAAATACAAATAGCATATAAAAATTAGGGTTTAAGAGGGGAGTGGATGTGATTTATAGATATTGCTGCAACCATTAGAATTAGGGTTTAAGAGGGGAGTGGATTTGATTCATAGATATTGCCGTAACCATTCCAAAATCTGTGTTCTGCCTTGCGTGCTCTTAATACTTGATTACTATGCTTCGATTCCTTAACGGCCATTGAATTAGTTTATGAAGTTACTCTGCATAAGGCTTATACTGTCGTTGTCCTCTTTGGTTTAGAAATTAAAGAAATTAATCCACTAAAAAAGAAATTAAACAAATCAAATTCACTCTACCTGATTGCAAATGAGGTATTCGTGATTTCATTCTCAAGATTAAAAATGTTAATGACGATTAGAATAGGCAAAGCTTTTGATAACGATTCTTAAGAAGGTGTTGATAACTTACAAAGGAAGTTGAGGAGGGTGAGAGGAGAAGAGGAGAAAAAACTCTATTGAAGATGTTGAAGGGATAAAGATCAGGAAGAAAAAAATGGATCTAAAAGATAAATTCAAGAAAGTAAAAAAACAAAATTGGTAATTAAGAAAACACTCAAATAAAAATATATATTAAAAAACTAAATTAGGATTTGATGATGTAGTCTTGCCACATCAGTTGCCACATAAGGTGTACGTGTTCTAAGTGGTGCATTAAAATGTGGTTTATCCAGCATTACTCATGTTAATAATATTCTAACATAACGTATACCTAATATACTGTAGATCGTTAGATTGCAAGAGAGGATTCAGAAAAAATGAACGGACTAGTGATCATGGTAGTGGATTCAGAAAAAATGAATGAACAGACTAGTGATCATGGTAGATTGCAAGAGTGGATTCAGAAAAAATGAATGAACAGACTAGTGTACGTTTTCATTACTTTCATTTCATGCCTTTTTAATTGGGGACTGAGAGGATAGTGGTGATCGGTAACGGCTAGTTGCGACGATCTAATCTCTTCTTTTCAGTCAGTCCTTGCCTTAGTAAACCGATCAATATGAGTTGTGACGTCATATATATATGCTATTACTTTGAATCGAATGCCTTCCCTCCAATTTGAAAGATTGAGTGTAAATTAATAACAAATGCATCTTTGTTTTATTTTCTTTGAAAATTATTGTAACATGCACCTACAACAAATTGGTTAGCGTCAGCATCGAGAAAAACTCAAAGACTGGAAATTGAACACCCGTAGTTGGTTGAAAATGATCATGAACAACACAATCTTTGAAAGCTTACTCAGCTCTCAAGTTTATTGTGAACCTCTAAAGTACTGCATGCCGTTAAATTTGAGTCCAAAATTATGGATGTTACTTATGCGTGTGATTCTGTCACTTCGAGCACCTACGTACGTACGGTACTTTGTTAAGCGCAGCAAGCTATGTTATTAAGTATTTCGAAGTTAGAACATTGAATAGATGATATAGGGTGTTAAGGGTAAAAAGGGAAGGTCACTTTTATTAATAAATGTACAAGTATAAAGGATAGATGATTGTATTTTTGTGATGATCAATATACGAAGCTCTTTCTCTTTCTGGGTTTACCTTCTTCTTCATCTTCTTTACTCTTCTGTCATAGGGGAGCCGGCATTTACCCTTTAGGATTGCTGGATCTAAAAATTCCTCTACTGTCTTTTCCTTTCTCTCTCTCTCTCTTGCTTCATCTCTCTTATTTCATTTTCATGGAGAACATGGCTAACCCTCCGGCAGGCAGGAGATACATTCTCCTGTACCGAGCTCGGAGATTGAACGGGGTAAGGCAGGTTTCACTTGCTCCACCTATAGAGGAAGAGCTGCTTGCTGCGAAGCCGCCGACACCTGGGCTGATCCTTGCCTTGCTCACCCGATCAGATTAATATGTGAGGAGTGAAACGAGGTGGTGAGGACTACCTTGTGCCTTCGTCGATGCCCCCAGCTGACTCGAGGGCCCGCAATGTCTCCAACAGTTGGTCCTGTTCAGCATCATCGCTCTGTCGTTTGTAACAGATGCTCCACAGAAGCAACCATCTCCATATTAAGGGTGGGAAACCAAGCTATAGACAATAACGATAGGGCGAAAGCATGCATGGAGATCCAGCTAGTCGGACGGTTTCAAGTAGTTACTATGGAGCTTTTTGGTTCAGTTGGTATGAGGTTACCTTGCTCAAACTTCTGTTGCCAAGGACCGCCAAACTCCAATCCAAATAGACGATATCAAGGAAATCTGATAAAAACCAGTTTTGTCCCCGAACATGGTTATACGATCAAAGTAAGCTATCTAGCTATCATTATTCTAAGTGTGTGTGTGTGTGTGTATAGCTTCTAATTTCTTGTTCTGTGTATTATTTCAGTTTGGTCGTCTCAAGCTCCGTGGAGGGCTTGTGGATTTTTTGAAGGTTTTGGGTTGGGAGACAGGACTCAATTCTGTTTGATTGTTCCACAGTGGCCTCCAACTCGCCAGCAAATAGATGACTACGTACGCGAGAAGACTTTGACAGTCTGCAGGAACGCATGGAGGGCTGAGTTTCATTTCCTCTGATGAAGAAGCAAACTATTGATGGCAACAAGAAGATGCCCCTCTTTCTTCAAGGTTCTTACGGGGGATCACTTAATTCTGTTACAAATTGGTAAGGCCAAGCTCCTCAACTGAAAAGCAAAGTGAAGTTAAAATGGTTAATTTGTCTGTATAAATATGTGGGTTTTGTAGTTTCACCGAAACAAGTGTGAGCCTTGATCCACAATTATGGAAAAAACGCTTAATTCATTTCATGCTTCATAGAATTTACTATTGTGTTTCAGTTCACTTAAAAATAGTGAAGTCTCAGTCAGTTGCTGGATAGAAGGTAAAGATAACTACCAAATCTTTTATCTTTGATGTTACTGGTAGGTTGTGCAGTTTCAGTAATTCAAACTAGCCTTTGAGTAAGCAGTGTTAAATACAGAAGTTCCCTTTTATGCTTGGGCCTCGGTTGTGTGCTTTAATTCAGTCTCTAGCTATCATAGATGTTTTGGAGTTTCCCTAATTCAAAGATGAGCATTGATCAATGGTTGTCACTCTTGAGTGCTAAACCTTCCATCTTTTCATGCTTTGTGTTCTGTAATTTGGAGTGTCTGTTGATTTTATCATACTATTCCCACTAAGTGAGTTCATGATGGAGCTTCGGTGACAAATTGTTTAGTAAGTCCAAGCTCCTCAACTAAAAAGGCAAAGTTATAATGGTTAAGCTGTCTCTATAAAGATATGTGGGTTTTGTAGTTTCAGTGTTTCACTGATAATGGAGTCATTTCATGCTTCATAGTGAATTTGCTATGTGTTTGTTCAGTTCACGTACAACTGTCATATGGCAGAAGTCTCAGTAATTAAAAGGAGATCTTGAATCTTCATCATGGCTACTGCATGCTGTAGGTCTGGCATAAACAACAACCAAAACATCAATTAGAGAAGAAGAAATATATTATCTTTGATGACAACAAGAAGATAGGTTCTAAGCTCCTCAACTGAAAAGCAAAGTGAAGTTAAAATGGTTAATTTGTCTGTATATATGTGGGTTTTGTAATTTCACTGAAACAAGTGTGAGCTTTGATCCACAGTTATGGATAATAAAGCTTCATTTCATGCTTCATAGAATTTACTATGTGTTTTTAGTTCACTTAAAAATAGGGAAGTCTCAGTCAATTGCTGGATATATAGAAGGTAAAGATAAAAACCAAATCTTTTATCTTTAACGTTTGAGTCAATGGACAACTCCCACCAATATTTTGTTCATATTGGAGAGTAATTGGGTTGTACATGCAATAAGAACTAGTTCTCTTTAGTCTCTTGAACCCAACCTACCTATGGGCTATAGCTGCTTAACTGCTTACTATACAAATCCTAATAATATGTAAACTAGTCTAATTAAGGCACCGACTTACTTCTCCAAAGCCTTCCCTTTTCTTAGTTACTGCTGCCAATGCTATCTTCAACTGTTCTTATCATTTGAAGGCATCACTCATAATACCTATGCAAGGGATTGCAAGCTATCTCTGTGTTCTTTTTACTCACCTTTGTAGCCAGTACCAAATCCATTTTTTACTATTACCATTTAATTTTAATTGTCACCATCCTCATTATTACTGAAGGTGGTGAAAAACTTTATTGCAAGGAAGCTTAATTCACATTCTGCTATGGAAATGCCCAACTTTGGTTTAAATTTGAACCTACCAAATAAAAAAGAGTCATTGGGAGGCTCTTCTATTACCTTCGGATTTATGGTGCCGTGTAGTAATAATTAATCAATGTTTCCACATTGAGTCATATGGATCAGTACTGAAGTATTGAAATTTAAGAAAATTGATGATAAAATATTTTTAAAAATTGATCAGAAATTTAAGATGGATCAGTACTGAAGTATTGATGAAGAAGCAAACTATTGAAGAAGACAGACCAAAGAAAATATTTGCAGATTTACATAGCCCCTCCATTATTGAAGAAGAAGAAAACTACTGATGGCAACAACAAGAAGAAGCCCCTCTTTCTTCAAGGTTCTTATAGCTAGGGGATCACTTATGTACTGACAAATTGCTAAGTCCCAAGCTCCTCTTTATTATGTGTTGCAGTTCACTTAAGAATGGGGAATTAAGTTTCAACCCCACAAACTATTTAAGCAGCAGATTGCAGAATCTTCATCATGGCTTCCTCCATGCCATAGGGCTGGCTGGCAAAGTAAATCAAACCCAAAACATCAATTTTCGTTTCTATTAATGTCATCCAGCATTTACCGCATCTGATGAGCTTTCAAGTCCCACTCGTTTTCACTTTTATGTCCCACATCTGAAGCCTGTCCTTGGCTCCATTCAACTCCCACAGATATCCCCATATCCTGATCTGTGGTCAAACATTTTGTTTGAAAGTGCATGACCTAGCTAGCTCGATCAGTAATTCCCTGGTCCTAAGAACAGTTTTGCAGAAGAACCCTAGCTAGAAACAAATTATATAACCTCGATATTAAGGGTTTGTTTTGTTGGTCCTAAGAAACCAACAAAAGAAACAAGACAATCACAATCACTTGTGCCACAGAAAAAGAAAAAAACACACACACACACTAGCTAGCTTGCTTGATCTATATAAATCCTTCATTCTTCGTTCTTTTGCATTAATATCGATCTGTATACACGCCCTGCAATCTTAAAGATAATCAACTCTTATAAGTACAACGATCCCTCGATTGATCATCAACATATTAGCCAGATATTGACACACACATATATCCTTGCCTACATCAGCGATACACCTAGCAGCAACCAGGCGGTGTTCATAGAAGAAGTGTACCGTAACTCCTTGTTTATGAAGGCTTGTAGGAGTGGAAGGCCATAGCTTTGGGACAAATATGAGAAAAATGTACCATTGATAGCATAGAGGCATGTAACTGTCTCATCTGCTGGTAATAAAGCCACCATCCTCTTAATCACATTAATTTTGGAACCCCAACTTCTCTAGCCACAGCCAGAAGGCCATCACCTTCATAGCTAGACTAATTGATGTTGCAGGCTTGCAGCAACTAATTGATCTAGAACCTGCAAAATAAAAAATCAAAATCAAAATATATCAGGTCTTATTTAGAGACTTGAAAACCTCTATAGCCCCCTACTTTGGAGTATTGTCACATTAGTTAGTTAAACAACTTTAATTTCTTCGTTGTCACTTGTGGATTAGAGAATGTGAGAGTACGTCATCTAGTCTTATTTAGAGTTCAATGGCATTCAGATACAATTAATAATGCTGAGCATGAGAAAACTATATATATATATATAGTTGCCCCTGTTTGAAAGCTTGGTTTGATTCATGGTTATATGCACCTCTCATTCATGTTGCGACACAAATAATTAATGCCAAAGCAAATGAGTACGTAGAGGTTGGTGCATACGTAGTGTTTAGTTCAAGGATGAGGAGAAATCACTACCAGAAGAAAGGCTTTAGCCGATGAAAATAAAAAAATCAGGCCGACGAATTATTTTTTCGTTGGCTAAAGTGGACTTTAGCCGACGAAATTTGACTTCGTCGGCTAATTTAAATTTTCGTCGGCTATGATCAACTTTAGCCGACAAAAACAAAATTTCGTCGGCTAAAGAATTTTTTCGTCGGCTATAGTCTGTGCACTATAGCCGACGACTTTTAAAAATACTTTACCCGACGAATTTTTTCGTCGGCTAACCGCATCTTAGCCGACGAATACCCTAATATTTCGTCGACTAAACCTTAAACCCTAATGGTGATATATTTTTTATACGACTTGTTGCGTCTCATCGATTTGAAACTATTTTCAGTTGAAGGTCCGGCCGAAATACGTAATTTAGACGGTCTAATGACCTTTTCGGTGCGTTTAGGGGTTTGACTTACGAGATTGACCGTCCGGATCGAGCCCTTAACCTTGTCGGATCAAGTTGAATTTTTTTCCATACATGTATTTTATCATGATGGTCAGATCTGGCGGTCGGATTTTTGTTTCTCAAGTTTGATCATCACAATCACAACATGCATACTAATGTTGTATAACTTGTTTACCAAGTGTTAAGTAAATGTTCTGTTTCAAAAACAAACTATACGTAGATCCTTCAAACGCAAAAAAGTCGTGAAATAAGATATGACCCGAATGGTGAAATACGTCTACGGTTGAAAAATCACGGTATTCTGGTAAAGTCTCGGTGCCGATAGTTGCGGTCAATGTAATTTTCTCTTATTATTCACTATGCTGCAGATTTGGCGTTCGGTGTCTGATTGACTATTGTGATACCTTTCTGGAAGCGTAACGGCCCTACGAGTCAGACTCATTTCAATTGCCATGATGTATGGGCCTTTTTGGCCATCCGAGTCCGTTTAGGGCTTCAAAATGAGGTTTTCTTATATCCGATTACAGTTGACCGTTTCGATCGAGCCCTTAACTTTGTCGAATCCAGTTGAATTTTTTACCATAGACATCTTTCGTCATAATGATCATATCTGACGCTCGAATTTTGGTTTGTAAATTTTAGTCATCGAAATCACAACGTGTCTACTATTTACCGTTATTATTCCCTATGGGGAGCCCTATCGTCGGAAGGTAAATGTCCCAAAATTTTTATATGGGTGGTTGCGTCTCATCTACGTGAGAGTTTTTTGTGTGGAAGGTTTGACCAAACTACGTAATATAGGGGGAGATATGAGCGTTTTCGTGTGATAAGTAACGATGGATTATGGTTGACCGTTTCGATCGAGCCCTTAACGTTGTCAGATCCAGTTGAATTTTTTACCATAGACATCTTTCGTCATAATGATTATATCTGACGCTCGAATTTTGGTTTGTGAATTTTAGTCACCGGAATCACAACGTGTCTACTAATGTTGTATAACTTGTTTAGTAGGTTATACAACTTTGTGAACCAACTCTACATAGGAAGCAAAATTATCAAAAATCTCGTGAAATAAGATGTGTTCATAATGGTGAAATACGGCTATGGTTCAAAAATCACGTAAATCGGGTAACGTCTCGGTGCCGATAGTAGCGGTCAACCTTATTTACCGTTATTATTCCCTACGGGGAGCCCTATCGTCGGAAGGTAAATGTCTCAAAATTTTTATATAGGCGGTTGCGTCTCATCTACATGAGAGTTTTTCGTGTGGAAAGTTTGACCAAACTACCTAATATAGAGGGAGATATGAGCGTTTTCGTGAATTTATAGACTTTAGCCGACGAGATATTAAAAAAGTCGTCGGCTAAAGTCAAAAATGGACTTTAGCCGACGAAAATATATGAAAAGTCGTCGGCTAAAGTTCAAAATTTTCAAAAAACATTTGGCGGCAAACAAATTTTGGGGGAAAATTTTCAAATGACTTTAGCCGATGAAAATATATGAAAAGTCGTCGGCTAAAGTTCAAAATTTTCAAAAAACATTTGGCGGGCAAACCAAATTTGGGGGAAAATTTTCAAAATTTTCAAAAGAGTTTAGCCAACGAAAATAAAGAATTTCGTCGGGTAAAGTTCTTTATATAGGGGTAAGAACTCAGAAAATTAGAAATGCTTTCGCCTGCCGAATTTTCTTCTCGGCCTAGCTCCGCCGTCAAGCCACCGGAGACCGCCACACTTGTCCCAAAAGCTTCGCCGTCGTGTCTACTTCATTGCTGGACAAGTGGTGCATCGAGTGGCGCCGCCGTGAGGGATAAATCGAGCTCCAAAACTCCGCCGGTTCGGATTTGGTGTCGATCGAATTTCTCCTGCCTCAGGTCACCATTTGGTGAGTTCTATATATGGATAAGTTGAGTTTGATTAGTACTACATTCCCCTAGAATTTGGTAGCTCGATTCGGTGTGTGTGAGGAGAATCGAAGATTTGAAGTTTTTAGGGTTTAAAATTGGGGATTTTTATATTTTGATTCAATTGACATGTTTAGGCTTAGAATTGGGCTTCGACTTCTTCTAGAAAGTTATTCGAAATGTTGAGAGGATGATTCTATCAAATTTTGGTGGTGATTGGAGGTGGCCGAAAGTTTCTGCAGTTTTTTTTTTCCAAAACCAGCAACTTTAACCGACGATGTTTAAATACTATATTCGTCGGCTATATTTTTTTAATTTTTTTATAAGTTTTAGCCGACGAATTATGGCGTGTTTCGTCGGCTAAACCCCTCTAAAGTCGACGAAATAGACTATAGTTCGTCGGCTATAGTGATTTTTTTAATTTTTTATTACATACTTTAGCCGACGAATATATGTTTCGTCGGCTAAGTCTCAGACTAGGCCGACGAAACATTTTAAGATATTCGTCGGCTAAATGTTGGGACAAAAGCCGACGACTTTTTTTTCGTCGGCTAATTATGGACTATAGCTGACGAGGACTTTTTTTTCGTCGGCTAAAGTCATCGCCGACGACCTTTTCCCGACGAAACTATAGCCGACGAGCTTTCGTCGGCTAAGATCTTAGCCGATGAATTAAGATAACAGGCCGACGAAAATTTTTCGTCGGCTAAAGTGCTTGTCCTGGTAGTGAATGGATGGTTTGTATCTTTATAAATTGATATCGGCCACAACCCACAATTATTGAAATAAAGGTGCTATTTCGGCCACAACCCTAAACCCTATCTCGAAAATCATATTGGAGCACCATGCATGGCCATGAGGGCAAATTATTTAGTATGCTTGTGGAGTAGCATCACCAGCATATATATGCAACATGAGCATTTTTAAGCCAACGCATGTAAACAACGACTGCATGAATCGCAATATATACACTCGCATTTTTTGTAGCTAATGAAGATGGATTGGAAGGCGAGGCTCCGTGACTGCAAACAAGTAACTTCCTAAATATGCATGTGTAACCAATCCACAAGCTTCCTCGATCCTTTCCAGTTGAATCCATGTAACATGTTGGCCCAGCAAGACCCGATCACTTTCAGTCCAAGGCTATAACTAGGGCACATTCTCCTTCCTGAACCAAATGGCAACAGTTCGAAGCTTTGTTTGTCCCTTCACATCCATTGTCCTTACGTGGGCAGGGAGCTTTTCATAAATTTTCATTGATGCAAGAGTGCAATTAGCCAATTTTAGATATAAAGATGCAAACAGTAGCATATATAGCTAGGGAGTATTGTACTCGATCAAGCTTCTTGTGCAATACATTTCTGTTTTCGTTTCTATCCTTTCCTTTCTCTTCAACTTACAATGGATACGTAAGGGGCTTCGGCGCACACTGGGTGCGGGCTGCGTGGGAGGATGAGTCCTATGATGCCTATGGCTAGCTTGTCTGGTATTAATTGACCACCACTGTGCTAAACTCGTGGGGTGGCCACCTTTGGAGTGGTTTTATGATGACGAGGAAGATGAGGTGAACCAGGAGGGGGTTGAAGTTGAAGGCACTGGTGATGGATGACCTAGTTCAGGTTGAAGGCAATGGCGATGAGGTGAACCAGGTCCAGGGGGTTTGAAGGCAATGGCGATGATGAGGAGAACCAGGTCCAGTGGGTTGTGGCCGATGAGGGCAACGGTGGTGAGGTTGAGGGCTATCAATACTATGATAAGGTGAACCAGGTCCAGGGGGTTGAAGGCAATGGCGATGAGGTGAACCAGGTCCAGGGGGTTTAAAGGCAATGGCGATGAGGAGGAGAACCAGGTCCAGTGGGTTGTGGCCGATGAGGGCAACGGTGGTGAGGTTGAGGGCTATCAATAGTTCAATACTATGATACTCTGTTTATTATTTCTTTAGCATTTGAACATTTGAACTCAATGCCCATGTGTATCAAAAAAAAAAAAAAAAAAAAAAAAAGTCAATGCCTATGTGTAACTCAATGACTATATGGCTTATCTATGTTAATTGTTTTCTCTTATTTTCCCTAGTCTTTCCATCAAACATTTGAACTCTGTGATAGATGTGAATGAGGGCAGGGTTGAGTGAGAAACATCTCTTTCGACTGGAACTAGATTTCAGATGTTTGGTATGTCATGAGCTAGAGAGGTTTAGAGATTTCAGATTTCATCTCTTTCCACATGAAGATTTGGAATCATTGATCATCTGGAACAGTCATGCTACTCCTTTGTTACCAAATTGGATCTTGTCTTTACATAAGTTGACAAGGCTTGTTCTCGATGATTGTGAGAGGCTTTCGGGTCCATTTGGGAAATTGCCGTCGCTTGAATCACTGGTGGTTTTGAAGATGAAGAAAGTGAAGAAGGTGGCAGTCGAGTTGTTGGGAGTTGGTGAGGGAGAACTACAGTCCTCGTCGTCTTGCCTTACATTATTCCCCAAACTGAAAACCCTCCAAGATTTCATATTATAAGCAATCACTCTATCTTCGACGACGATTATTACAGTATCATCATTCACACAAGCCAGAACCCTTAGCAAACCAAGATGAGTACGTCTTAGCAAACCAAGATGAGCACGTGGAAGAAAACCAAGATCAAGATAGATTTCCAAGGTGTAGTCATTGCCTTCTCTAACAGGAAGAATATAACACAGCTCACCAAGCGTTTCTGTTAAAACACCTTGGACGCATTACATATTTGACAAATCTTGAAGTTATTAGCATGGTAGCCGTGCTTGAGTTTCACGGCTGCACCACTGATTCGTAAAGACAAAAGCAATTGATTGGTTTCAGTAATCAAATCACCACAGTTGATATTTGTAGCACGCTTTGGAAGTACAGTATGCAATCAAGATATTGAAACTAAACATCAGTTTATGTTCGAAATATGCTAAGTTTCTGTTTCCCGCAAATTAACAAGGCTTTAGGTTTCAGAATCTACTCATAATTACCCATTAAATACTCCGCATCTCTCACTCTCATAATGTACAAGTTCACTAAACAATATGATAAGTTTATGAACTGAATTAAACTTCCAGCCTCTAGATTTTTAGCTCCTTTGCCATCACAGCTGCACATCCTGTTTGTCATCTCCACCTCAGCTCTACTCCTAGCTAGCCGATCACGCAACCCATTACCTTGACCATCCCTTTTCCATTTTGAATTCTTGCACGGTCCAAGTGCTTTAACATGCATTCTATTATTGCTACTCTCAGACCTGCAGGAGGTGTAAAAAGAAAGTTGTGTCAACGGAATTCAACCCAGTTCGCAAATGCAAAGAGAAAAATGGAATGAGGACAACCCTCACATGACAGACTACGACAGTCTAGAACTCCAGACCACTATGAAAAGCAAAAGAATTTCACACTTTCTAACGCAGAGGAAATATGTAAGAGTGAAGACCAGCTATATCTACAGAGTCTAGAGCAAAGTAATTACACTGTGATTTATGTTTTCTTCCATATGCATCGATTCTAATCTAGACTGCTGTGTCACGTCATCTCATCAATTCCACATTTTAAGTCCTAAAACACCAGTACTAATAACTATCTATCACTGTAGTATGTAGAGCAAAGCAAATTACTAGGATTTATGTTTACTTGCTTACGCTTCAATTCTATTCTTGAGCTCAAGGTGGACAAACCAAGAAGCAAATCAGCAGAGTAATTTAGCATCACCTAAAATAGAGCGCAATATGACGACACAAGGGGATGAGTTTCTTATTATAGATATTACTAATCAAACAAGTTAAAGAACCCATGAACAAAACATAGCCAGAGTGGATATAAGCCTTGAAATCTTGCAGGAGGTAAAATGTTGTAAGAAAGGTGATACCTGACTGCAGTTGCTCCCAGAACATGAGATATCACTTCCACAGATTTAGAAGCCTTTTCATTGGTCTGTTTAACAAAAAATAAAAAAATAATGAAGATATGAAATATTGGATATCATGGCAAATCTCATTCTAACAAGATATCCCTCAACTAACCTCTTCAAGCAGATTCTTGAGTTCTTGAGGCATAAAGGCCATAATAGCATCGAACCCATATTTCTGAACAAGCTTTTCCAGAAGACCCTTAACCTGGAAAAATTCAGGTGTGAAATATTAAAACTTAAGGTCACGAAGAAGTGAAAGTAGCATCTTTGAACTAATTAAACCTAATAATATGAAAAACAGGCATCCACAGGGATCATGTCCATCAAGTCGCACGTTGCTTTCTACCACATCGTTTTAGACGAAGTTTTACCATAACATTCCTTCAGTTTGGAAACCATATGTAATTGATTCAATTATCGAATCGTGAATAAACATTGGATCGGTTGGTACAAAGTAATATATACCTTCACTTCCTTGAAATGGGATTCTCTATCAGGCAATTTCTGCATGTCTGCCAAGGTCTTCAGTGTACCCCTCATCAGATAAGAAGAGTATGGCCCTGTATGATGACAGATATAAGTCTATGACACTTACCAACGAACGAAGAACAAGAAAAAACAAGCATAGCAACCTTAGAGTAAGTATGTGAATATAAGTGTTTAGAGACAGAAAAAGATACCTAGTTTGTCGAGCATGGAGAAAGAGTAGACAACAGCTTCATATGCAGCGGCCCATATAGAGAAAGTAAATATACGACAACCAAGCGGGCTTTGAATAGTAGGCTTTGAATAGTAGCACACAAATTTTCAATTATAGTTGGCTCAGACTTGATTCCATCACCCATGCTTGCATTCATCACCACACGGTCAACTCCCTCTTTGATTAAGCTTTCATCAATACAAGCATGAATTAGACACTTAAATGCATGCACTGGATCAGGATTGTTGCTTGCGTCAGGGTCTTCCAATATCACTGACAAATGTAAAGAAGGTCAATGAGTCAGGGAAAAGAATAGCCAAGATATTCGGAGTGAAATTATATGCAAACGAAGTTAGTTAAAAGAAGAGTTATAGGGCGGGATGTATACCTTTGAGTGCATCAAACACAACAGGGAGATTAATTTCACAGATTTTCCAGTTAAAGGAATAAACTCTCGTCAGTCCAATACTGAGAAAACCAGCTGTAGTTACCGGGATGCACTCATCTTATGTTGGGTGACAAAAAGACATATTGAGAGTACTCGATCGAGCAACAATTCAGGAGAAACATATGCAGATGGGTCGAGACAAAGTCTATACAAACCATCAACGATCCGTGTGGTAACACAGAATTGGTTCAGTTCCAAGAGAGTTTTAAAGTAGACAAGCACGGCGGTTCTGTCATCAGCTGACCAAAAAGGAAAGAGATACTTTCACAACATCCAAAGTACCCAAGGCCTTGGCTTGTTGGGAGCGAACAGATGCACTAGCATTTTCATCACAGTCCACTAGTGGAGGATACTTATTCAACAAGTCGGCAATCTGTTTGGTTGCAGGGGCAAATAGCGGTGTTCCTTGAAAACTTCGCAGTACATCAGGAAGACAAAAACACATTGGCATTCTCACCTGTTTTGGAATCCAGTTAGCATATATTACCAATCTCTATCAGTAAATGACCAAGTCTATACTCCTTAATTTTAAGAAAGGATCTAATTACTAAACAATTATTGAGTTTTTTTTTTTTTTTTTTTAAATTTATTGAGCTTCTTTAAGTTGCTTGTAATTTGTAACCATCAACATATGTGCATTGGTACTAAATAACTTGGATTTCTATCAGTAATAATATTCAACCAATTGAAAGAGGAAAAAAGTAGAAGAAGATAATACCTCGGGGCCGTCAAAGAATGCCAAGCTGAGGAAGAAGCTGTACAATTCCGAAACATCTGACCAATTGTTGACCACTTTTGCGACGGCAATGAACAATTGAGCCATGCATTTCACTTCTAAGCAGTTTGAGACGAAGACCGGAGAGATCGTGCTAAGGAATCAAACACCTGCCGGAGATTGTTGATCAGAAACGCAGCACGGACTTTTGGGATGACGATGGACAGAATGGTGAGGTGGGCGTCGAGCACGTGACCGGGAGCTTGGGGCTCGGAGGAGGAGGCGACGATGTCCAGTGAGGAGCACGTGGCGCCCAAGTAGCCCACCGGCGTCGGAGGTGCATTTTGGCCTCGGAATAGCCCGGACATGGCGACGATGAGTTTGCGGATTTCGAGGTCGAGTTCGCGGTTGCTGTCGGTGTGGCGCATCAGAATTGTTGGCGTCGTCTCCGTCGTGTACGGTGGTTAGGGCTTCCATGGTGCAGATAATAAAGACAGACAGAGATCTCGTGCTTATAAGGAAGTGAAGAACAAGACAGAAGGAGATCTGGTCTGGATTTTGGTAGGTTGACTTTCTAGTCAACCGAAGAGAATTAAAGAAATTGGGATTTGTTTAGTTCTGTCTTGTTCTTTCCTTTCTGCTTCCCTTCTACTGTCAACTCTGTCTCTCTCAATTTAATGATTTATGGGGGTGACGACGCCGTTTTTTAGCGGTGGATGGAGTCGGGTCATTGGGTCGGATTATTCGTTATTAGCTAGAGTGTACGTAGAATGAAATTAATGGACTCGAATAGATGTATAACATCTAGTTCCAAAAAGGTCACGTCCTCTAGTGTAAAATCTAAACAAACAAAAATGTTACACAGTGAAGTACTCTACATTCTAACACAACCTAAACTTAAAACATGACTAGCAGCTAAGAAGATTTAGTCGTGGTTTTGTTTTGTAGTTTCCATGTATATATGTTTTTCATAATTGAAAAAAATCATCATATTTAACCAAAAACTAAAATGTTATTAGCAGTTAATGGTAATTGGTTATTTCAATGCTGAGCATGACCATAATTACCTATTTTAGTAATATCATTTGCATTATTGTTTTCTTCATCAAAAGAAAAAATGAGAAACGATTTTCCAAGCAGGTTTATAATCTGTGTTCGCTTAGTGAGAAACTAACTAAAAAGACATGGTATTGTGCACCTAATAATGAGATGGTGAAATTCAACTTCAAACTTACGTATAAAAAAAATTCAACACTTGATGGCTTCATATTTCGAAACACATTTGGCACACATTTAGTTGCAATGATATGGAAGAGCTATTAGGTGTACTTGTTGATAAAATCTTAGCTCTTCAAAACAGTTTGGTGTATGCCAAAATAAGGGCTTCACGACGATTAAAGTGGTACGTAAGTTTAAACTTGCCATGATGTCGTCAATGGAGTGATCACACCACCTTAGAAATTAATTAATCAAAATTATTGTCGATACAAGAGTTATTGTTACCAGCTTTCCACATGTGTGGTTGTTAGGGCTTCCTTGGTGCAGATAAAGACTGACGAAGATTGAGTGCTTATAAGGAAGTGAGGAACAAGACATAAGGGAGATATGGTGCGGATCTTGGTCGGTTGACTCGCCATGTTCCTAGTCAACCCAACACAAAAGAATGGGGATTTGTTTTGGTCAATCTTGTTTCCTTTTTGGTTTTCTTCTATTGTCAACTCCTCAAAAAAAAAAAAAAAAAAATCTGAGGAGTGTATGTTTATAATCTGTGTTTTCAGTAACTAACTAAAAAAAATGGTAATAAAACGCCGCGCACCTGAAATTTAGCTTCGATGTTATGCATTAACAAGAACTCAACACCTGATGACTTCGTTATTCGAAACACATTGGCAAGCCTTTAGCTGCAACGATATGGAATAACTATTACCATACTACGTGTACATGTTGTTGAAACCTTAGCTCTTCGAAACAGTATGGTGTTTTCCAAAAATAAGGGCACAAGAATTAAAGTGGAATGTATTGGGTTTCCAATCCATGTGTTTTTGTTGATGAATAGGATTCCTATTTGGTGAAGAGATATGATATCTTTTTGTTTTCTAACATTATGTTAATTGCCCTGGTGACTTGTTCAAATTTATACATCCCACTGTGTTTCTAATTTGAATTAGTATCCCGTTTTGTTTCTAATGAAATCTACTTGTCACTAGTTTGATTTTGCTCGTCCATAAGGCATGAACACAAGGATCAAAACCAATGCATGTCGATAATCTGCACAGAATTTTACTGAAGGCTATAATTAGATCTACCATTACATCTATACACCAGGCTCGCAAATTAAAAATGCATGGATCTTCTAATCAATGCTACTTTTACTTGCAAAACATCTCAATACTTCTCAGAATACTTAAGCATCTCCAGCAGAATGCTTAATTCAATTTTTTTTAAAAAGAATTTACTTTTAGGATAAATAGGAGCTCAAGCAGAATGTTTAAAAAATAGTTAATTAAATCCTAAAGTTGCTAAACGAAATTGATAAATTTATCAACCTAGTCTTGCTAAAGAGAGTTATCCCTCCTCTTTTTATCCACGTGTCAGTTTATGATAATTCCTTAAAAATATTACTTAACTTACACTTAACAATAAGTGCTGCAACCAAATGCTTAGCAAAATTTAACTATGCTTATATCAATTGCTAATTCTTATAAGGTCCGGATCAAGGATACCATATTTTACACAAACTTTTACACATGTTGTGAGTCATTGGATTTAAAAACATTTAAGGGTTTGGATTTGTTTTCTGAATGATGTCAACATAACACTAAGTGATGTGGAAATGACATAACATTATAATTGATTAAAGTTCTTTTATTAAAAGAATAATTTGAGTAATATTGAGCATCTCCAGCAGTATTGCTAAATCAAATTTTTTTTTTTAATTTGTCAATTTTTGGGATGAATAAGAGCTCCAACAGAATACCTAAAATATTGCTAAATCCTAACATTGCTAAACTAAATTGACAAATTTATCAACCTACACAAGAATTGCTAAAGAGAAACTTATGTTTTCCCTTCATTTTTTATCCATGTGTAAGTTTATGATTCGTTAAAAAAATTATTTAACTTACACTTAACAATTACCGCTGGAGCACAATTGCTATTTCAATTGTTAAATATCCTAATTATTGTTAAATTTAGCAACAAATTAACCTATACTACTGGAGATGCTCTCTATGAATTGCTGGGGAAAAAAAAAACAGATGGAAGAACAAGGACGAGAAGAACAATACTTATGCACGTTAAAAGAAAGAAGGGCAATGGGAATATAAACTAGGTTTTCTGATCTCTATATGGCCGAATACTTCAGTCAAGTGCTATAAAACAATCAATCGACATTTTCATATTCTATACATGTAAAACCGGATTTAGTGGAGGAACACATCAAAGTGAATACCAGTTTGAAATCGACTGTATGTATTGAATGAAAATCCATGTTTAATTGATCATACAATTGAAATACATTCAAGTGGAGGATCTATATATTTCCGGGCTATTCATCGAACTTATAGAAATTAAATTGTCATTGTTATATGGGAAAATTGTATGATGCCATGTTTATATTTACTGCTCCATTTTTTCTTTTGTTTTGGCGTTCGTTCAATTGCTCATCCTTGTTCGATCTTTCTTTTAGTCGTGTACAGTTTTCTGGATATTATCCCTAATTTTGATTTTGATTTTCTCAAATTAGAATTTTAATCAAATTTTTATTTTTAATTGATAACATGTAATGCCATATCATTTTCCACCTCATTTTAAGTTGTGTTAACATCATTCAGACAACAAATCCAGACCCTTAAATGGTTTTAAATCCAATGACTCACAACATGTGTAAAAATTTGTGTAAAATATGGTGTCCTTTGATCCGGACCATTCTTATAACTATAACAAAATTTAACTATATGCTTATATCAATTGCTAATTCTTATAACTATAACTAAATTTAACTATAATTTTACTTACAGTGCTCCTGCGGCCTGTTACAAGCACCCATTCAAACTACCTCTCTAAAAGCTCACTTTCAGAATCCACTCATAATTACCGCATCTCTCATAATGTATGATAAGTATATGAACTCAATTAAACTTCCAGCCTCGATCTAGATTTTTAGCTCCTTTGCCATCAAAGCTGCACCCGACATCCTGTTTGTCATGTCTCTCTTAGCTCTACTCCTAGCTAGCCGATCACGCAACCCATTACCTTGACCATCCCTTTTCCATTTTGAATTCTTGCAAGGTCCAAGTGCTTTATCTTTATCATGCATTCGAATTCGATTATTGCTACTCTCAGACCTGCAGGTATAAAAAGAAAGTTGTGTCAACGGAATTACAGCCAATCCACAAATGGAAAGAGAAAAATGGAATGGGGATAACCCTCACATGCATGACAGACTTCGACTGTCCAGAACTCCATACCACCATGAAAAGCAAAAGAATTTCACACTAACTAACGTAGAGGAAATTTGTAAGAGTGAAGACCAGCTATATCCACAGAGTCTAGAGCAAAGTAATTACGTACAGTGTGATTTATGTTTTCTTGCATATGCTTCGATTCTAATCTAGACTGCTGTCTCACGTCGATCATCTCATCAATTCCACATTTTAAGTCCTAAAACACCAGTACTAATAACTACCTATCACTGTAGTATGTAGAGCACAGCAAATTACTAGGATTTATGTTTACTTGCTTATGGTTCGATTCTATTCTTGAGCAATATATGGTAGAGTATGCTCAAGGAGGTCAAACCAAGAAGCAAATCAGAAGAGTAATTTAGCTTCACCTAAAAAAGAACACAATATGAAGACACAAGGGGATGATCGAGTTTCTTATTGTTCACTTTTTCATGCTTTACTCGTTAGATAAGACTAATCATACAAGTTAAAGAACCGTAAAAAACACATAGCCAGAATGGATATAAGCCTTGAAATCTTGCAGGAGGTAAAATGTTGTGAGAAAGGTGATACCTGACTGCAGTTGCTCCCAGAACATGAGATATCACTTCCACAGATTCAGAAGCCATTTCATTGATCTGTTTAACAAAAAATATAAAAATAATGAAGATACGAAATATTGGATATCATGGCAAATCTAGCTTATTCTAACAAGATATCCCTCAACTAACCTCTACAAGCAGATTCTTGAGTTCTTGAGGCATAAAGGCCATAATAGTATCGAACCCATATTTCTGAACAAGCTTTTCCAAAAGATGCTTAACCTGGAAAAATTCAGGTGTGAGACATTAAAACTTAAGATCACGAAGAAGTGACAGTAGCATCTTTGAACTATATATGTAGCGGATATCGAATTTCTCATATTGGACTTCAAACTTCAAACATACAGATGTGTTCTGGGAAACCAGCACTGAGTCTGTTATACAAGACTATAAGTACGTTGAAGGACTCAACATTGCGCACAGCGGAAAAACACGAGTCAAGGTTTTCAGATATGGCGAGCAGTCTGCAAACCACAAGAGGGAGATGGAAGAAACGTGGAAGATTCATGAGGTGGATTTTAACATATGGGGTATGACAGCTGAGAGATTTCTGCCTCCTGCTGATGTAGATGATTCATGCATCATCTGTGATTCATAATGAAACAGTAGATTATTTATTTATTTATTTTCATTGATGGTGACGATAGCTACAATGAGAATGTGTAAATACTAGCGAAAGGAAGCAATATATGTATGGCAGAGAAAACTCAGAAAAGGGTTTTGGAACAATATTTTCTATTTTACTTTATGTTTTGCTACGTACACTGTTTTGTACTTTTGTTAATTCACAAGATTTTGTTTCTCACAATATCGTTACCAACACCCCAGCATTATATTACTCCATACCTTACAATTATCAACACATGCATACGCGAATGTAATGATGTACGTCTAAACTTGTAAGCCGGGCACATTATATTTTATATTATTATTTTAAATATAAAACTCTTATGCCGTTACTATAATAAAAGGACTAATAAAATTATAGAATACAAGGCGAGGACATTGAACTTAAACTCCATATTGTAAGAAAACACCGACAAAATACTAAGATATCTTACATAACCTACGTATTCTAACAAAAACTATTTAATAAAGAATGCATCATTAATTATTCTGTTTGCTTTGCATAAAACATAGCGACATAACAGAAAGTTAATGAAGTTAATGCTCATATAGAGCCATAAATTACTATGTTTATCCGCTTGTCTATTATGCTGAAGTTTCAGCCTACCATAAGGAGGTCACGAGCAGTAATAGTACACTACGTGCACTTACCAGGACATAGTACACGTCCCCTTACCGTAGAGTGGTAGGGGCTTATTGTCGGCATAAAGTCACCATTAACAGATAACAATAAGAACAAATAAAACAAAAGATTAAAAAAAAACAATTAAAAATAAAAAGCCCAATGATAGGGGCCAAACCCAAGTTGCATCTCAGTGAAGACCATGTGAGCAACCCACTAGCCCAAGTCAAAACCTCTGTCCAGCCAACGTCACACCACCTGTGCCGGAACAACGTCATTGTTGCCGGAACAACGTCATTGTTGCCAGAGAACTAGCCTAACCTCAGCCCTCGATAAAGACCCAACGCTAGATCCACGATGCGCATGAGGCTAGAGTGAAGAGAAAATGACCTTAGAGCAGCACGATCTGCCATCCACAACATATTCGGTCCTAGACTTACCGTCCATACAATAGCAGTCAGCGCCAACACTCGAACCATCTCTTATCAATCCTCTGATATGCTCCAACCACGGCGGAGATCCAAGCAACCAACCTATCAAGTCGCAACCCCTAACCTTTTCAAGCACTATGAGCAAACCTTCAAAATTCACTGACACGACCCGCCCCGAATTTCACTCTGAACCCGGAGTAAATCGTGTGGGGACCACCTCCAAGGAAAGATTTACCGCAAAATTCGGTACAACCTCCCTTGAAAATGGACAACCCTTCCAATAGAAACCTGCAAACACTTCTAAAGGTTCCAAATCCAACCTTAACTTCTGGAGGCTTCGTGCTCCCCAAAAACAATCACCACCAACAGATAATAAACATTATCTAAGATAATATACATCATCCGTCAAATATTCTAAAATATCTACAAGCTTTCACCCATAACCAAAAATATATACATTAAACCCAAGTATTCAGAGCTACTAGACACTAGCGGAAATAAGAAAAGACAAGTAGGCTAAACAGGTAACCTACTGGTGAAAAGTGATGGAAATACGGGTGATTATGCCTCGTCTCCTACTAGATCCAATCCGAACTCTGCAGACTAGGCATTTTAAAACGAAATGCCCAGGGGAAGACATTTAATAACGTTAGAGTGAGTGAACAAAAATAATTTAATAATAAACAATTTATGCATTCCCATTTTAATTTCATAGAAAAATATATTGTATGCGGCAGCTCAAAAGCGCTCGATTCATAATCTGACAATTTCACGACTAGTCACAGACTCAAATAAAATGGAGCCTCTCTGGCTGAACTATATATAAACATATATTCGTATGTATCTACACCCGTCAGACTCGTTGTATGAATCCTAGAAACAATTTAGAAAAATAGAAATTCATACAAGGCTACAACGCTGACGTCTAACGCTCACGTTGCGCCATAATGGTATTTTTCCTCATTATGACCGAAAAGGACGGTGTATATATACGTGTAGACTCCCTATATGAAAACCTAAATAAACCGAAAAAGAAAGAAGTTTTCATATAGGGCTATGACGCTTGTGTCTAACACTCACGACACGCCATAATGGTATTTTACTTCATTATGACAGACCAAACACATATGGCTAGCTAGCATTTATATACATACTATTCTCATAAAATCCAAAACATATATATCCACCGAAAATCTCATTTTCGAGATCTCTCCAAAGAAGGAAAAATTGTCAAATAGGCGATAAATCAATAAATCTCATCAGAAGAAATAAATGATTAATAAAATCATTCATCGCATGCTTTTTATTTAAAACAAAGGTCCACTCACACATTAGGCCTAAGCCTGATGACGCTCCGAGGCTTCTTCTGCACGGGCCTCCTCACGTCCTGTTCCAAATATATAATTAATTTACCAACTAAATTCCAGTATTTGATAAAATAGGCAAAATTAATCGTGAGCCATAAATACGCTCATCATTACCTAACTTCGATATTCTTAAATCGAAACGATCCAAACTTTTATATCATACTCGGCAGTCGTAAATACGACCTTTTTCAGAAATTGATTTAAATCCTACGGTCGGATTTTACATTATTTAACCGCCAAAATACCAAACTTCGGAAATTCACAAACCTATTCAAAACTCGTCTGAAAATTCTAAAACTCATTCCATTAAACTCCTCATAAAAATCTCCACCAAAAACAATTTTTCAGCGGCGGCCGGAGGCCGATTCCGGCGATGTCTAAAATCTACCAAATTTTAACAGTAGCTTCCTCTCAACATCCCAAACAACTTTCATAACTATCACTAAGTCCAATTTCAAGCCTAACTAGGTCAATCGAACGAAAATATCCAAAAAGCCCTAGAATTTCAACTTCAATTTCTCCTTACCGAGCTCAAGAGGGATCGAGCCTTTTGGAGGGGTTGTTGCACGGGAGGAGAGCTACAAAACCGTACCAAGCTTGCCCGGATTGGTGGCCGGAGGAGGGAGTTCTGGCGACGGAAAGCTCAAGACAGTCGCGCCTTTCGGGCGGCACCACTCTTTCACGGTGGCGGTACACGGCTGGTCACCGGCCCAGAAAGAGAGAGGGGACGGCGAGGGTCCGAACGGGACCAGTCCGGCGATCTCTGGTGGCCGGACGGCGGCAGGCCACGTCGGGGAAGTTCCGGCAGCGGGAGGGAAAATGGGGAGAGAGAGAGAGAAAACGTCGGAGAGAGAGAGAGAGAGAGGAGAGAGAAAGAAAAGAGTTTTGGCCTCACCCATCCGGCCCAACTCTTCTATATACAACCCAAATCCAAAATTTAACACCCCCAAAAATAATACCCTAATAAAATTACCTTTTACTAGCTAAAATTTACTATTTTTTACCGTCGTTACATTTTTCTCCTACGAATAACTCTCCGAAATAATCGTCCCTCAAAACCCCTCTAGGGACCAATTAAACTATAACTCAATGTCGAAGACGGTAAAAATTCTTATTATAATCAAGCTAGTAAATAAGATAAAATTTTACGGGTCGGGATGTGACAATTCTCCCCTCTTTATAAAAATTTCGTCCTCGAAATTTACATACCTGTCATTCGAAGAGGTAGGGATACTGCTGCATCATTTGCTCCTCTAATTCCCAAGTAGCTTCTTCTACTTGATGACTTCTCCAGAGCTTCTTGACAAGTGGGATTGTCTTGTTCCTAAGTATTTGCTCATTTCGGTCGAGAATCTGAACCGGTTCCTCTTCATAGGACAAATCTCTCGTCAAACTGATCGGTTGCTCTTGCAGCACATGAGAAGGATCGACAATATATTTGCGAAGCATGGATACATGAAACACATTATGTATCCTGGCTAATTCTGGAGGCAAAGCTAACCGATAAGCAAGTGAGCCAACTCGCTCTATAATCTCATAAGGGCCAATATACCACGGACTAAGCTTCCCACGCTTACTGAAACGTACAACCCCTTTCCAAGGAGATAATTTCAAGAACACCCAATCACCCACTTGAAACTCAAGATCTTTCCTACGGACATCTGCATAACTCTTCTGCCTACTTTGAGCGGCCTTGAGTCTATATCTAACCACTTTAATCTTCTCATTTGTCTCATGGATTAACTCTGGGCCACAAAGCTCTTTTTTCCCCACTTCATTCCAACATAAAGGCGTACGACATTGTTTCCCATAAAGCGTCTCAAAGGGAGCCATACTAATGCTAGAATGATAGCTATTATTATAAGCAAATTCCATCAAGGATAGATTTTTATCCCAACTCCCTCTGAACTGCAAGGCACAAGCTCTCAACATATCCTCCAAAGTCTGAATAGTCCTCTCGGACTGCCCATCAGTTTGAGGATGAAAAGCAGTGCTGAAATGTAATCGGGTACCTAAAGCTGCTTGAAGAGCTCCCCAGAATTTAGAAGCAAATCTAGGATCTCGATCTGACACTATTGATTCAGGCACACCATGAAGCCTCACAATTTCATTCACATAAAGTTCCGCCAATTTATCCAATTTATCCAATTTCCCACTGGCAAGAAATGTGCAGACTTGGTGAGTCTATCCACAATCACCCAAATGCCGTCATGCCCTTCACGGGTACGAGGTAAACTGAAAACAAAATCCATGGTGATGTGGTCCCACTTCCACACTGGAATAGGCAACGGCTCAAGCAATCCAGAAGGCTTCTGCCTGTCAGCTTTTACTTGTTGGCAAATCAGACATCTACTCACAAAAGCTGCTATTTCCCTCTTCATGTTTGGCCACCAATAATAATCTTTCAAAATCCGATACATTTTTGTGCTACCCGGATGAGCTGCATAAGCGGAACTATGAGCTTCCTCTAATATCTCACTCTTCAACTCTTCATTTCTTTTTGGAACACAAAGCCGATTCTTAAACAATAAAGTCTCATCCCTTCTAACTGAAAAATGATCGGCTGCGGCTCCGCTCAAAGCTCTTTCTATCAATTGAACTATGGAAGGATCATTATTCTATGCTTCCCGTACTCTATCAACCAAAACTGGCCTCACATGAAAACTAGCTACCAAGGCACCAACCTCATCTACTGCCAAATCCACTCCTGTAGCTCGCAACTCACTAAGAAGTGGAACATGAACCGTCCTCAAGTGAGACAAGGATATGGAGGATTTCGACTAAGAGCATCAGCTACCACATTAGATTTTTCAGGATGATACTCGATAGTGCAATCATAATCACTAATCAACTTCATTCACCTTCTCTGTCTCAAGTTTAGCTCTCTTTGAGTGAATACATACCGAAGACTCTTGTGATCGGTAAAAATCTGAAACTTGGCTCCATAAAGATAATGTCTCCACAACTTGAGAGCAAAAACTACCGCTGCAAGCTCCAAATCATGAGTAGGATAATTCCCCTCGTGCGGCTTTAATGCCTGGAAGCATAGGCAATAACTCGCTCATGCTGCATCAATACCCCACCTAGACCACGTCCAGAAGCATCACAAAAGACCACATACTCCCCACTATCATCCGGAAGTGCCAAAACATGAGCACTAATCAAATGATTCTTCAATTCTTGAAAACTTTGCTCACACTCATCAGACCATTCAAATTTAACACTCTTCTTGGTCAACCTTGTAAGAGGAGCAGCAATCCTTGAAAAATCTTGCACAAAACACCGATAATAACCTGCTAATCCAAGAAACTACGGATCTCCGTCACAGTGGTGGGTCTTCTCCAATTTGACACCGCTTCCACCTTTTGGGAATCTACACTAACTCCTTCTGCCGAAACCACATGGCCCAAAAATCCCACTTTATCTAGCCAAAACTCACACTTGCTTAACTTAGCATATAACTGGGAATTCCTCAAAGTCCGCAATATTATTCTTAGATGTTTGACATGCTCCTTCTCACTTTTTGAGTAAACCAAAATATCATCTATGAATACGATCACGAAACGATCAAGATATGGACTAAACACCCTATTCATGAGATCCATAAAAGCAGCAGGTGCGTTAGTAAGTCCAAATAGCATCACCATAAATTCATAATGACCATAACGTGATCGAAAGGCGGTCTTGACTATATCACTCTCCATGATCCGTAATTGATGATACCCAGATCTCAAGTCAATCTTGGAGAAAACAGAAGCACCCCTCAACTGATCAAATAAATCATCGATCCGAGGCAACGGATATTTATTCTTCACTGTGATCTGATTCAACTTCCTATAGTCAATGCATAGTCTCATGGTGCCATCTTTCTTCTTAACAAACAATACCGGAGCACCCCATGGAGACATGCTAGGCCGAACAAAACCCTTGTCTACCAACTCTTGCAATTGAGTCTTCAACTCTTTCAACTCCGCTGGAGCCATTCTGTAAGGTGCCTGAGAGATAGGCATAGTTCCGGGAAGTAATTCTATAGAGAAGTCTATCTCCCTTGCAGGAGGCAAACCAGGCAACTCCTCAGGAAAAACATCCGGAAACTCTCTTACTATAGAAATATCTTCTACTCCCAAAACTCCCATACTTATATCCACCACATGAGCAAAATACACCTGACAGCCTTTATTTAATAATTTCCTTACAGCAACAGCGGAAATTAGGCAACTCGAAATAACATCTCTTCCCCTTGAAAAGCAACCTCAAATCCACTTGGACTTCGAAGCACCACTACTTTCTGAAAACAATCTATTAAAGCTCTATATGCTTCCAAAAAGTCAATCCCTAAGATCACATCAAACTCCACTATTTCTAAAGGAATTAAATCGGCCTTGAAATTAAATCCCTCTACTAAAACTTCACATCCACTAAACACCCAATTAATTCTCATCACCTCACCAGAGGGTAGAGACACATGCCACTTGCCTGGAAGAGACGATGATGACACATTGGCATGGAGAGCAAATCTACTAGACATGAATGAATGCGTGGCTCCAGGATCAATTAAAGTACATGCAGGCTGACTAAAAATTAATAACGTACCAATGATGATATCTGGAGAAGTACGTTCTTCCTGCTGGGTCATAGTATGCAATCTAGCGCGAGTCATAGGACGTCCACGCTGACCACTGCCCCGCTGAGAGCCACCTCTGACCGTACAACTGCCTTGGGCACTACTACTAGAACTCTAGCTGAAGACTGACCAACTGACTGAGTAGGGGTAGGGGTGGTCCTCTGAGCCAACAATGGGCAATCTCTCCTGAAGTGATCCAGACTACCACACTCATAGCACCTAGAAAACTGCTGCTGCCCATAAGAATAAGTCTGGCTACCGGATGATCCACCTTGGAAACTGCCACTAGAACCATACCGTCTAGACTGCTGCCTACAGAAATAACTCCGAGAAGGTGTCCTGAAACGTCCTATATTTCTGTTCCGAGTACCAGAGCTCAATCCCCCACTATTACCACTACCAGCAGAAGACCCAGAAGCGGATGATGAAGCAGCCTTCTTGGATGGACCCTGACTGGGGCCACTGTAATCACGAGGCCGAACACCATATGTCCCCCTGGACTCAATGGCCATGGCTGCACCAACTGCATCCATAAAAGTCGGGTAAATTACCCCCGTCATCTTGTCTGCATACACTTCACCAAGTGCTCCAATGAACATCTCAATCCTAGTCTTCTCATCAGAAACCAAATATGACATATGGTAGCTCAGGGAAGTGAATCTTTCTTGGAACTCTATGATCCCCTCATTATCCCTCTTCGTCATATGGAGGAAATCCGACTAAATTCTGCTGCGGTGGGCATGATTGAAATACTGCCCCAAGAAGAGAGTCTTAAACTGCTCCCACGACATACTCAGAGCATCCTCAACATTGCTGCTGACAAGCGACCACCAGTGATGTGCTGAATCGTCTAGAAAAGTCACTGCCATCTTCACCTTTCTTTCTTCTGGTAACTTAGTGATCGTAAAAGCATTTTCCATCTTATCCACCCAATTGTGAGCATCAAGGGGTCCCTTGGCACCCTTGAACTCTCTGGCTCCAGCCTCATAAACTTCTCTCCTTTTCACCGCATGAGGTTGTGGAGCTCGATCTATGACAACCCTCAGCAAATTTCCAATATCATCAACCAATCCCCTGACCTCATGGCCCTCATTGGCATTGGTCGAAGTAGCCACACGGGTTTGCCGTGGGCGCCTAGGAGGCATAGTACCTGAGGAAGAAAATATTTAGCAGTCCATAAACAAGACTAACTCAACTATCACACATACCCAATAACACATAGCACCAAAAGCATAAAATGCCAATGAATCCACCGCGGACGGATCATCACTCTATAGACACTATGTGGTATTTAGGCAAATATGATAGTGACAAGGAAGCAGAAAAAGGAAACCTAAAGCTCTGATACCAACTGACACGACCCGCCCCGAATTTCACCCTGAACCGGAGTAAATCGTGCGGGGACCACCTCCAAGGAAAGATTTACCGCAAAATTCGGTACAACCTCCCTTGAAAATGGACAACCCTTCCAATAGAAACCTGCAAACACTTCTAAAGGTTCCAAATCAAACCTTAACTTCTGGAGCCTTCATGCTCCCCAAAAACAATCACCACCAACAAGATAATAAACATTATCTAAGATAATATACATCATCCGTCAAATATTCTAAAATATCTACAAGCATTCACCCACAACCAAAAATATATACATTAAACCCAAGTATTTAGAGCTACCAGACACTAGCGGAAATAAGAAAAGACAAGTAGGCTAAACAGGTAACCTACTGGTGAAAGGTGGTGGAAATACGAGTGACTATGCTTCGTCTCCTACTAGATCCAATCCGAACTCTGCAGACTGGGCATTTTAAAACGAAAGGCCCAGGGGAAGACATTTAATAACGTTAGAGTGAGTGGACAAAAATAATTTAATAATAAACTATTTATGCATTCCCATTTGAATTTCATAGAAAAATATATTGCATGCGGAAGCTCAAAAGCACTCAATTCATAATCTGACAATTTCACAACTAGCACTGGCTAGTCACAGACTCAAATAAAATGGAGCCTCTCTGGCTGAACTATATATAAACATATATTCGTATGTATCTACACCAGTCAGACTCCTTGTATGAATTCTAGAAACAATTTAGAAAAATAGAAATTCATACAAGGCTACAACGCTGGCGTCTAACGCTCACGTTGCGCCATAATGGTATTTTTCCTCATTATGACCGAAAAGGACGGTGTATATATACGTGTGGACTCCCTATATGAAAACCTAAATAAACCGAAAAAGAAAGAAGTTTTCATATATGGCTATGACGCTTGTGTCTAACACTCACGACACGCCATAATAGTATTTTACCTCATTATGACAGACCAAGCACATATGGCTAGCTAACATTTATATACATACTATTCTCATAAAATCCAAAACATATATATCCACCGAAAATCTCATTTTCGGGATCTCTCCAAAGAAGGAAAAATTGTCAAATAGGCGAGAAATCAATAAATCTCATCAGAAGAAATAAATGATTAATAAAATCATTCATCGCATGCTTTTTATTTAAAACAAAGGTCCACTCACAAATTAGGCCTAAGCCTGATGACGCTCCGAGGCTTCTTCTGCACGGGCCTCCTCACGTCCTGTTCCAAATATATAATTAATTTACCAACTAAATTCCAGTATTTGATAAAATAGGCAAAATTAATCGTGAGCCATAAATACGCTCATCATTACCTAACTTCGATATTCTTAAATCGAAACGATCCAAACTTTTATATCATACTCGGCAGTCGTAATATAACCTTTTTCAGAAATTGATTTAAATCCTACGGTCGGATTTTACATTATTTAACCGCCAAAATACCAAACTTCGGAAATTCACAAACCTATTCAAAACTCGTCCGAAAATTCTAAAACTCATTCCATTAAACTCCTCATAAAAATCTCCACCAAAAACAATTTTTCAGCGGCGGCGCTGGCGGCGGCGGCCGGAGGCCGATTCCGGCGACGTCCAAAATCTAACAAATTTTAACAGTAGCTTCCTCTCAACATCCCAAACAACTTTCATAACTATCACTAAGTCCAATTTCAAGCCTAACTAGGTCAATCGAACGAAAACATCCAAAAAGCCCTAGAATTTCAATTTCGAATTTCTCCTTACCGAGCTCAAGAGGGATCGAGCCTTTTGGAGGGGTTGTTGCACGGGAGGAGAGCTACAAAACCGTACCAAGCTTGCCCGGATTGGTGGCCGGAGGAGGGAGTTCTGGCGACGGAAAGCTCAAGGCAGTCGCGCCTTTCGGGCAGCACCACTCTTTCATGGCGGCGCTACACGGCTGGTCACCGGCCCAGAAAGAGAGAGGGGACGGCAGGGGTCCGAACGGGACCAGTCCGGCGATCTCTGGTGGCCGGACGGCGGCAGGCCACGTCGGGGAAGTTCCGGCAGCGGGAGGGAAAATGGGGAGAGAGAGAGAAAACGTCGGGAGAGAGAGAGAGAGGAGAGAGAAAGAAAAGAGTTTTGGGCCTCACCCATCCGGCCCAACTCTTCTATATACAACCCAAATCCAAAATTTAACACCCCCAAAAATAATACCCTAATAAAATTACCTTTTACTAGCTAAAATTTACTATTTTTTACCGTCGTTACATTTTTCTCTTACGAATAACTCTCTGAAATAATCGTCCCTCAAAACCCCTCTAGGGACCAATTAAACTATAACTCAATGTCGAAGACGGTAAAAAATTCTTATTATAATCAAGCTAGTAAATAAGATAAAATTTTACGGGTCGGGATGTGACATTCACTGTCGAACACTAGAGCCAGGACGGCCACTACGAACTTAGAAAAAAAGTCTAAAAGGCTTAGTGACACTGCTCGTCTGACGATCACGTACCTAGGACGCGTCGCCGGACAGAAACATAAAAGACAAGAGAAAAACAAGTGACGACAGGGAGTTTTGAAACTCTAGTAGAGGATCACAAGTGACTTATTTGTCAACTTTCCCATTATCACCCTCAAAAACCAAATTCTATCAAGAACAAAATTATGATCTTCAAGTCCATTTCTAGCATTAATTCACTTTCTAAACATCTATGCTTCTTAGAATGCATAATGTGACCGGGGACAAAACTTTCAACAAAATAATTAACTTCGATTATATATGATTTTTTTTAATTCACTTCATTAGTCTGTTTATGGATGGTCTCACCACATAGATTGATATTTATGATATATTCGTGTTGAATATTTTTTAATAACCATACATATGCATGCCCTTATTCTTATATATCAAATGTTGTAGACGATATATACATGTTTATGTATATGAGACAACCAACAACTCAAAAAGGTACATCAAACTCAATCTAACCGATTTTTTTGTCGTTGTTAAATTTGAAAAAAAAAAGAAGGTATTGCGTAAATATAAGAAGGCATAAACATATGAGACAACAATATTACATAAAATGCATACATTTCAAGCTCCGAAAAAACCTAACTACAAGCACGACTTCTAGAACCCCAATAAGGCCAATAACATAGAAGTGGTGGTAAACACTTTGCTTTTTTGTAGTTATAGAATTTTACAAATGGACTTACTATGTCATGGTGGATTGATGATGAATGTCATGGTGGATTGATGATGACTTTGAAGATGTACTCAAATATCTTAGGCTCAAGTAAACATTAGATATCTACCTTATCTATTTTCCTCACGGAGCTTTTTATAAGATGGAGCGAAAATGGTGGGAAGAAGATTAAAAGAGAAGTTTAAAAATGGTAATCAACATAAAAACATATTGTTTGAGAAGTTATGGGAGCTTCAAACCAGGTACCATAACAACTCAAACATTCAATAACTCCACTGGTACGGCTAAAATAGCCTCACAATTTAACCTGCAAAAGATTGTTAATTGTAGTATAAAGAAGCAAGGATCGTTCATTGCCAGAGATTGAGGGTATTTAATTTTGCACAACACAAATAATGTCACAAAAGTGTCTACTGTTCCTGACAAACAGCAGACTAAAATATAATTAACTACCTAATCTACACTACTCAGAAAATTATGAAAATTTATAAAACTAAACTAAACACACAGAAGAACACGCACACAAAATTTGAGGGGATTTGGAGTTTGTTTACTATACTAAATAAATCACGAAAAACAGAAGACAGAAGAATAAGAAAACAGTTTTGACTTTATTGTTTGAGAAATATGATAGAGAAGAGGTTAGGGATTTAGGAAATTCACCACCGAATATGCTTCAAAACAAAGTCCACACAACCAAGATTCCAATTACCAAGTTATGAAAAGGTTCAATCAAGAATAAACCGTGAACGCACTGCGTAAATTCTTACTACTTCCCTTATCTACTTAAGTAAGATGAACGCACCATTACTAAGCTTTTAGAATAACCAATCAAGGTATAGACGCTATCTTATCAACAAATTATTCTAAGTATTAAGATTAATGGAAGTGATTGAACAAGTATGCAAAACTAGTGTGAAACGCCTACCTAGCATGCAAGTCTCTCTATTTGGTTTCACCTATTGTCCTATAGGTTTTACTACCTTGAATTAAGCCGTATTAACCGTTTAGGAGATTAAACAACCTAATTCTAGCCCCACTCACAAGTTCATAATGTTCTATGTATGCATCCATGAACATAAACAAGCAAGAGTTCCCTATAAACCAAAACCAAACAGACAATCCAACTAAGTAATTACGAAATCAAGGTTGTAGAACAAAGTTTATTGCATAATTCGGGGCTTCAAACCTCCACCCCTAACTAAAATAAACTAGCCACACATCGTTGTAGAAATCACACAAAGAAAATAATTCGAAAGTTAAAGATTACAAAGGGAAGAAGAAAACTGTGAATGGAAGGAATGACGATGATCTTGGCGACTTCTCCTTGATGAATTCTTGTGCAATGCAGCAACGTGAAGGCTCTCTTGCAGTATGACGGCTTCTGCCCTTCTAGTATTATGGTTTTTCTTTAAATAGTTTCAAAGTCTTCAAAGCTTCATTTTCAGACTATGTTTCCTTCTTTGACTAGAATCAATGTTTAGGCCATCTTTTGAATGTCTTCCACATATAATCTGGACTTGGCTTTTGGAAAAATTATATTAATAATGCCACTCTTCAAAATCGTGCAAAAACCCCCAAGAAATATTCTCAGAAACCAGCCCAAACACTGCCTCGAACTTGACTGCTGCACAGCTTTCCCGGAACTGCTGATTTTCTGTCCAACTTTGGAGCTTCATAACTCCCAGATGACATCACCGATTTGGATGATTCTTGAGTCCAAATTGATCTACAAATGCTCCTCTACAAATCTGGGCAGTCATCTTGGTGAAAACATTCTCGGAACCGCATGGAAATAAGCCTTGAAAACCGGAGAAAATAAGCAGAAACCAGTTTTCAGCTTTTTGTGTTGGCAGCTTCTGTTTTGGTGAAGTGGTTTCATCGCCTTTCCTTGATATTTTTGACCATGTGAGTGATCAATCTCCATACTTGACATCTCTACTTCGTATTGGAAGCATTGCTTGCATCACTTGAGCACATATTTGCATTATCATGCTCCACGAAGTACCTAAGAAAATAACAAAGTTAAAATGATCTTTTTAAAGAAAAATAACCAAGTTAAATGCAAAGGTTAAACTATAAAATCGTCGCATTTTATGCTCCTATCATCCACCATTCTCATTTTATTTCGAAAGATTCAACTAAATATTAAGCTTCATAGTCAAATCAAGAAGATACATAAAAAAAATTCAAGGTTGACCATAATTTTCTCCTCAAGTTATGTTCTAGGCATCACTTCTCGATTGCACTTCAACATCATTTCTAGGTTGTGGGCATAAATATCATTTACCCGAGAAGAGAAATATAAAATTATAAAGTTTAAAAATGAAAATTTTCTTTAGAGAGAAAGTTGAACAGAAGAAGTTAATTCATTGATAAAACCAATCATGCTAAAAGTCTGCAACCCTGATGAACTATTAAACTATATGACCTTATGAAATGTTACATATTGGCCGTGTTAATGGACCAGAAACGATGAGAAGTACTTTATAAGATAAGTTTAAAAATGATGCATGATTAACTTAAAAGTATATTGCTAAAGAAGTTATGTGTGAACTTCAAACCAAATAACATAATAACTTAAACATTCAATAAATTCATCCTTCTCTTTTTATTTCGGAAGTTTCAATTAAATATACAACTACAACTAAGCTTCATAAATTAAGATGATACAAAGCACTCTAGGGTTGCCCATAATTTTCTATCCTCAAGTTATATTCTAGGCATCACTTCTCAATGCACTTAAACATCATTTTTAGGTTGTGAACATAAACATCGTTTATCAGAAAAGTGAAATATAACAAAGTTTAAAAATGAAATTTCTTTTATAGAGAATTTTGAACATAAGAAGTTAACCCGTCATTAATAAAAGCTAACATGCTAAAAGTCTGAAACACTGATGAACGATTAAATTATTTATGAACTTATAAAGTGTTATATATTGGTCGTGCCTATGGATCTGAGACTATATATATATATATATATATATATATATATATATATATATATATTCAAACTTAACCATATGTCTCCAACATTGTAGCTAAACTCAACCATATACATTAAATTTTATCAGTTGAAAGTAAATGCGCAAGTGATTGTTAAACATATTATACGCATGTTCGCATAGTGATTGTACACTTTTTCATTTCTTACAACAAGGTTAGTTTGCTGCAAAAGTAATACAAAAGCTTAAAAAACAAGTAATAGTCTAACTGAATAACTTAAGCTAGCATTCAAATTCATTGAAACTGCAGCATTTATAACTCTGTTCACAACCATCTCAATACTAATCCATTGTATTGAACATGACCGTCTATTGGAGACGTGGCGGGAGCTCGAGTTAGCTTGGGGCAGGGCGAAGAGATAAGTTAGTCATCACCACCTCGTTGCATCTCTCACACCTTAATTTGACTGGGTGAGCAAGACAAGGATCAGCCCAGGTGTCGGTGGCTTTGCATCAACCAACTCTTCATCTATAGGTGGAGCATGGGAATAACTACATTATCTCATTCAATCTCCGAACTCGGTATAGAAGAATTTGTAGATGTTGCTGAAGACTGAAACCATGATTGTGTAAATAGCAACTTGTCACTATATATATATATATATATATATATATATATATATATATATATTCAAACTTAACCATATGTCTCTAACATTGCAGCTAAACTCAACCATATACATTAAATCTTATCAGTTGAAAGCAAATGCGCAAGAATTCGTAGATGTTGCTCAAGACTAAAACCATGATTGTGTAAATAGCAACTTGTCACTATCTGCAAAACATATTTCATTTATTGCTCGTTCAATTTTTCGAGTTTATGGTTTAATATAAATCAGAAGTCATTTTCTTTCAATCGTAATAAAAGTATGTTATGATTAGTAAGGTCTCTTTTCTTATATATGGTATACAACTAGAGATTAGAAGAAGTTTAAAAATGATATAACGTACTTATAAACATATTATACGCATGTTCGCATAGTGATTGTACACTTTTTCATTTCTTACAACAAGGTTAGTTTGCTGGAAAAGTAATATGAAAGCTTAAAAAACAAGTAATAGTCTAACTGAACAACTTAAGCTAGCATTCAAATTCATTGAAACTGCAGCATTTATAACTCTGTTCACAACCATCTCAATACTAATCCATTGTATTGAACATGACCGTCTATTGGAGACGTGGCGGGAGCTCGAGTTAGCTTGGGGCATCGGCGAAGAGATAAGTTAGTCATCACCACCTCGTTGCATCTCTCACATCTTAATTTGACTGGGTGAGCAAGACAAGGATCAGCCCAGGTGTCGGTGGCTTTGCATCAACCAACTCTTCCTCTATAGGTGGAGCATGGGAATAACTACATTATCTCATTCAATCTCCGAACTCGGTATAGAAGAATGTATCTCTTGCCTCCCGGAGGGTTAGATAAGTTCTCCATGAAGTAAGAGAGATGAGAGAAGAAGAGACAGACAAGCAAGTCCCGCATGGTCGTCGTTCCCCTAGTCGCCACCGTCATTGATCATTTGGACAAAGTTCTTAGGCACGCCGGCCTCAACCCCCTAGACAAGGTTCACCTCCTGGACACTGTTCACCTTCTTGCCGGCCTCAACCCTCTGGCTCACCTCTTCTTTCTTCTCGTCATCATCATTAAACCACTCCACCGGTGGCCACCCCTCAAATTTAGTACAGTGACTGTCAATACTAGAAAAGCCATAGTATTCAGCCATCTCCCAATGTTCTTCAAACCTCACGGTTACCATCCACCTAAAACACATGCAGTAATTAAAAGGCATTAGTCAAATTCCAAAAGATATACATGTCCAAAACATCATCCAACCAAATCTTATTGACAACTTACATATATATTTTTGACCAAATTCCATTGATCACTTGAAAGTGAAAATTGACATTTACGTACGTAACAACTTAAGATGATAAAATAAATATTTGAATTTTGAAAGCAACTTTCATTAAACAAGCTAGTTTAGTAGTAAAAAACCTCTCCCTAGTTTATAGTTCCCTAATATAAAATTTTGGTCATCTTAGAAACAGTAAAGTATTACACAGACATGACAAACAAAGACTAACTAAAAAGTCTAGAAGCATTAATTTACACACCATAAACCAATATCAAACATACACCACTACACCAGCATAACACTTATAAATATAATATAAACAGAGTCAAGGCAAAGACTAACTAAAAAGGTCTAGAAGCAGTAATTTACACACCACAAACCAATATCAAACATACACCACTACACCAGCATAACACTTATAAATACAATATAAACAGAGTTAAGGCAGGACATGCAAGAGAGAGTACTAACTTCTTATAACTTAGCTATCAACCTACATATTTACACAAGAGTCACAAACCCAGCCAGATTTATTTAAGATGAATGTCAGAGAAAAGTAAGATATATACTATGTTATTTATGTTTAGAAGTTGTACTCACATTATGGTTGCAACTATGATAGTATATATGTAATCTGATTATGTTTATGTGGATTATTATACAGTAGAATGGGTTGTAGATTACAGTTTCCGGTTTGATATGTTCTTTAATATGTTATTAAAGGGAAATCTTTGAGGTTGACCTTTGGCAAAGATTTCGTTAATGTTCTAATGAGTCAATGTTATGTTTAAGTGTTTATGTATTATTATGGAGTTAGAAATGCAGTGAGATGAAAATATGAGTATAATACTTGTCATCAAAGACTTTACTTGGTGTAGCATGACTCAAGCATGTTTTCAAAAAATTAATGTTTAAGAAAAAAAAACTGGTGTTTGGTTTTCCTTCTCAGTTGGCGGATTGTTTGATTTTTATTTCGTTAAACATGTTTTAATTTTCCATTGATGAAGACTAAGTTTATTTGAGGTTCATGTAATGTTTGTTGTATTGTTTGTAGTGTTTTGTTAAACTTGTTGGAAAGTTTGTAGATGATCTTCTAACATTACTTAAACATGTATTCAAAAATTTAATATTTAAGAAATACTAGTGTTTGGTTTGCCTTCTTAGTTGGCGGATTGTTTGATTTTTATTTCGTTAAACTTGTTGGTGATGGATTGGTGGTGACTTTGAAGATGTGCACAAATATTTTAAGCTCAAGCAAGCATTAGATATCTACCTTATTTATGTGCCTCATGAAACTTTTCGTAAGATGGAGTAGAAACGGTGAGAAATAGTTTAGAAAATAAGTTTAAAAATGATGATTAACTAAAAACATATTGCTGAAGAAGTTGTGTGTGAGCTTCAAATCAAGTAACATAACAACTTAAAACATTCATTAAATTCATTATTCTTTTTTTATTTCGGAAGTTTCAACTAAATATACAACTATAACGATGTTCAACTAAAATCATATCGTTGGAGAGAAGTTATGTGTGAGCTTCAAACCAAGTAACATAACAACTTAAAACATTCATTAAATTCATCATTCTTTTTTTATTTGGAAGTTTCAAATAAATATACAACTACAACTAAGCTTCATAAATTAAGATGATACAAAGCAATCTAGGTTGCCCATAATTTTCTCCTCAAGTAATATTCTAAACATCACTTCTCAACTGCACTTAAACACGTACATTTCTAGGTTGTGGACATAAACATCGTTTACCCGAAAAGAGAAATAAAAACTTACAAAGTTCGAAAATGAAAATTTCATTTATAGAGAATATTGAACATAAAAAGTTTACCCGTCATTAAAAAAAGCTAGCATGCTAAAAATCTGAAACGTAAATGAACTATTAAACTATATATGAACTTATAAAGTGTTATATATTGGTTGTGCCAGAGAATATCAGACTATCCTAGGAGACTAATGGAGACTATCTATGTATATGTATATGTCTGTATGTATAAGGTTAACCATATACTTGCAGCGTTGCAGCTAAACTCAACCATATTCATCAAATCTCATCAGTTGAAAGCAATATATGCACATAATTCACATATGTTTCTCAAGACTAAAACAATGATGGTGTAAATGACAACTTGTCACTATTTGCAAAATGTATTTCCTTTATTACTCATTCAACTTTTCGAGCTTGTGGTTTAATATGGATCAAATGTCTTCTTCTTTCATTCGTAAAAGAAAAATGTTATGACTAATAAGGTCTGTTCTCTTATATACGGTATATAACTATATATTAAAAAAAGTTTAAAAATGATACAACGTACTTATAAACATATATATTGTATGTATGGTTCACATATTGATTGTACACTCTTTCTATTTCTTAGAGCAAGATTAGTTTGCTGGAAAAATAATATGGAAGCTTCAAAAACAAGTTACAATCTAACAGAACAATTTAACCATTCAAATTCATCATTCTCTTTTTATTTTTGAAGTCCCAACTAAATATAACTACAAATAAGCTTCACAGTTCAAACTAAGAAGATACACAAAAACAATTGAGGGTTGCCCATAATTTTCTCCTCAAGTTATGTTCTAATAGACATCATTTCTCGACTGCGCTTCAACATCATTTCTAGGTTGATCACAACTAGTCTTATGATTACTGAAGACCATTTCCATCTCTCCAAAGACCTTCCTTTAGTCTCTGGCAAGAAGAAAAAGAAGAAAACCCAAGCCAACACAGACATCCCTGCAAACATAAAAAATGTCCCTCCTATTGTAATTGCCTTATAAATCGGAATAAAACTCATTGAAACTGTAGCATTTATAACTCTGTTCACAGCCACCCCAATACTAGTACCTTGCGCCCTCAACTTTGAGGGGAAAATCTCAGCGCTATAAACCCATGTAATTGGCCCAAGTCCAATAGAAAAAAAAGCCACAAATACATACACGGCCACAATGCTGAAACTTAGAGCCCAAGCAAGCTCGTTTTTGGATTTCTCAGCCATGGTCAGTCCAAACCCTAATCCTGCTAGAGATATAATCATCCCTGTAGTGCTCGTCAACAACAACTTCCTCCTACCAACCTTGTCAATCAGAAATGTTGCCAACAATATAAACACAGTCTTCGTCACGCCAATCCCGACTGTGGCAAGCAATAGCATGTCTTTGTTAGTAACTCCAGCTTTTTTGAAGATTCTCGGACTAAACAAAATCACGGATTCTATCCCTGTCGCATGTTCAAAGAAATGAATTCCGATTGCGGCTAGCAAAATTCTCCGGATAGCAGGACTCGGCCTTAGGAACAATTCTTTCCACACCCCTTCTCCGCGATTCTTAAATTATTCTATGCTTCACAACATCAGTTTCGTCAATACCTATCGCCATTTTGATGTCATGAAAACGAGCTTGAGCTTCTTGTTTGGTATTACAAACCAGTTCCAACACTTCCTTAGCCTCCTCTAGACGACCTTGCATCGCTAACCACCTTGGGGACTCTGGCATTTTGAGAATCCCAGTAGCCAAGGCAATTGATGGGACTCCAGCTACCCCAAGCATCAATCTCCAGCCAAGTTTCAAAGCCAGTTTTCCAAAGAAGTAATTTGATACGTACCCGAATAAGAGCCCAATACTGATGCAGAGCTCCGGTAGAGAGGTTAGGGTACCCCGGGAGGTAGGGGATGAAATCTCTGCAGCGTAAACCGGGGCAATCATGAGTGCAAATCCCACACCTATGCCGGAAGTGCACCTGCCGATCATTAGGACGACGTAGTTTGGGCCGTATCCCATTAGAACTGCGCCAACCAAGAAAATTATGGAGGAGAGTAATATGGTGTAACGACGACCAATGTAATCGGAGGTTCTTCCGGCAGCTAAGGACCCGACTAGGGCGCAGAGATTTAAAATTCCGGCGAGGACTCCCACTTGTACGTCACTGATTTTGAGATCTTCTTTAATGAAAATCATTGCCCCACTCATTACAGCAGTATCTGGTTCCAAAACAACACACAAAATTTATACCATATATGTACGTACCCGACTTAAAAATTAAAATGAAATATCCATTTGAATTTTTGATATGGTGATGTACGTGAAGTAACCCTATTTCTTAAAATCTTGTAAAAAAATTATCCAGACTAAATTGAGAGATAACTTGTTCGTTTGATTATAGCGTACTCAAAGTTCATGAACTAATCCGTACGTCGTAAAAAGAGAAAGAGAGAGAGATAGAGAGTAGTACCATAGCCAAATATGATGGAAATTACAGAGGCAACCACAGCGCATGCAAAGGCACTCTTGTTGAACTTATGTGTTGAGGTGCTTTCTGCACTTCCCTTCATCTCCATTTCCATTGATGACACAGCCATAGTTCTTGTTTTATCATGGGCATTCATAACTATGTGTGTTTCAGACTGCAAGTTAACTTCTGTTCTAGTCTATATATGAAGAAGTGAAAGTACTAACTGGCTTCCCCTCTCCACCGATATATGAGAATTCTGCTATGAATATCATTTATCCTTCACTAGTGGTCTATTTATATACTATAATTTAGGAAAGAGATGATTATAAGATGAGAATTAGTTAACAGCTAAATCTTCTAACTGTATTATCTGACGTGAGGATGATTTCAAAAGATGCAAAACACATGCAGTTCTAGCTAGTATGTCTGTGTGTTTGGGAAGATATAAAGAAAAGAAAGAAATAAAATCGTCACTGTCGAAAAAAAAATGAGCCTAATTAAGATTTGAGAGGGAGGCTCATCACGAAGGTCACTATCGAAATTTGAGTAGTGTCATTACGGTAATGGGATTGCCAGTTGTGCCTTTGCCCAACATTAGGTTTGCACTTAATTATTAATTTCTTTTGGCTAAGAAAGTTGCATCTGCAATCTAACCTTACATATTGGGATCATTGATCACGGCATTTTGAAAATGGTTTTTCATATATACTTGATTTTTGTAGCTTTGTACGGTATGGTTGAACAAAAACTTAACATTATCTATTTGGATTAAGCTGAAATAACAATTTTAATTTAGATAAATACCCAGAATTATTTGAATACAACTCTATCAAATCGATCGTTATATCTCTCAACAGGAGTTGGAAACTAGCTCATCTGTTAATTTACCTGATTTAATAAACATGAGTTATTTGTGACAAGGTTCAAGTTTCATAAAAGATAAACCTTAAGCCAATCTTGGACTCCTATTTGGGACGAGAACAAGGTGGATAGTACAACCTTGGGTTTCAGAACCAAATCAAAGGATGGTACGCATTGTACGCACTAGCAGAAAAGTTTGACTGCGGCAGGTAAAACGTAGTAGTGTACGACGGAAAAATGCCTGGAAGATATTGCACTAGTCAGAGATTCATGACTCATGGGTAGATTTCTTTCCTATTCCTTGTGATAGTGATCCTATGGCAAATTAGGATCGATCGACTTCATTTTATATATTCAGCACTACAGAAAGATCAGAGACGATGTAGGTGGGTTGGCAATGAAATAGACAATGAAACCCTAGCTTACGCGAATAGTGGTGATAATTGCACTTGTGATCGATCATTTCCTGCTTATTCTTTCCAAATGTATGTTTTAGGTAAAGCATGAGATAGTATATATCTATCTGACTCTATGATTCCTTTGCTTAATACTAGAAACATTTCATATTGTGGTGTTTTTTTGTGTAGTGGAAACATATGTTATATAAGGTAGGATCTTTATTTGGCCAATCATCAAGTCCGAACGGTAAGTTTATGTCATTTTCGATCATTTCTTGTCAATCTGATTTAGAGCTCTCCAACTTTCGGTAATCCAAGTTCCAAATACCAGTTGTCCATCCATAATTATATTCTATTATCAAAGTGAATGCCATGCCACAACTGGATTAGAATTACGTTTTCAATATCAATGCTTCACTACCTTTCCAGGCATACCTTGTAATAAGATCTAACAAAGATTACTGAACACTGATAGTATTAACATCTTGCATTGCTTAATTATTGTGATTGTAACAGCAATTTAGTTTCTCTGCCGGCAAAAGCTAGGCCCAAAGACCCAAATTACAATATAATTAACAAAACACTACCAAAACTCCAAAGATGGTGTCCAGATAAGGAAGCCCAAAATTTAAAAACTGATCCGAAATCCAAAGCATCCCCCTAACCCTTGTTGTAAATGGTAAAAATAATGGCTCTAGGGTTAGTATTCAAATTTTCAAAACTAAGAAGCAGAGATGTGGTGGGGGTTTGAGTTAGTAGTAGCTCCACCAATGTACTGGCATACTCAGAGCGCACCATGCTGTTCTGAATATAGGACACTGAAGTAGTGTTGTGTAAAAAAGAGGCATCAAGCTTTGCTAGATAAACAGGTCCCGTAGTGCAAAGAGAAAAGGAAAAAAAAGGAACAGGCACTTGCATGCAAAGATGATTCTGTTTTCTTGGATGCCCAGTTTCCCACCTCCTAGCCTGTTCAATAAAATGGCTCTTCCAATCTGGTTGACTTTGCTTCCAATCTAACAATCTGCCTAGCTCAAATAAAGCCAGGCTCTCCTTTACTTGGCACGCTTTAGAAAATCTGATACGCAATGCAAAGCACACTAATGCAAGCATGGAGAAAGAGTAGACAACAAGACTTGCTATTCACTCTCTCTCTCTCTCACTTTCTTGACCACTCCTTTTCTTACAAATTATGAACCACCAAAGACATTACCAGTCATCAACTGCGCTGGGAGAGCCTGGGGCCAAGCTAGCTAGTTTTTCTTGAAGGGTTTGCTTGCTCCAATGCCAATGATCGAGCTTGCTTATTAAAATGAGGGTAGGGGCCTAAAGGCTGCAAGTGTATTCCACTTTCAGATATGAAATTTGGCATTACTCTTTTGACTTTGCATACCAAAGAGAATTAAAACACTTAATCCAAGTTGATATTTTTTTTTCTGGTTCTATGTGGATCTCTGTTCGTCTACCCCAAGCATCGATATCTGAATAGGGACGAATAGTTGATGCTGTCCAGGGGCTACATTACATGCACCTAGATCTCAATGGTGATCATGTTTTTAAAGCTTCAGACAAATAAGAAAATAATGATCGTGTTTTACTCTCCCATTTGCTGGTGTGTCTTGCTCGATCTCTTGGAAGACGGCTTCTGTTGCATTTTATCGCTTCTGGCCAAAACTATTTCAAGAAGATAGAAATGGCAGAAGCAGATAGAGCAGTTCCAGAGGGAAAAAAAGGAGGAGCATCCACCTGTGTATTGTGAGTACGAGACGACAACGACAAGTCGACAAAACATAGCGTCATAGCTTACTCTGTTATTCATTTGACATATCCCACATTACATTATGCTTCCAATACAGGGGAAGTTCTTATTATGAATTTATGCAACAAGTATTTGAGATTGCATGCTTAATTAGCTTAAGACATTATTAGCTAGTGTTTTCGTGCATTCGGTCATTTTTCCTTTAATTTTCAACTAGTGAATTGTTCAAAACGACAATGTCTTGGACAATTTATTAAGAAGGTCCTCATTATCCCTCTAATGTATAAACCCAAATGAGAACAAGACTAGGACGCTGATCCTGGATTTTGTTTTCTTGTACTAGACCCTAATAATACTGAATTGCTATAATCAAAGTTTATATCAAGCAGGCTAAGGCAATAATATTAATTTCTCTGCCCTCCCATTTTTGGTAGACATGGAAATGTATAATTTTAGAAGCATAGCTTCCTATATAAAGCCCCACCATTGCCTACCCAAATAGTTTTGCTGTGCTTTCAAACCCACACTGCTTCATTACTCTCCAAGCTAGCTAAGCTAGTCTCCACTCTCCAATGGCGAAACGTTTCAGGCTCCGGATATCCAGAGTCATACCCTCCTTCCAATCCTGCCGTTCAAAAGACCCCACCTCTCTCCCTTCCAATCCCGTCCCTTCATTTCTCCGACCATCCCCCTCACTCAACCACCACCTCACCACCCCACCTTCCAAACCCCACTACTCATCCTCCATCAAACGCCACGTCTCCTCCGCATTCGGCTGCGGCTTCGGAACCAAACCAACCCTCTCCGACGACGATAACGGATCACTGCCGCCGGAGGTGTTTGAGTGGGAAAGAGAGGACAAGTGGCACGTGGTTGCCATGGTGGACGAAGACAAAACCCCACGTCGCAAAATCTACACTTCCTCGGCCTCCGCTGACTCCGAACGCGACGACGCCGTTTCACTTTCGTTTTCTCCTCCTCCACCACCGCCTCCATCCTCGGCGGAGAAGAAGAAAAAACAAAGACTGAGGAAAAAGAAAGCAACGACGAGCCGTATGATCCGCTTCAGCACCTCCTCTGCCGAGAGCGGACTCTTCAGCGACGAAGATGAAGAAAACGAAACCCTATTCTCCTTCTCAACAGACTCCTCCGCCGATATATTCACGCGCCACCTGGCAACCATCCGCGAGACGCCCCCTAGGAGGAGGAAGAAGATCAAGAGTAAAGCTAAACGCAGCGTTTCAAGGACGAGTGGTGAGTTTGAGTCCCCTAGGCTGTCGGTGTTTCAGAGGCTGATACCTTGCAGCGTCGACGGGAAGGTCAGGGAGAGTTTCGCGGTGGTGAAGAAGTCGGAGGATCCTTACGAGGACTTCAAGAGGTCGATGATGGAGATGATATTGGAGAAGCAGATGTTTCATGAGAAAGAACTAGAGCAGTTGCTTCACTGCTTCTTGTCTTTGAATGCGAGGGAGCACCATAGGGTTATTGTGCAGGCTTTCTCTGAGATTTGGGAGGGTTTGTTCTGTGGTAGTGCAAGGTCGTCAGGAGCTAGAGTTTCTAGAGCTCTTTAGTTGATCTCTATGTATTTACACTGGAGATTAGTCTGTGTAATAATTAGTTACATGAATGGAAGGGTTAATTTATCTAGAGAGTTGATCTTGGTTATGCATCTCTTCGATCTTATTATTCGACGAATCGACGTGAACATTAGGGTTTGTTGTACAAAACGGTTTTTATATTCAAGGGTTTTAATTAAGTTATTACCCTTATTACAGTGTATCTAAGATTAAGAAATTTGTTCGATCCCAAGTATTTGCTAGCTAGTTGTTTGCCGCATGCACTACAAAATTATTTCCAAAATTTTGAAATGCTTTTGATGTACTCGATCATCTAGATAATTTGAAGGACATCGCCATGCTTGTGAGTTGTGATACTCTGAAAAGCAAAATCTACGTACCCTGGTGACTCATTTTGCTTAGTACACATCACAATCTGTACTCTCTTGTTTTGTTCTTATTTTACGTGCCCTGTTTAATTTATCACAATCTGTACTCTCTTGTTTTGTTCTTATTTTACGTGCTCTGTTTAATTTACGAGTATTCTCATTCCTATTATGAGCCTTCCTTAGCTTAGAGACAAATTAACTTACATGCATTCATGAATATTCTCCTTATAATTGTAAAGCAAGATGGAATTGGGAGCTAGGGGACTGATAAAAGCCGTGTCGAACGGAGCCATGGATGATCTAATTAGTAAAGTTTAAAGGGAATGCAACACCTATTCAACGAGTTTGCACTTTTTTGAGTGTTTGGAAGACATGGCATGATGACAGGACCAACACAGTAAAACGCGACATGATTTCATGAGATATGTTGATTAATTAGGATGCTAATCTTATTTTGACCTAATGATTAAAAAGCCAGCATCCGCTCCTAATGACTGAAATGATGTTTAGGATGCGAGAAGCTAATCTAAGCTACCTCTCCCTTTTGCCCGCTGATGTTTACTGTGCTACTCTTGGAAATTATCCATGAGAATTCAAAAACAATATTTGCTATGGATGTGCAAGAACTGAGTGTCATTTGTTTGGGTTTTCTTAACCTTAACATGTACTATTTACTCGCTCGTAATATTGTTCATTTATCACTTTGATTGTTTCTTAAACCAATGAAATGATGTTTAATTCTTATATTATTTTTGATTAAAATGATGTTTGATTCTTCAAAATCAATCTTACTGAAATCATAATTAAGTTGGGTGAATTGATATGCTCCTGCGGTTGAAGGAGTTGTCTGAGCTTATATTGAAACTTTGAGAGTTTGTAACAGTGTTATAATTTGAATTATAAGAAGTAATGTAAAATCCTAAAATTTCAAAGTTGTCGGTGAACTAAGATCAACATCTCGTACATCAGCAAAGAGAACTTTCCAACAGTGTCATTGGAGAAAATCTTCTTCTAGGTTCACCCTGAAATCCGGCAGTCAATTGCTGGCTTTAACTAACCAGCCTAGTACAGTAATACTCCAGTAGGATTCATGATTATAACAGTGACCCAAGGTTCTTAATTAAGTTGCTCCAAAATAATATATAGACCAAACAAAGAAAATAGTGTCATAATATGCTAATTTGTTATGTGACCTAGAAGAAATTTTCGTTATATAGTGAATGAGCTAGCTACAACACCAAATATGACCCATAATAGACCAATGGGCAATGTGCCTCACCCTTCTTTCTTTCTCTTACAGACTGAGTCACTCTCTCTTTTTACGCACAAATGGAATCACAGTCTCTCATGCCTCATAGAATCAAAGAAAATTTCCCTTCAATCAATTCTCTCACACGTAACGTAAAGGGTACCTTGCCAGCCCTAGCTAGCCTTCTGGGAATCACCAGCAGAGAGAGAGAGAGAGAGAGAGAGATTGATATGTCCGCAGATGATGATGTGACGAAATAAATATAAGACTCTCATGGACCAGTCCTTATCAGTCAGGTGTTGCTCTCTTCTGGATAGCTACTCCTCTTCGTTCATATTCATCGTCTCTCTGAGCTTCCACTATTGCTCTTAATAACTACGACGAATTGAAGCACTGCAGTAGTCAAAAGCAAGACTTCACTCATACTGTTAATGGAGCCCTAATGGGTAGCTATACCCCGTCGTTTTCAATCTCGGGCGCCGAAGAGAATGTATCGATCTTACTGGAAACGGTGCGTTTCGATATCTCAGACACGGCATCAGAGATTCTTTCCCACCTGAGAAAGAGAAATGTGGAGCTCTTCTTCCGATGAACCCTTGGCTTTTGGCGCATGAGCTGATATATTTCAGAGCTCTGAGAGAGATGACTGTGTTGAGTCAGTGAGTCACACCAGTTACGAATTTCCACCGTTGGATGCTTATCTCGTGTGTTGGCTTGGGATTGAGGAGGCTAAGAGAATCAAAGATTCAAAGACTGGCTAGTTCCTATTTCCCACAGCTCCTCTGGCTCGTTTAGTTATATCCTGTCCCAGAAATCACAGGAAAGGTTTTAATAATAGGGTTTATCTGATTCGGATTTCAACAAGTATGGGATTGATAGCATTTATGTTACATACAGTATGTCATGAACTAACTCAACTAAGCATTTATAGAGCATTTTTTTTTATTTAGAAGAAAGAATTTTATTTTATTTTACTTGTGGAACAATAAAATGCGATTTTTAAACTAAACTACCTTGTTTGATGATTTTCCAAACTCATATTCGGATTTTGGGTTTGAGCCAGGACTACTGGCATCCTCATCACCTTATGGAGATAGCATGAGTTGCAGGTACTCCTTTACAACTTGATCGGGTGACGAAGGAACGTCAAGTTGGTTACTACCTTGTTTTATGATTCAAAAAAAAAAAAAAAAAAAACCATGAAAGAGTTCCGTTATAAATTTTAGTATTTCATCACCTAAAAAATCATGTTTGACATTGAAAAACATGAAAATTTGAATAGAGATATAGCTAGACATGATTTGGTGAACTCGGAGGTGCTAGATATGCTAAAATTTGTTTACACCATGATTTCCTAAGAGTCCATGTACCATATTTTTCGAATCATTTCCCAAAAAAAAAAAAAAAAAAAAAAGAGGATCGCTAAGCTGAATAAGCTGATATTAGACAGACCATGGAAGATTTATAGACCCAACATGCTAGTCTTACCTCATACACAGAAATGTAGCCCAGTAACTACTGCTACAAGGCTATCACTCAATTCTGGCCCAAAACTCTACATTCCTGCGGCAAATTATAAACGTTCGAATGTTACCCGAATTCGCGAGATGATAAATAGAGGGGTAAGGAGGAGAATGGGAAAACGAAAAGCAAGAGGGATCATTCTACATCTTTAGAGTTTTAAAAGAGTGTAACCTGCTAACAATGGTCGAACCAACAACTCTCACAGTCCCACATACGTACAGTAAGTTCCTCGGACCTCAGTGCCTTGGAAGCAAGTGAACATAATCAACAGGTTGAACTAGATTAAAACAGGAGAACTCAATTCGAAGAGTCTAGCATATAGATTCAAAATTACAAATACAGCAAGGCTCTGCTAAGGATGAGAGAACAATGATCAAAGATTTGAGGAGGTGACCTATAGTGTTGAGCTGCGATAGTTTCACAAAATCTGATTGGAGGAGCTCCACATAAAAACTGTTCTATTTGCCAAATTAAATCAGAACAGTTAGTGTTTGCCTGCTCTATTTGCCAAAATAAACCACATGTAAAGTTTCATTAGAGTTCAGTTAGTGTTTGTTCGTCAACTTTCAGTTATATATGATATAACATAGATTTGGTTCCAATTTATCTTCTCTATTTGTCTGAATTCTACAATCTGGGAACCTCCTAAGTAAGTTCATCGAATTTAGTAACATAGCTTGAACACTGGTTTGCAAGATGGTGCTTTAATATTGCTAGTTATGCGACTCATAAAACCACTGAATTGACACCAATAGATAGTAAGATAAACTCGACCTTTTCCTCACAGCAAGAATTTCAAGAACCCCATTATGTAACCTACTGTCCAGACAATCCACCTGCAAGAACAACAAGACATGGAAGGCATAACTCAACTGCCCAAGATGAGCCAAGTAATGCTTTACTAGTGCACAGATAGTCAAACAAGTAGAGAGACAGACAGAAGGAAACTAACATATTAAACCCAAAATTGAAGCTTTTACATCATTCAAATTCCAAATAGCTTCCAACTTGCTTCATTGCCAATCGGCATCCTTGCTAAGGGTTGGCAGCAGCTGAAGCAATCAACATATTCAATTCAAGACCAAAAGCCTAGAATTCAATCCATACTCATCCTGTAGCCTCTTTAGCACTATTATCAGGGACTGAAGAAGAAACAGAATCCAATTTCTTCTTATCATTCCCGGCATTAGGAGGAAACCTCTTCTTACCCTTCGGCTTCTTCCACGGCTTTCTATTTCCAGACCCTTGTTTCTCTCCATCAATTCCCGTAAATGATGATGTAACTTCTTCACCATCATCATGAGGGACACATGAAGCATCGAGTTCATCAGGCACCAAACCAAGACCCTCCTCCACTTTCTTCCAAGCATTCAAAACATTAGGAGGAAACTTCTTCTTCACTGTCCGAATCAACCCCTTGGCTTCCTTCCTCATATTTTTCTTCATCAATCCTTCCGCCAAAAACCTCAAAGTACTAAAATCCGGAATCTTACGCATCTCCACACTCTTCTTGAAAACCCTGTACGCCCTCTCAAAACACTCATTCTTACAAAGATAAAACACCAAAGTCCTAAAAGTCGCTGCATTAGGATTAAGCTTATTCGCCTCCAACCCCTTGTAAACCTTCTCCGCCTCCTCCATCATCCCACACCTGCAATAACAAGCCATCAAGTAAGTGTAACTAATAGCATCCGGCTTCAACCCTGCACCACTCATCTCATCAATCAAAGCCTTCACATCTTCAGGGCTCCCATTGACATGAGCATACATAATCTTCACATTATACGCCGCAACATCAACCTCACAACCCTTCTCCACCATCTCATCCCACAGCTTCTCAGCCTCCTCCTTATTCCCCTTCTTATACAAAGCATTGAAAATAGTCGTAAACGTCACCGCAGTCACCTCAACCCCCTTCTCCTCCATCACCCTAACCGTCTCAATCGCCTCCTCGGGCTTCCCAGCTTCGCAAAACGACTTGATCAGAATCCCATACGAAACTTTATCAGGAGAGACATTATACTTGGTTGGAATTTCATTGAAAAACTGAGAAACTCTATCAAAGTGTTTAGAAAGATTGCAAGCTGTAAGCAAGGAATTGAAAGAGATTGATGATCGTGGAGTACCGAGCTGGTCCATCTGCTCATAGGTCTTCAATGCGTGATCGAACATCCCAGCTCGGCCGTAGGATCGGATGAGGGTGGACAAGTAGGGCTCTTGTTTGATCTTGGGGTCGTTTTTGTGGGACTCGATGAAGGATTCGATGTCGGCGAAGCGGTGGGACTTGGCGAGGCGGCGGACGGCGAGGTCGTGAGTGTAGCGAGATGAGGTGGGGGAGGAGTAGCGGTCGGAGACGGAGGAGTAGATTTCGAGGGCTTTGTCAGGGTCGTGTTCGGAGCGGAGCTTGGACTTGGCTTTGGACATGGAGATGGAGGATTGGGCGGCGGTGGTGGAGAGGCGGCGGAGGTGGCGGATTGGAATGGAGGAGGACATTTCTGAAGGGGTTTTGCAGTTTCGGGGAGGAAGGGTTTTAGGACTTTTAGCCTTTTAGGGGAGTTTGGGGTTTTACTAGGGGATTAGGGTAACGTCAAACTTCTTTATTCTTTTTTTTTCTTTTTCTTTTTGGTCTGGGTCTTGAAATGGAATGGAATGATTACACGATAATTAAATTTGGGTACGGCTGTTGTCACTCCATAAAATATTTTGTTCATCCTATATTTTAATTTTAAACTAAATATTTCAATGCTAACTCCACAATCAAAATTTTTTATGAAAATATAATATTAAACTAAAATCTATAAAATCCAAACAACAACAAGTCTCTACATCTTTACATCGGAGAAAAAAATATTTCAAATCAGATTTGAGAATCACTTCAATCTTCAACAAGGTGGTTATACATTATGATGAGATTGTTCGTTCTTATTTTTATTTTATTTTTGGCTTCAAATGTAGTCTTATATATATATATATATATATATATATATATATATATATATAGTTTCTATCCAGAGCGAAGCTTCACTCTGAAATTAAAGTGTGAAGTTCCTTATTTGACTTATTTTTCGGTTATATTTCCACATCTCTACTATTCAGTTTGTAGAACCTAATGCATAAATCACTCCTACCAAGTTTCATCCAAATTGGTAATCGTTAAGGTACCGAATTAGATTAAATCAACGAACGGACCATAAATTTGTCTATTCAGAACTGTTTGTGTAAATAACGATTATGAAAACCCAAACAATCATCAAATTCAATGAAATTTGGCAGAAGTGATCTATGCATTATGTTCTACAAACTGAACGGTGAAGATGTGAAAATATAACCGAAAAGTGAGTCAAATAAGGAACTTCACACTTTAATTTCAGAGTGAAGCTTCGCTCTGGATATGAACTGTATATATAGGGCCCTTCCACTAAGGGATCCATTTTTTTGGTTTATGAGAGGGATGGGGGATTACATAAACTTTTCGATTATATTTTTGAATCTCCACCGTTCAGTTTGTTGGTCCTTATATATAGAGCAATTCTGCAAATTTTCAGCCAATTTAGTGATCGTTAAGGTGTCGAACAAGATTAAATCAATGAACGAACCAAATCTATCAAACATGAACCGTTCATGCTTATAATTATAAATCGTAGTTTTGAATGCCTTAACGTTTACCAAAATTTCTGTAGAAGTGATCTACTCATATATAACTACATACTGAACGGTGGAGATGTGATTTTGTGATCGAAAAGTTTGTGTAATCTCCCATCCCTCATATATGTCAAAAAAAAGGATCCCTTAGTGGAAGAGCCATGTATGTGTGTGTGTGTGTGTATTCATAATCGTAAAGAAGGAACTCAAGAAAGAGATCGAGGAGAACATATATAGGATATACGTGGTTTGAGAAGAATAGAGGTCTGCATCAAATATATTGATGCGTATTTGTATATATTTTTAAATTTTATCAGATTGAGAAAAATAAAAAAATAAAATAAAAACCAGATTTTCTCAAAATTTTAAAGGTAAAACTGGAACATTAAAGATAAAAAATAAAAAATGGGGTGAACTAAGCATTTAATGGGGTGGAAATAGCCGCACTCTTCAATTTTTGTGTTTACTGACAAATGAATTAAAGTGATTCCGGGTAAAAGTATTCAGTGCGGCAGCTCTGTTCAGCTGTTCTAGTCTATGACAACACTACAGCTAACACAACTCCGAGATAAGGCACAGAAATAGTACCAGTAGGAGCGAAGGAAGCATGGGTTGAATGAAGAGAGGAGAGAGAAAGAGTCTACTTTCTCGTGGGGGTGTATATGATACTTGGGCTCCCGGTGGGGATGTGTTTAGTCACACGTGACCGAATCAGAATTGACATATGTCTCACATTCTTATCAAAGATCGATATTTAACTACCAAGGGGAAAAATAATATTGCTTTAGGAATCTGGAATCGTTACCCATTCATTTCTTTTTTCATTCCACTTGTCTTCGACTTATGATTTTTTCTATTCCAAATAAATAAATGTCTCATTACTTCATTTGATACTCTACAATTTAGAGTGTCGGCATTGTTCAAAGAAAATTATACATAATCTACGTAGTTAATTATGCTCAATCAACCAATTTTATCCATCATTTCACCAACAGTAAGGGTCTTAAAACTTCCAAAGTTAAATTCTGTGGTTAACAAATTTCTGGGTTGAAATAGCTTCTTCTATTCATATTTATCCATAATATACACAAATCTATTCACTATTAACAGATGCACTAACTACTTATTAAGTTATTATGTTTACAACGCACTCAATAGGGTCTTTGACATTTACAGCAATGCCATTAGCTCATGCCTACCAATCCTCATTTTCTGCACTCTAGACAAACCATTATCAGTATCTCAAGATGTTTGTAAAAGAGTACTCAAACAGGTCCAATCATGTCTTCAAGTTCTAAAATCAATTAACAATAATTGAGAACTTAATCACATTTATTCAAAGAAGAATCAATTTAAGGCAGTGTGATTTCCTCAGCCTGTCAATTGAAGCAGTAACATCTTCCCTTGTACTGAGCCAGTACATATTTATCATCTTCGTTGGGAGCATATAGCCGGAATGTATCTGACTGAAGAGAAACAATCTCCATCTCTACCTATATAAAGACGCACAAAACAGAACTGTACTTAAATCCATCTCATACTGCACGAAACACAAAAATTGAATGACAGGAGCAAAAGGTGATCACCAAAAGAGAGAAATCAAACTGTAATCTTAAAACATGGGTAAGTTGATGCATAGTATGCATCAACTATTTTAATTTAATATATAAAAATGAACAACTTGTTGTACAGGTAAACATGTCATCCAGTAATATTGTGACATGTGTAAAAAAATTACAATTTTAAGAACCTTTTAATTATGTTATACGTGAATTGTTCAAAAACTTGTAATGATGGTCGTAAATGTTGTAATTACTTGGTTTACTACTGTAATTACTACTAAATACGTTAAATGTAATATTTAGAGTAAAGATATCATGAATGGTGTAATTTACTTAAAAAATGACCATAATTACATAAAAAAACTATTTTACAAGATTAACAACTTCAGATAATTTAGATCTGATTATTAATTTTTACAATATTCGTTGTCATTAGAGATAAAATTATCGTTATTTTTGTAAAAAGGATCGTATTCCATGTAATATCAAGAATACGACTATATTTACCAGTTATACCTTAGTTGTTGCAATTTATAGTAAAACACATTGTATTATAAGTAATTATCTCAATCACAACAAAATTTACATAAAGTAAGGTATTAATTGCTAGATAAAAGACTTTATTACACAAACAACTTATTTACCATATGTACATTAGTTTTACCACTATTACGACAATTTTTTGTAAGATTGCACTACCAAAAGAAAGGTTTTAGCTGACGAAAATAAGAAAACCAGGCCGACGAATTATTTTTTCGTCGGCTAAAGTCCACGTAAGTCGACGAAATTTTCCTTCGGGTAATTTAAATTTTCGTCGGCTTTGGTCAACTTTTGCCGACAAAATTAAAAGCCGACGAAATTTTAATTTCGTCGGCTATAGTCTGTGAACTTTAGCCGATGACTTTAAAAATTCTTTAGCCGACAAAATTTTAATTTTGTCGGCTAAAGTGCCTTATATTTGCAGATCTGAACAGCAGTTCATCTGAGAAAAAAAAACAGGAGAAAATAAAACGGGAGAAAAAGTTTGGGTGTTGTCGAAATCTGTCAATAATTAGTTTGTGGAGCTATATATAGGTACGTATGTGTATATATGTTGATTTTGAGTTTTATTCGAGTTAATCGATTTTGAGTGTGATTGAGTTGATCGATTTTGAGTACGTTGAATGTATATATATATGTGTTAGATCGATTTGGTTGATGATTTGATAATATATATGAAGTTGTTGTTAATATATAAGTAGTAGATATATATATATATATATATCTATATGTTAATTAATTTATAATATTGTGTTGATGGTATGAAGTTATTGATGTGATGAGTTAATAATGATTTTGTGATGATGTTGATATATATAATATTGTTATGTAATTATTAAGTCTATATATAAATATGTGTTAATTAATTTGTTATTAATTAGTTGTAGTACGTAGAATATATACTAAATGAATTGAGATTTTATATATGGAATTTAATTAATAATTAGCTAGAGTTATACATATATATTTTGTTATATTTTCAGGATATGGATAAGAGTTGGATTTCGCTTCCAAAATGGGACAAAAGATATGGTAAATGAGTTATGAGTTTTTTGGAATATGCGTTGGCTAATGCTAACAGAAATACAATTTTTTATTGCCCGTGCACGAAATGTCAGTGTCGCAGCGATATGCATCGATTTGGGATTGACAAAGTATGGCAGCACCTGAAGAGTAACGGGTTTTGGGAGAAGTACACATGTTGGTTATATCACGGTGAAACATCATTAGGGGGTCCGCATGATCATGGCCAATTTTCTGAGACGGGCAGTACATCCAACGATCCAACAACGACCTTCATCAACGACATGTTTCCTTATGAGAGCAGTGTATGCGCTCAAGGACAGTATATGTCTGAGCCGGTGCAGTCCTTCCCTAGAGTTGTCAACACTGCTGGTATGGACAAGTACAACAAACTGCTTGCTTTCCAATAGACCCTTCTGTACCCTGGTTGTCAGAAGACCGTTCTTGAAAGTGTGATGGACGTAATGAAGATTAAAGTTGAGACAAAATCGACCGTGAAGGCTGTTGATGATTATCTACAGTACATTGCTTCGATGCTGCCCCACGGTCATCATCTTCCTACCACTCATCATAAGGTCCGATGTATCCTGAAAGATCTTGGGCTTTCCTACATCAAGATCCATGCATGCAGATATGACTGCGTTCTCTTCTGGGGTAAAGATCCAGAAGGGAATGACCTTGGTGGCCTTGACGCATGCCCGGTATGTCACATTGATATGTATAAGCTGACTCCTGCAGGCAATAGGAAACTTGTGAAGGTACTTCGGTATTTCCCGTTGAGGGATAGGCTGGAGCGGTTGTACATGTCTTCACACACGGCCAAAGCTATGAGATGGCACGCTGATAGGGAATTACATGACGAAGATACCCTTATACACCCTGCTGACGGGGAGGCTTGTAAGCATATAGACAAGAAGTTTTCTCATTTTGTGTCAGAGGTCCGAAATGTGAGTCTCGGGCTCTCATCCGACGGGTTCAACCCTTTTGGCAACATGAGTCTTCAATACAGTGTATGGCCGATGATTACCGTACAACCTTCCTCCATGGATGTGCATGAAGAAGGAATACAATATGTTGAGTTTGTTGATTCCGGGGCCTAGTTATCCAGGAAAGTGTCTCGATGTATATTTGAGACCTTTGATTGAAGAGCTTAAGTTTTTGTGGGACGTTGGTCATCCCACTTATGACAAGTACATGCATGAGATGTTCCAGATGCATGTCATGGTTGTTGGTACCATCAGTGATTTTCCTGCCCGTGGAATGTTGTCGGGCAACGTTATTAGGGGATATAAGGCTTGTCCAGAGTGCCTTAGCGATGAGGGGAGCAACAGTCATTACAATAAGATATGCAGATTGGGTCACCGTACTTTCCTTCCATATAATCACGAATGGCGGTTCGATGACAAGGCATTTGATGAGACCGTAGAACATTGTGTGCCTCCCAAAAGATGGACGGGGGAAGAAATTTTAGCAGTGCTTAATGAGTACGATTTTGGGCAGCTCAGCAATCATCCTAATATTATGGCGGCAATACCTGAAAGACCTGACATGTACAAATTCTGGACACATAAGAGCATATTCTGGGAACTCCCATATTGGAGTAAGTTGTTGATCATGCACTACCTAGATGTGATGCACATAGAAAAGAATGTTTACGACAGTGTGGTGCACACAGTGCTGAACTTTGAGGGGAAGACGAAAGACGGTCCTAAGACACGCATTGATCTAAAAAAAATGCTTATAAGAAGACATCTGTGGTTGAAAGAGTGGAAGAACGAGTTGCGGACCCACTAGACTACGCACGGGAACATCCAGAAGTCAACCGGTACGTTTATACGTACGAGAAGGCATATCCTGACGCCTAGGAGGATATTGTAAGTCATCTTACGTTTTTAAATTTTTAATTTTACTTATATATATGTCAAAATATTAATTAATCATTTTTTTCGTATCCAATTAGGCGAACGTGAGGGAGGCTACATGGCCGGACACGCAGGAGAAAGAGATGTCCGAAGCCATGTCCCGGATCGACACTTCGGATCCGAGGGTTGGGGCGAGGATCATGAGCACAGCCTTCCTACCGCGAGAAAACAACTTCTACTGCCGGGGTCTAGGAAAGAAAGGCGAGGGGGTCCTGAAGACCACTCTAGGATTTCAACAAAAGGCAGCCTCGACTAGTAGCAGGACGACTCAGCTAGAGTCGGAAGTTGAGAGACTACGGGAACAACAAGCTGCTCAGGCTGCCGCTCATGCCGCCCAGACAGCCTATGCTGCCGCGATATATGTCACCCAGCAGCAGCAGATGTTCCAGTACTTGCAGGAGTTTACAGCTGCCCAGCTTCAGGGACTTCCAGCTCCGCCCATGCCTACGCCTATATCGCTACCTCAGCCGCTGCAACCTCCTCAACAACAACCCCTAGAATCGGATATTGATTTAAACAATCTAGATTTTGTGTAGTTGATCAATTATATAGTTTTATGTGCTTGTTGTTGGTTATATATATATAGAATTTTTTTGGTGTATTTTACAGCTTGCTTGGAATGGTAATTTAGAAATTTCGGGTATTTTTTTTTTACTGGAATGGACTTATAGCCGACGAAACATGCCACAATTCGTCGGCTATAGTATTTTTAATTTTTTTTTACAAGGTTTAGCCGACGAATTATAGCATGTTTCGTCGGCTAAACCCTTCTAAAGCCAACGAAATATAGTCTATTTCGTCGGCTATAGTTATTTTTTAAAATTTTTCATTACATACTTTAGCCGACGAATATCTTAAATGTTTCGTCGGCGAAAGTCTGGGACAATAGCCGACGACGTCTTCTGTCGTCGGCTAAATACTGGGACAATAGAAGACGTCGTCGGCTAAAGTAATCACCGACGACCCTTTCCTGACGATACCATAGCTGACGAAGACTCGTCGGCTAAGATCTTAGCCGACAAATTAAGCTAACAGGCCGACAAAACTTTTTCGTCGGCTAAAGTGTTTGTCCTGGTAGTGTTGGTAAAATAGTTCTTAAACTTGTAATTGAAAAAATTACTACAAATACAAGTTTGATTACTACTTTTTCAACAATTTGTCGACTTATGAAGCAAATGGTTCTCGTACAAAGAACTACTATGAAATCGACATTAATTACTACTTTCACCTTAATTGTCGATAAATGATGTAAAATCATCCTCACATAACTTAAAACTTCTTAAAGGACATGATTTACAATATAAACATCCTCATTACATCATAAGGGTCTCAACGATAATTTACTCATATTAATAACTTTTTATTTGTATAACAACACATATATTATTTTATTGGTATACATATTTGTCTAACTTGGAATTTGACTAACTTTGTATTTCTTTTTTTCCCTTCTTTAAAGAAAATCAATTTGGCTTGCCATCCCCAATGTCTTCTCTCTCTGCAACTCATTTTCCCCAATTCTATTGAAGGAAAAAACTCATCTCCCCAGTTTTCTTCACTTATCCTATGCAAATTCAACCCCTAAACCTTCAATTTTCTCCTCCCCAAAGGACTCCAGCTACACGTCTCTCTCCAATTCCCAGCTTCAAATCTTGAGGTGAAACTGACCCACACCGCCACCCAAAACATCATTGCCTGAGCGCAACTCATCATCTTCACCAACGTCGTCGCCATGGTTGTCCTAAGCAAATTCGCATCCGCCCACACACCTTTCAATGCCAACTTCAACCACTAGAATTACCAAAGCACTTTCTCTCCTCTACAATCTCGGTCAAAGTCCGACACGTCGCCGGTGCTGATGATATATTTTGCCACCAACGATATGTGCCTTTCCATTCTCACCCACCGACGAAGGTTACCGGGTTGGTTATTGATTCCTTTTTCCTCTTCTGATTGTTTGATTTCAGGGGTTTAAGGTTCTTTCTGGGTTCTTATATTGATAAATGGATATTGCAAACATAAAAAAAATGATCAAGAACATCAAAGTTGATGAAAACCTAAAGCTAGTGTTAATTTGTTGATGTTGCAGATAAACTTGTCATATTCTTCGGTCACAAATGTGGGGCTGTTATCTCTTGCCAACATCAACCGCCTTCAGAACATGACTATTTTGCACTTTGACAGGATTGAGTCCAAATGGCCTTGATGCTGCCCTATTGGCATGTGGGGGCTTAACAAAAGTTAAGCTTCATACATCCTTGAAACCTCTGCTTCCGACATATATTTTTGAGTACATGGAAGGCCGTGGTTGTGTGTTTGATTGGAAGGACAAAGCTCTCTAGGTACTTCTGTTATTTCCATTCTAATACACACATACACATCCATGACGTTTCAAGCTTTCAGTGCCATCCCCTAACGTTGTCTAAAGAGACGTTGTCTTTTCCATGACGTTCGAAAAACGTCTTCAAACGCCATGAAAAAATTATACATTGATTTTCTGATTAAATATAGAAAATCAACAATCACACATCATATTTACAAAACTCTATGTTTTATAGAAATACCAATATGCAATACATCCATCAGTGTTGCTTCTTTACAAATTCATGTATATGTAAGTTGAGAGAGAAAGAAAGGAGACAACACAAGTTGCTTTAGACTAGCTAAACCAGAGTGTAATGGCCGAAAATGGGCCGGTGGAGATCAACAGTGGCTGCCTTTGGAACTGGTGGAGAATAGCAACACCTGCTATATACCAAACAGATAAATATCAGCCATTATAACAAGATAATGTTCCTATAGCACACCATAATCAGACTCAAGATATTATACAATAATGCTAACCATTCAAAACTTTTAAGGAAACAAACACATATATGGTCAAAAACCAAGCAGACAAATTCAGTATTCTTACCTTGGAACAAGAACAACACATTTATAATTTGGTTAGACTAGCTATCCTTAAACTCTTGTACGATTTCAAAAGGTACATGAAGAATAAAACACAGCAAGCTATTTCCTGCATTTAATCACAGACACAATAGGTTAATTCTTTCCTCGACTACAGGTAAGACTTATCCCAATCCTTATTTTCATTTTTTTATTTAGTTCTTGTTGATATTTCTTTCTGAACTTTCTTGAGTTTTAAGCAAAATTAGTTTGAAGTGTCTAAGCACAAGCTGATGAGAAAATCATACTATTGTACCATGCCACATGAGTTATGGTGATATAAGCTAAATGCTATCGACAAGCACGAATACAGCCTCAAACTTTTAAGGTCATATGAAACATGCATATGAACAATTCACACACAACAAAGATATATCTATATTATGCAAAGAAGAAAGAAAAAAAAAAAAAGTATAGGTCATGTACCTTAGACTAGAAATGTGATAACATCCTGTGCAGTTAAGGATCTTTGTTCTCATCAAACTTCTTATGTTTCAAATCTAGGTGCATCTGCATAACAAAGTCATGGCAGTGAAGAACCAACATGGAGCAACTTATAGTCTTGAGAAGCACCTAATCTTAATAAACATAAATGGGATCAGACATTCAGCTACTTATTTCCTTCAAGAACTTACTGAAATCATATGGGATTTGCCATCTACACACAACTAAAAGTGGTGGTAAATAGACAGTCTCTGTAGTCTGTACATAAGTTTAAGTAAATTTCAAAAATCCATTTCAGATAAATGAGATAATTACAATGCTGAAGACATTGGGGATAGCTATTGGACAAAAACAATAGATAATTACAATTTTGGAAGCTTGACTATTGTTAAGCCTTCATTTCGATAAGGATCTCTCTCTCTCTCTTTGCACCCAGAAAAAAGAAAAAAAAAGGGGAAGAAGGATACAGACTTAATACGCATGTATGATACAGAGCATATAATTAAACTCCTTGGTATTGATCAACTCTGAATAATCATACAGCAAAATGAGCAAACTTGATCAATACCATTTTCTCTTTACTATTCTCTGTTCTTCAATTCATTTAATTAAAATGCAACGCAATGCTGCAAACAAATTTTATTGTATTGATTCCCCATAGAAAACACAAACACAGAAGTGACACGACTCACCCCGAATTTCACCCTAAACCCGGAGTAAATCGTGCGGGGACTACCTCCAAGGAAAGATTTACTGCTAACTTTGGTACAACCTCCCTTGAAAATGGACAACCCTTCCAAACCAAAACCTGCAAACACGTCTAAAGGTTCCAAATCCAACCTTATAGACTCCTGGAGCCTTCGTGCTCCCCACAAATTACAGCATCTCCCAATATAGACTTACTAATCTAACAAAGATCCTATAACCAACATATTCAGAGCAACTCTATTTGAGAGGAAATGAACTAGAAATAAATAGAAAACAGCGGAAGCTATACTATTGATTATGCCTCTTCTCCATATACGCCCGATCTCAACTATGCAATCCTACAGACTGGGCATTTTAAAACGAAGGGCCTAGGGGAAGACATTTAATAACGTTAGAGTGAGTGGACATAAATAATTTAATAACAAAATATTTATGTATTCCCATTTTAATTTCAAAGAAAATATACTGCATGCGGCAGCTCAAAAGCGCTCAATTCATAATCTGACAATTTCACGACTAGCACTGGCTAGTCACAAACTCAAATAAAATGGAGCCTCTCAGGCTAAACCATATATAAACATATATTCGTATGTATCTACACTCGTCAGACTCCTTGTATGAATCCTAGAAACAATTCAGAAAAATAGAAATTCATACAAGGCTACAACGCTGGCATCTAACGCTCACGTTGCGCCATAATGGTATTTTTCCTCATTATGACCGAAAAGGGACTGTGTACATATACGAGTGGACTCCCTATATGAAAACCTAAATAAACCGAAAAAGAAAGAAGTTTTCATATAGGGCTATGACGCTTGTGTCTAACACGCACAACACGCCATAATGGTATTTTACCTCATTATAACGGACCAAGCACGTATGACTAGCTAGCATTTATATACATATTATTCTCATAAAATCCAAAACATATATATCCACCGAAAATCTCATTTTCGGGATCTCTCCAAAGGAGGAAAAATTATCAAATAGGCGAGAAATCAATAAATCTCATCAGAATAAACAAATGATTAATAAAATCATTCATCGCATGCTTTTTATTTAAAACAAATGTCAACTCACAACTTTAGGCCTAAGCCTGACGTCGACCGAGGTCTCTCCAATTTGAGTCTCCTCACGTCCTGTTCCAAATGTATAATTAATTTCCCACTAAAAATCCAATATTGATAAAATAGGCAAAATTAATCGAGAGCCATAAATACGCTCATCATTGCCTAAGTTCGATATTCTTAAATCGAACGATCCAAACTTTAATATCATACTTAGCAGTCGTAAATACAACCTTCCCCAGAAATTGATTTAAATCCTACGATCGGATTTTACATTATTTAACCGTTTAAATACCAAACTTCGGAAATTCACAAACCTATTCAAATCTCGTCCGAAAATTCCACAATTCACTTCATTAAATTCCTCTAATTATTACACATTTAAAATTATACAAAACCCCAAAACGGCGGCGGCGACCGGAGGTCGATTCCGGCGACGTCCAATTTCTACCAAATTTTAACATAATCTTCCTCTCATCATCCCAAACAACTTTCATAACTATCACTAAGTCTAATTTCAAGCCTAACTAGGTCAATCGAACGAAAACATCCTAAAAGTCCTAGAATTTCAACTTCGAATTTCTCCTTACCGAGTTCAAGAGGGATCAAGCCTTTTGGAGGGGTTCTTGCACGGGAGGAGAGCTTCAAAACCGTACCAAGCTTGCCCAGATTGGTGGCCGGAGGAGGGAGTTCCGGCGACGGAAAGCTTTAGGCAGCCGCGCCTTTCGGGCGGCGTTACTCCTTCACGGCGGCGCTATACGGCCGGTCACCGGCCTAGGCTGGACGAGCGGCGTCCCAGCTGCCAGACGCGACCCGTGCGGCGGCCAGGCGTGGCCGGACGGCGGTGAACAGCGGAGAGAGACTTCCGGCAGCGGGAGAAGAGAGGGAGAGCGCGGGAGAGAAAAGAGAGAGAAGAGAGAGAAAGGGAGAAGAGAAAAGAAAAAGAAACGGGCTTGGGCCTTACACCAACCCGGCCCAACACCATAAAAAAATACCCAAATCCAAAATTTAACACCCCCAAAATAAAATACCCTAATAAAAAATTACCTTTTACTAGCTAAAATTTACTATTTTACCGTCGTTACATTTTTCTCCTACGAATAACTCTCCGAAATAATCGTCCCTCAAAACCCCTCTAGGGACCAATTAAACTATATCTCAATTTCGAAGACGGTAAAAATTCTTATTATAACCAAGCTAGTAAATAAGATAAAATTTTACGGGTCGGGATGTGACACAGAAGCCTAATCAACTTGCAGTTATTCGATGAGCTACATGGTCAGATAAAATTACCAACAAGAAAAGAAATAAAATCAAGAGCATATATACCTGCAAAAAAGGCCTTCCAACTCTTTTCGGCTCGTTCTTCTGGCTCTGTCCTTCGTCCAAACGTGTTTGCCTCGTCCCCAATAGAAAACCTAACCCTGAAAAAAAGAAGAAGAAGAAACTCAAATTCCAGTCATGAATGTAATGACTCGGTAGAAGACCAACCTCTTTCTCCTTCCTCTCCTCTTCTCTTCCTTCACTTTAATTAGGTTTTATCTTAGCAAATCGGTGCAAATTGGTAGAGGAATGAAACGGAACGGAATAGACTTCTTCATCGATCTGTTTCTAATAAGCTAGGGTTTTCTAAATTCTGTTTTTAATTATATTTTTCATATATAAGTTATAAAATTATAAAATTACATGCTACCTGGTAAACAAGTTACCAATATTGAATAATCTAAGCCGTTAGATATATTTAAAATTTTATTATATCTAACGGTCAAAAATATTCAAAAAAGTTGATGCATGATATCAATAGAATTTTCCTTGAAGGAGACCTTTCAGCTTCCAATAACAAAGCGGTACACATTTGGCCATCAAGAAAGCAGAAAAAAAAAATACATCAATTTATCTTTTGTTTTGTTTTTTGTTTTGGTCTGGAATACTTCAATTTATCAAAACAAAGAACATCAGCAAGAAAAGGTCCTGCTGATCAGCAGCATGACACTGGTAACAGAACTGTACAGTTCAGTTTGTTGTCCACTCATCAGAAACAGCAAATTGAATGATCTTGGTCGAAGGTGAATTTTGTCTTCAAGTTTAAGTCTAATGTAATCCCTTCACAACAACTATAGATTACCATCGTATGGAGATTTCTTCATGTAATATTTCTTAAACTGAAAGAAGGCTATCCAACAGACAAATCTCTCTCAAAACTCAAACGAATAATTAGCCTGTGAAAGTACACTTATTTTGCTAAATAGACCACCAACAAGAAAATCAGGAGAACATACCAAATGGCTGTTCATTTGATGGGATGACTAATTATTCTCTGCAAAATCACAGTCCTTGCCCTCCTTATATTCCGGCCACACTCATCAGCGTTTTGGCTTAAACTTTTGACGGTTTTCATAAACATTTCCAGCTTTTTGTTGATCTCACTCATCACTATCTTCACAGCATTCTCTTCTATAGCAAAGTCAGCATTCTGCAGCAGTGCCTCAATCTCGCTTTCACATCTCTCACAAGCACCCTGATGTTGTTCAAGTCCGTCATTGTAAACATACAGTCCATAGTTCCAAGCTGCATTGAGTTTATTTCGATTCTCTGCGCTTTCAGAGTCTCGTAGTAGCTCCAAAGAATTTTACACCAATTTTCCACAGAACCTACGGAAACAGCCAGTGGACGTGCCAAGGCGGTTACAAGTGGTGGTGCAGTAATGGCAGCTGCCACCGCTGAAAATATCAATACAGACACAAAAGTGGCAACGAAAAGAACATTTGACACTTTCCGCCAAGCTTTCACTGATTTTAACTTCTTATCAAGCCTTTTCTTTCGGACTTGCAATATCTGCAACATAGATGCATGTCCGTTTAAAATTGCCTGAAATAGTGATAAAAATTCCTCCCTGAAAGGATCCCCGGCTGCCTTAAATGCTCTCAACTCCTGCAATAACCTCATATACTCCTTCCCTTCAAGACCAGCTTCCACTTCTTCCTCAAACCGCCTCACAGCAGCCTGAACAATGAGCTGCTTGTTCACTACACGCTTGAGACATGTCTCTAGGGCAGTACAAAAATCCAATGTATGGAGACTGTTCTCAAAATACTCCTCCACTAGAGAGAAAATCTCTTGATTGTTCCATATATCCTTTTCGCATTCCAGAAGTACCTTGACCACTTCCCGGTTTGTCTCAAGCAACCAATCAGAGACCTCTTTGAGTGAGTTTAATGATAAGGACCTCACTTTAACTCTAGTGGAAAGTGAGTTGAAGACTCGGCTAGTTCGCTGTTGGAGAGATAAATCAAACGAATGTAAACCCGAATCGAGCTTACAGGCTGCCTCATAAGAGCTGAATAGGGCTGTGCACTGGGATTTGGTTAGGATAGCATTATTCAGAACTACTAATGTCCGCAGGCGTAGCAGCATAGTGTGCTTCGTAATTTTTCACAACAGTTTCTACTGACGCTCGCCTTTTGTTAAAAGCCAAAATAGGAAATGCAAGTGTTGTGGTTTCCTTCTCTGCTTCTTTACACGCGAGTTGCCATATTTCTTTATCCTGTATGCACAAAACCGGATATGAGGAGTGTTCTGAATGCGTCGCATATCACAATTTTAATTTCACCATTTCTGAGCTATTTTAAGCATATAATGTTACTCAAAAAAACAAGCATATAATGTATGTTGTGCATTGCAAACTAGAAATGAATAATCCTAGGTGACTTGCCTCTTCCCCTTGCCCAACGGTTTGTTCGTCTCCCACCTCCATGTTACTTCTTGCCAGTGCCGAATCAAATAATTCTGTGATCCCAGCTAATATTGTAGGTGATAGAGGCTCCCTCTCCTCCTCATGCTCCTCCTCCTCCTCTACAGCAACATCAATTTGATGGGATGCCAGACTACTCCCTTCAGTTCGCATGTGACTTTCATCTCCCACCTCTACATTCCCTGTTGAATCCATAGACTCCATCACATCCCTTGTGACTTGCATGTTCATTACATCCACTTCAACTTTTGGCAATTGAGGTTCAGCTGCAGCGCTTTCATATTGATGATGTTGTAGCACAAAACTCGCTTCAATTTCCTCGATTTCCATTTCTAACTTGCTTACAGAATCCAAGGCCTCCTTCACATCAGTTTCTATCTGCAATCTCAGTATATTGAACAGCCTCTGAAGAGATTCATCTAGTTCAAAAAGACTGTTGATGTACTCGTACCTTTTGAACCTGTTCCACAGAGAACTCTTGGAACATTTGTAAACGAGCTCTACACCTTTCTCCAAGTATACTATGAAACCCTCCAAGATTTCCTCTTTTGGAAAATTCAATACCTTGTTACATTCTACTATCTCTTGTACCAATGGTTTCAAGCAATCCAGTGTGAACTTGAAATCTTCCAGGAGTCGTTTGAACTTGGAATTTTTGCCTTTTACTTGTACAACAGCATCAAACAGTGCCTGAAATACTGCTCCAAGGCGCAACACCTGAACAGGAGGAGCTCCTTTTCCGGTTGACGCTGCAACACTATTCTTTTCAATCCTCTCTATTATTTGCTGCTGCTTCATCAATGTATCAATAATAAGTCGCTGGTTGCTAAGAATCTCCAGCTGTCTTCTCCCCAGTTCATCTTGTCTATCCCTGGTTGTCCTTGCCAAAATCCCGATCTGGTTGACTTGAGCTAACGACTGCAACCTCAGTATTTCCAGCAGACGTCTGAGAGACTCATCCAACTCATCAAGCTGGTCTGCGTAGCTAACCATCAAGCAGCTGCAGCAACTTCCCAGACGCGGATGTTACTAGTGTTGATGCTTGATAACCAGCCAACGAGCACTATGCCTTCATCAATTTTCCTCTGAAGCTCTTGTATTTCTTGGACGGGGATATTCAGCTGCAGGTTCTGCAATCTAATCTGTTCTATGATCTGTGGCTGTAGACAATCAAGAGTGAATTTTAAACTCCTGAGGTGGGTTTTAAACTTACTAGTATTGTTCATGGCCAACTTAACCCCATCGTAGAGCAGTTGAAAAGGTGCTCCTCCGAGAAAATTCAGAGTCAGAGACATGATTATCAACCAGATTCAGATCAGCTTGCTCGATTCCAGACCATCCATCAGTTTATCTTCCTCCCGACAAAACCCTCTTGGCCAACCTTAAGCCCATGTGACATAGAAATGAACTGTTCTACACCAATAGATCAGTCCTATGTTGCACCGACACGTCATACCAGTGGAGTGGTATGAAGTGTCGGAGTCTCTGACATGTCCCAACACGTATCTGACACGTCACGTGACGTGTCGGAAAATGTTGACTTTTCCGACACTTTAACTGACACGTCAAGTCATCTTCCGACACACCACGTCATCAATTGTTACTTAAAAAAGAAAAAAAAAAAAAAAACATAAAACCCAATATCTAAACTACAGCAATCCTTAAAAAAATTTAGATTCTTCTGTCATTTTTGTTGCTTCTCTTTGGCCATTGATAAATGTGTGGATTAGTGGGAGCGAGGACTTAAGAAGAAGAAGAGGTGATCAATAAGCAGAGAGAAATAGGATTTGGGGAAGAGTTGAATTAATCAAAGAGAAAAGGGATTCTGGTTGGTGAGGGTTTGTGTTTTTGGAGTTTTATATAGAAAAATGATTTTAAGCTTTAATAAACCTAAGATTTTTGGCCTTAATCCTAGATGATATTAGATGACATAACATATCACCTAAACACATCATCAATTTAAAAGATCATGTCATACCATTCTTAAGTAAAAATTCAATATTATCATTCTCAAATCCAATGCTCTGGATTATCTTGAATTATTCTATAAAAAGAAAAAAAAAATTTAAGCCATTTTTTTCATTATGTTCATGCTTAAATTTAAACACTTAATATAATGTGAAATATATATATTTTTGAAATTATACTTATATATAGTTTTCTCGAACGAAAAAAGTTCTACATACATACAAAAAGGATTCGATACAGGTTTTTTTAATTTGTATGTATTTTATAATAAAATTCGATGAATAATACAGGTTTGAGGAAAGTTTTTTATTTTTCTGGGTTTTAGGAATTTTTAATAGGGAAGAATTATGAGGTGTGAAGTATCATAAGTAGCTAGTTTACGTCATTAGTTGGACATGAGACTGGAGCAGCTAGAACGCCAAGGAAGAGAGTGAAGGATTTTGGGAACACCGAGAAGGAGAGTGAAGGATTTTGATGCTTTGGGTTTATACTGTGTTTATCAAAAGACAAAATTATGATCTTTTGGCTAATAAATTAATGATATTTTATATTTTTAGTAATTCTTTTATGTATTAAATGTATATAAATATATTAATTATTTACTATGTCCAAATCATATCGGATCTTACGTTTTTAAGAATTGCCGTGTCAGTGTCGGTACAATATAGTAGCTCACATTCAGATCTACTATTCTTGTTCTTTTTTCACTAGTCAAAGATGTGAGCAAAGAGAGCGCCAGCAACCTCGTTTTATCAACTTCCATAATTTTTCAACTAATCTTCATGTGCAGTATGGCCGTATCGACTTCTGATCACAGATCACCAGTTTCAGAATCGCAAGGTCCCATTTGAGAACGAGCATTTGACATGAATGGCAAACATTTGAAAAATTCAGATATGTTAATGCAAAACATAATAATAAACGGAGAGTCGGGCAGAAAGTGCAAATTTATAACCATTACCAAATTCATTTTGTAAATCTGCAAAACTGCATGTTCAACCTAGTTATACACTAGGATACAAATACCTCACTACAGCAAATAACTGGGAAGAAACAAATAGTTCAGACAATCTTAATAATCTAAAGTTAATACAAGGGGCTAGCAACTAGCGTCATAGTCACCCTGAGCAAACTTGTCCTCTGGATAAAACACTGCCACAACAGAATTCCCACCAAATTTCCTGCCATGCATCCCTGTGCGGGCTTTTGTAGAACCATCAACGTCTGCATACTCCAAAAACACCTGCAAGCACATACAAGTTTTAGCAAAAATAAGACCAACTACTGAATTAGAGAGACTAAACAAGTTGAGTGTATTGAACTCTAAAGCACAAACCTTTCCAACTCCAGGAGAGGGTTGGCCATCTGGTCGTGGACGAGGAATCATGACGCTCACGAGAGAACCTGCAAAGCAGTGAAAGCAAATACATATTACATATGGACAACATCACAGTCTCAAGTGAAAATCTGTTAGAAGGTTTGGGAGGCTTCTGTCTGAATGTTAAGCCTGATAGCAGAATGTTGGACTACAAAAAAGGCTGTAAAACAGAAACATAATGACAAAAAAGGAAAAAAGATCAATACCACAGTAAACATTGCTGTTCAATTAATAAAACTTAAAATGCAGATAACAAAGACTGATGATTTACCAAATTTCTCGCCCTCCTGCTTCATATCTTCCATAATGTCTTCATACTCAAGATCATCCTTCAGTTCTTCCTCATTAACTACTTGTGTCAAGCATACAACTTTGGTGGCCACCAAAGCAGAAGCAGGCTGTTGCAACAACAAAAACCTCTGCAAGATACAGAAAATTAAAATATTATACCAAACCCATACAAACTTAATATCATCCCTCTATTTCTTAAATCTTCAAGCCACAAGAACAAAAACATTCAGAAACAAATGTAAATAAAAAAGTCACAAACTTGGGATAATAACCCACAGCTTATATATAGCCTTCTATATACTTTTGAAAAACTCATTGAAGGAAACATGTCCACAGGAGATGAAAAACAAACAAATATATTCACTAACCTGCAATGCAATTTGCTGCTGCGCATGCAACAGAACACTCTCTTGCTCAGGTTTTGGCTGGTTGGCACCTTGATTAGCACGCCTAACCGTGAGCGTCTTGTCACCCATTTTAATCCCATTCAGTGCTGCACAGGCTATGTCGGTAACTGCAAGATCTTGGTAAACACAAAATGCGTATCCTTTCGAGTTTCCTGTTTCCCTATCTTTCACTAAATCAAAACCACGAAGAGGTCCAAAAGACTCGAGCAGCTCCTTGATCTGGGCTTCTGTAAAGTAGTAGGGTAGACCACCAACAAAAATGCGATCAGGGCCCTCAAGCCCACCAGCAGAACCAGGTGTTAAGCCAACATTAGCCAAGTTGAGATTTGGACTGGGCTGGCTTGGACCAAGTGTTGCAGCAAGAGATGGGTTGTAGTCACTAGGTCTCCGAACCTTAACAGGGGCCCCCTGTTTTTTATCCCAAATATATTTGAAAAATAAGGTCAGTGTTATATGCTCAATTGCTCATTAGAATGTCAAAGAAACATATCTCGAAGAAAATATCAAAATACCTCGAAAATAATCCCATCCAAAGCCATTGCATTGCTGGCCTCTTCCACAGATCTCATCTCAACAAAGGCAAATTTTTTTTCATGGTTGATGTAAACATTAACAACAGCATCTCCTGCAACAGCAATGTGAATGAGGTTATCATCTATATGGGAAAGTACTTTATTATATACATGTTTAGTGGAAATATAAACATACCTGGGCCAGCAGTGTTCCCTCCAATAGCATGCATAACATGGCTGAAAAATGTAGCAACCGACTGCACATATCCCGAAGATGGTGTAAGTTTGAGCTCTTAAGCAAATCAAAACAGTATGCTTTACAGCAACATGCAAGGAAATGTAAATGTACATCAAAGTATTGTCTAATGCTTATGCAGATAAATAAAAACAATGAAAAGGTCGGCAAAGAGGTGAACCTGCTCATTTGCTGTAGGGGGAAGCCCTCCAACATACACCCTCCGGGCATGCCTAGTAGCCTGATACCAACATAAGTGACAATTGATGTCAGAAGAAGTCAAAATAAGTTGGGTAGAGTATATGGGAAATAGTTAATAAAGAACAGCAATTCTCACAATAATGCCAACCTGTTGAGTCATTGCCTGTACAGGCATAACAGGAAGTGCTCCAAACTGCTGCAAGCAGACAAAATTCAACAATTGACAGGAATCAGGAAATGTACATCACATCATTTCGAGAAAAGGAAAGGAGAAAGGAGAAAGTGTGTGCTTGTGTGTGTATGAGAGAGAGAGTACCTGGCCAGTTGCCAAAGGGAACATGTTTGGGAACATCCCAGGAATGGTTGGAGTAGCTCCAGGAATCTGGCCTGCAGAGAAAATTAGATCATTTTTTAGACTTCAGAGCAAAAAAATATTAAATTTCTAAGACTTATTATTAACTACAAGTGCCGAATGACTCCTCCGCCCCACTTCATATCCCATGATACTTCAGCATTTCCCAACATTCAAAGATAAAGTTTATCAAAAGAGACAAAATAATAACATCAGTTACAAGTTCTGGAGGAAATATTTGTAAGACTACCAACCGGTGCATTGATTCCTCCTTGTACATAAAAGCTACAGAAGTCGGCTCACACCCATTGTCAGCACAGTGGGGCAAGTAGCCCAACATTGCCTTCTTACAACAACATACAAGACATACAAAACAAACAAAAGAAAACACGAAACACAAGAAAAACCAGAAAAATCTCTCAGTTGCAGAATTATGTTACCAAGTAAACAATAAAAAGAAAAAATATATATAACCCAGAGACTAATGCTTTTTCATAGCTAGTGCAGTAGGAATAAATTACAGCTTACCAAAATACACCATGCAATGGGATACGATGTTTCCACACTAGTCCAACAAAGACAAAAGCAGTTAACATGATACAAAAATCCTAAGTCTAGGAGAAAAATATACCTGTCACAGGAACAGTAGCACCAGGTATTAGTGCAGAAGCAGGAGGCGCCATATCAAAACCACTAATTCTTTTGCTGCAGAAGTAGTTAATGTCAGGTTTATAAACAAAGCAAATATATACAAATCACAAACAAAATAGATATGAAAGATTACTTTACCCAGCAAAACTCATATACCAACAAGAAATTGAAACATGAAACCTTCTAAACTAATAAAACAGTTCTTGACTTCACTGGTGAAGCAAAGCACGACATTTGAAATAGTAGTGTAAAATATGAGTTTGAAAGAATCCTTAGTTTTCACAACCTAATCATTTGAAAACTGAGGAAGCAGGCCTTATGGTTCATGACACACTGACAGAAAAGAACAGGAGACAGACTAAGTACAAAATATACAAGGAACATTATAACTCTGAGCACTATTAGTAAAACCCAAAAATAAAAAGCTAAAGTCGACCCTTTCATTCATAAGACTTTGTATACTTGTGGTGGGAGTGATCAAAATGATGTAACAACTTTCTCTATCCCAATCACTAATTTCACACACAACATACCTTTTGGAACGTGAGCGAGAGCGCGACCTCGATCTGGATTTATGCTCAGATCTACCCCTGGAACGAGACCTGCGCCTATGCCTATCCTCCCTGTCTCTGTCATAATCCCTCCGCCTGTAGGATTAATTGACACCAATGATTAAAACATTCTGGAAGATTCAATGTGAAAAATAACGAAGGTTTAAAGGTGCCAAAATTGCATCAATCTTCTGAAATCAACATTCATGCAACAAGTATAACTCAAAATCGCTCAAACCTGTCACGGTCACGGCTGCGGTAGTGATCCTCATCATCATCATCCCTGTCTCTCCTTCGCTCACTCCTTTCACGATCCCTGTGGCGGTCTCTATGATGATGACGATCATGATCCCTGTCCCTGTCCCTATCCCGTTCCCTATCCCTGTCTCTGTCCCTCTCCCTATCCTTATCCTTATCCTTGCTTCTCCCCCTATCCCTATCCCTCTCCCTATCTCTGTCCCTCTCCCGGTCTCTGTCCCTGTCCCTCTCCTTATCACGCCCCTTCTCTCTTTCCTTCTCTCTGCTCTTCGAAGATTCTCTCTCGTAATCACGAGAATGCTGAAAAGGAAACAGAATCGGCATTAGTTGCGGTTTATGATAATATCGAAAACAAAATCGAAACAAAAAAAAAATCAAGGAGAAGCATCTATCCTATACGAAAACACACCTAATTTTTCCTGCTACTGTACATCAAAGTAAATATCAGAATTTCTAAACATATAAACATCTCAAATGTTGCAGTAGTAGAAGTCAAAAAATCGTTCTCCACGGATCAAAAACAGAGTAAAACTATTATCATAGCACGGTAAATCCAACACCGGTAAATTTACGCCATAGATCCTAAAATCAAAATCAATACAGAAACCCTAGACCTCGCACCGACACTCTGAATCAATCTTCAAATTGCGTAGGAAGCCAGAAACAAATAAAAATCCAAGTACAAGTAACTAACCTGAGATTTGGAATCGCCGTAATCGTCGAGAGCGCCGTGGTTAGTGCTCCGCGGCTGGGGAGAGTTGCCGTCGACGTCCTCTCCGTTACCGTCGTAACGTCCTTCGTAGTCGGCCATCTAGGGCTTTCGGTTTTCTCGTCGCTTCTATCTCTCTTGAATTCGACTCTGGAAATTGAATGGGGATATTGACGAGAAGACGACTCTCTTAAATTAGGGCTCGCGAATTGTGGTTCCTCTGATTTATATAGCAGAGCAGTTAGTTTTTTGTTTTTACTGTAGTTCTTTTCGGGTACGGACTCTAACTGTTCGGTAATTTTATCTCGGGTAAATTACGGCTTGGAATTCAAGCTGGGCCCGTTTAGAAATAGAAATTCCTGGATGAAACAGGATAAAAATACAGGGCTTTAAATTCTTTCCTTTTCTACAAGTATATTTCCTCATGGCTCAAGGTAAAACTCCCTCTATATAACCCCATTCTCTCTCAAACTATCCATCACAGTTCTCTCTCAAACTATCCATCACAGTTCTCTCTCAGCTCTCTCTCTTTCTTGATTTAATTACTATCGTGACGAACTTTGCTAAGCTGAACCAGGCAATGGGATTCCAGAGATCATCGACACTTGATAAGCAAAAGGTGCAACATGTCAGCTCAAAAGCAGTAAACAACGACGAAAACAGTGGTGTTTTTTCCTTAGCATCAACAGCCTCAAACCTGCATGATATTTCTGCTTATAGTTCACGGGTTGTGGAGCACCCTTCTGCGCTAGGCTCATTTGACAAGATGATGAAAGCTGCAAAAGGGAAGAGGATTGTTGCCTTTCTAGACTACGACGGCACGCTGTCACCGATTGTTGATGATCCGGATCTTGCTTTCATGTCCAATGAGATGCGAGCAGCACTACGCGAAGTTGTCACATATTTTCCAACAGCAGTAATCAGCGGGAGGAGTAGAGACAAGGTAAAAGGATTTGTACAGTTAAGCAACATATATTATGCCGGCAGCCATGGGATGGACATTATGGTACCCAAGGCCTCAGAATTGGATGAGAGTGACATGCTCTTTCAACCTGCCAAAATATTCCTGCCTGCAATTCAAGAGATGCGTATAGTGTTAAGAGGATATAGTAAGAAAGATAGAAGGTGCGAGAGTAGAAGACAATAGATTCTGCATTAGTGTTCATTACCGGAATATAGTCCGGGAAGAGGATTATGTGATATTAGAAGAAAAGGTGACGTCTGTGATTGAACACTTCCCTGAGTTTCACCTTACTCGGGGTAAAAAGGTCCTGGAGATACGACCATCCATAGAATGGAACAAAGGTCATGCGCTTGAATATTTACTCGACACTCTCGGATTCAGTGATTCCGGTGACGACGTTTTCCCATTGTACATAGGAGATGATCGAACAGATGAAGATGCATTCAAGGTGATAGAAACCAGAGGACAGGGATTTCCAATAATTATTTCCTCCACCCCAAAGAACACCAAAGCTAGTATTCTCTGCACGACCCATCCGAAGTGTTGACTTTCTTGTTACGCCTTGCAAGGTGGAGAAAAGCCTCGTCTTAATTTGGGGTCTTGGGTTTCTTTTCACTTATTTGTTATAGTTTGCCTAGAGTTGAGTTACAGAGGTTTGAAATTGCCTGTTGTGTACTTGGTTAATTTCACCTTCTGGCATTTAAGATATGTTCATCAAGTCCTTCAGTTTTTGATTTGATTCTGCTTCTTGTTCCACTAAATATCTGGACACAGACCTCAAGTCCTCAACTAATCAGAACTTTGGAACTATTTTAGTTTTTGGTTCTCGATTCCCAATCTTTGAAAAAAGATGCTATAAGATCTTGGGGATCATGTCCACACTTCAACCTGGTTCACTTTGTATTGTTTGATTTTACTATTGAATGCGACCACAGAAAAAAATGCATAGCTTTAAATCTATCAGAGTTCCGTCAAGATACACAGAAGTGCTGTTATAAACATAAATCTACAACATAGTTGTCCTTGAACCGTGAAAAAATACTGTCATTGATCCAATCATCCGTCCTCCAGTATTATTTCGGACTGCCATCCCCACTTTTCAGGTACCATTGAGAACCTTTGGACACACAAAGTTCATTCATGACCTGCAGAAGAAAGAATACAGAACTAAGGATCAAGAAATCATAAGCAACAAAGCCTAATGCAGATTGCTTTTTTATTTTATTTTTAATGACTGATATCTTATTTTCTTGTCAAAAAGAAATTAAAATAATTCCCATGCCTGGAGAAAGGCTATGATAGCCAACCTAGGACATATGGCCAGATCACGAACATAGAATACAACTTTACCTTGTTATATTCATTATTGCTGATTTCCCTCCCAAGTTCCTCCTGAGCAGCTACCGTAACATCCAGCTTTTTAATTGGCCCTTTATTCTTACCTTGTAGAAGTTTAATTACAACATCCCTGCACCGACAACCAACAAATTTAAGGTTATATACATACACAATTAACAAATTTCAAAGGATGGACCATTAGGAAATTAGAGTGACTGTTCAGAAAATGCAATGAATAATCCTTGCAAAACCCCTTACAAAACACCCTACGGTTCTGGCACTTAATAGTCAATATATAGCAGAGAATGAGGACAACCTTAGCTGATCGTGCTCTGGGTGCTCTGATGACGATTTCAAGACATACACACCACCGATCTCTACTGCCAATTGTGTTATGACGTTCTTTAGCTCTTCTGGAGGAGCTGCAAGGCCATTCCTTACTGCTGTTAATTTTCTACTATTAGGATCAACTTTTGCATGCTGCGATCTTTCGAGAGTCATGTTGCCTAATGTATCGCATATCAGCTGAAAGCTGCAATAAAGTATACATGTCAAACCAAAAAGATTGAAAGAAATTTTCATGACCATGTATCATAGTATGAACAAACATTGAGCATCTATAGATGCCCTGGCTACAACATAAATATTTTGATTGCAAGAATAAAGAAATAATCATCTTGTGATCTGAAGCCCAAACCACCCTATTTCTTTCTTCACCAACCCATTCCACCACTCATAAATCATATAAAGAGCAAGATTTCTTGTCACAAACCAGACAAGCACTTACACAGATCCTAAAAATGAACACTAATTCATCCATCATGAGTGTTTATTCATCATTTTTCTTTTTTCCTTCACTTCAACCAGAAAAGTACTTTTTTCTCTCATATTTGTACTATAGCATAAAAATAATATTTGCCTCCAACAATCTCAAAATGAGCTAAAAAAAACAAGTCTCTTTCCAGGCTATCCCCATCAAACAAATAAGAGACTAAGAAAGTATCACATGAAAGGATCTTGATTGAAGAGAAAAAAATGCCCATAGGGAGAGAATTGAAATTCACTGATGTAAATAAAAATGGATATAGTTTCTCTGCAACTGTGACATCTACGGTCGAAGCTCCAATAACATACCTGCAAACCTTGCGCGTCTTAAAAACTTCCTTGATGGCCTGAGGTAGAACTGCTAGAGTTTCATCTGACATGGTTCTCACTCCTCCACTGGGAGCTCCACTGGCACTTTTATTAGGACCTTTATCAGAATTTGGTAATTTCCCAGTCTTACTACTCATGCTAGCATTCTTCAGATCACGGTGAGGCTTAAGGGCTTCCACCAATTGTTTGTCCATCCTTTCCCAGATCTGTTCCTGGCTTTCAGAAATATCCGGATACAGTTCTGCAAATGATACATCTGATTGCTCTTTCAATTTCCAATCCCGAGTTGAAGGTCTGTAGACAGCTAAGAATTTCAAAGTTTCGTCAAAATGAGGCTTTAGGGGCGGGTAGACATTTAGTTCTGAATAACTAATTACAGTGTTCTTCTGGAATGAATTTAGAATGTAATTTCTAGCAGTACGCAGATTATCATCATCTTTCTTTCTAGAAGAACCCTCTTTCTTGGGATATAGCAATGCTGTTTTAGGAACCCAGAGACCACGCAGCAATAGACCATTTCTTTGAAGGACATCCAAAAGTTCCTTTTCCTGGTTTCGAGGAGCATAGTACTTCTTAAGATCACTGAATCGGCGAGCTATAGGTTCCTGTTATAAACGAATAAATCTTTAATTAATGGAAAATTGCTTGGTTACTTTAAGAACTTTCCAAATACCAAGACAATTAGTGAACAAATGGCCCTGCAGATTGATATGTTTGTAAGGTGATCACAGGTGAAACCATAAAGATATGCACTAGCTCCAAATTTACCAAGGTAATATTATTATTAAGGTTGGAGTATCCAACCCACCACCAAAATGGCAATGGGTGGAGAGTCCTAATATAGAGGTTTTGAATCACATATGTGGAAATTATATTCGCAACGATAATCAAAGCAATCTTAAGTTGCAACAAACCTCAACAAGCAACTTCTGGATGCGCTCCTCCAGAGGCAGGTTCAGTAGAGCCCTGAACAACATCAATTCATGTATTTCAACTTAAAATCAAAAGGAGGCAAGTTTCTATTCATTAGTTTGGAGTTGTGACTGTAGCAAACATATAAAATTATAGAGATTATAAAATAATTAAACTTAAAAAAAAAATTGTTTCCAGCCTTTGATGATAATGCATTTAAAAGGGAGGCTCAGAAAAAGGGCGTTGACATATTAAGATTTTTCAAATATATATAAAAAAAATGAAGATGAAGAACCCAGTAATATGAAAATTATCGCACCTTTTGGAAGAACCTTTGCATGTTCTAGGACACAAGGAGTTAACATAGTCATACCTATAAAAATAGTAATAACTCACACATCAGTTTGGCTTATTCAAATACTTTAAAGAATAAATGAACAGGTAAGTACAAGGACGTACGGAGTCATCGTAAATTCTATAGGAGAACTGTCTTGTACCACCATTCTTTTCAAATATCCAGCCGAAAAATCACTTTCTGAGCCATGGTACTGAAGTGGAACCCAACTCTGGAAAGGAAAAACATATACATCATACATATTGAAGCAGAATATAATACACCACACATACACACATAAATTTATGGTTTTATCACAAGTTGTCTAGTAAAATCAACCACTGCCATCCATACTGGATCATTTAAAACTTCAAACTTGGACAAACTTCAATATGATTGAAATATGACTTTTATTTATTGTTCAATGACTTAAAAACCAAAAATATGGCAAGGAGTAATAAAAAAACAATAATCAATAACAAAAAAAGAAAAGAAAAATAACAGGAAACAATTGTAATGTCTGATTATAATAAAATATGTGTATCAACGTATCTTAAGAAATCAGAATTCAATAGCACCATCTTCATACCTCTTCATCTTCAGTTGAGGGCTCCACACGCTTGTTCTGGAACAGAAATAGATGAACAAATATTTCATAGATTCCAGTTCAGTCAATTGTTATGGATTAAACATACAAGATGATATAAACCCAAACTTGGACCAGCAATATAGAGTCAATATCTGGATGAAAGGAAGTACCTGTTTCTTTGATGGAGCCAAAGATTTTGCCTCAGTAAAATTTTCTCTTTTAACTGCAACTTCTGCATCCCCAGTGGCCGTGCCCTTCCTCTTTGAACCACCAGGCTTTAAATGGTCAAGTGATGGTCGGAGCTGCACAACTGCATGAACAGGATTCAAGTGTAACTGCAAGATAAAGAAAGTGCGACACATTTTCAATGATCCAACATCAACAAGTCAATCCTCACGCTGAAAATTAATGATCAGGTTTCTTTTACCAAGTAGGGGAATGTCTTAGTGCATAAAAACCAATTCTTAGCTTCCAAATACAGAAAGCTAATGTCAATAAACTAAACCAATGATATCCGTACCACCCTCTAGTCCCCTACCGTGAATCACCATTCACGTTACTTAACAAACCCTCAAGGGCAGCCGACATAAATCAATATATTTGGTGCATGAAGGCCACATGGGTAATTTGAGGTCAATAGGCAATGTGTAAGAAAGTGGAGGATCCAACATCCAAAACTGGGGTTAAGTTTTCTTCTGACAATGATCAGTCCCTTTCCCTACCAACAGTCTGCCCCACCCTTTCCAGATCACCCCTGAAACAATCAAGAACCACCAAAGAGAGAAAGAAAGAATATCCACAACCAAAAACCAAAATAACCAAGAAGAGAATAACCCCCCAAAATCAGCAAAATCCCCATCACTAACTAAAACCACCCAAATCCACCCAATTTCAGCAAAGCCAGCCGCTGCAAGCAAACCAAACTTGTCTTTCTCATATTTTTTTTTATTTTTTATTTTGTTGCATTAACACGTTTTGTTAAACCTGAAATTAACAATGCATACCTTGTTGCCCATCAAAACCCCGACGGCATAGCCAGTTGAACGGCAGGGATCCCATTCTGTAGCCAAAGTCTAAGAAAAATCACAAGAACACAATACCCCCAATTACTTAACAGAAAACTACAGGCAACAATGTTACAACATTCAAAATTCATAAGCATCCAAAATCAACCTGCTTTGTCATTTTGAGCTTGTTAGCAAACTCTTGATCACAATTCTTGGAGTAAAGATCAATAGACAAATCCACCTCCACTTCAGCAGTGCCAGGCTTCACTCTTATCTGCAAAAACCAGACACAATTTCAGTACCTGCAACTCCTCCCAAACCAAACGCTCGACACAACAATCATCCAAATCCGAAAACCTCACCTCCTCGCACCGGTCCTCCAGCTCATACGGCCGCCACCGAGGCCTCAGAGGATATTGCAAAACATACAACTGAAAATCACAAATTGAAAACGAATTAGCGCAAAAATTGAACCACATTAGAGCTCACTACACAATAAGAGTGACAAACCTGAGTGTTGGAATCAATATTAGGATTAAAGAACACATCAATTTCACGAACAACAGTGTCTTCAGCGTCGTCTTCTTCCATCGGATCGTCGTCGTCCTTAGGTTCTTCACCGGTCTCCATTTTCACAGCGCCGTTTGAATCGTCTCCATAGGCGCCTTCTTCTTGTTTCTCTTCTTTCTTCTCCGCCACGTCATCGAGTGCTTCCGGCTTGGGCTTGACCAGCTGCGGCGGTTCCGGCTCGGACTTCGGGACCGGTTTCGCAGGCTCCTTTTTGACGGCGGGTTCGGGTTTCGGTTTCGGTGGGGCGTTTTTGGAGCGGGGCATGAACCTGGAGACCCGAGCAGGCTTGCTCGGCCCGTCGAGGTCGTCTAGGTCCATACTCGCCGCAAGTAGGGGTTCTAGTGCTCCGGTGAACGGCGGGAAGGGAAGGCGACAAGGTTAGAGAGTGAGGTTTTGTGGTTGTGGAGTGTGTTTTGTTTGGTGGGCTTTTGTGGGTTTTAGTAGCAGTGAAACCGTGACGGCCAAGTATGTCCTACAGTGGTATTGGGCTGAGCAAGAGCTTGGACTTGGGCCAACTGCTAAGTCCAAACATAGAAAAGTACTTTTAATTTTTTTTTTAATTAGACTAGAGAAGTGGTAATGGATCTGAAGGACAACAAGAAGAGGGCTGATTGGAGAGCTTACCCTATTTTGCAACAAATCAGAAGAAGCTGCCGGATTCCCAGAAAAGTGAATCAAGCGGCAGCGTCATGCTGCTTCACTTGCCATTGGGGCGATGGGTCCTCTGAGATGGGCTGAGCAGACACCAGCATCCATGTCCAATGTAATGCGCCATGATGGACTTCCTTGTTCTCATTCTCCGGCGACCTGAGATCGGTTCCGGCCGCGTCTCGTTTTGGGTGCCTGATTTTTGTTACCCGGATGTACGAGAGGACTCTCACATAATTGAGACCTCGATATAGGGTAGTCTGGAATGAGAGTATCAAAAGGGTTCGGTATTTGACTATTGAGAGTAACATCATAACCCAACCAATCTATTGATTTGGGCATGGAGGTTACATAACTTTGATTCCATTATAAATCATACATATTTTCATCATCTCAGATGGACAAATGAAGTCTTTCTTACCATAAGAAAGGGGAACATGTATAGATCTTACCCCACGAGTATCACTCTAGGAAAAACACAACACATCATGCATATTGCAAGGCTTAGTTAGGACATCTAAAAGAGTCGGAAAACGTTCTTTTACTTGTATAGGCCGGCCGGCCATCATTTTATCATTTCTTTTTCTTCTTTTATTTTGAGTTTAAAGGTCGCTCAGTTACACAAATGATGCATTCCAAATTCCAACAAACAGTCTAACACATTTCTTCACAGAGGCAGCAAACTAAGTTCAACCAAGAACATATACAAGAATCAAATTAATCCGCCAAGTCCCTTAATTGGTCCTACGTAATTAGTGTGATAAGAGAATCATCATTCAAAATAAGTGGGCATGTTTTTGATCTTTCATATTAATTGTCTGTTGAGGCAGATGAGTTTGGAAATTTAAAGTTGCTGGGTGGTCAAGCTAATCAATCAATATATTTTTATCTGGTTGTCAAGCAATTTATTCATGCTCTTTGCCTCCCTTCACGACCCAGGACCATTCTGTAAAATTTTGAAATGTTGTTTTGTATTTAGTTGGGTAGCACACTATTAATTGATTCCTTCAACCAAGATTTCTTTTCTTTTTATTTTATTACATGAAATTCATTTAATAAATTTTAATTATAACCCGTCCGGCTGCACTCATTACCCTCCAATGAGGTTCAAAGCCTCCTCGGTATGGTAAGCATCCGGACGAGTACATAGGATACCACAGAAGCCCTAGGTTTTGGATGACGCGCGTGGAGCGCGTTCTTCTTCGTTTCTTGATAGATGATCAAACATTCAAACTTGAATTCTTTCAAGGTCAAATTTTTAAAATATAAAAAATATATTTCATTTTTACTATAATTTCAAGAACGTGCGAGAATTTATCTAAATAATTCTAATACATGTGAATTCACTTCAATCAACGGTCGTAAGTCATGCACTTAGTGTATCTCCAGCAGTGTAACTAAAACTATAGTTAAATTTAGTAATAATTATGAGATTTAACAATTGTTATAAGAATTTGGCTCCAGCAGTTATTGCTTAATGTAAGTTAAGTAATATTTTTAACGAATTATAAACTAACACGTGGAGAGAAAAAAAGGAAGGAAAATATAAGTATTCTTTTACCAATTCCTGGCTCAGTTGACAAATTTATCAATTTTGTTTAACAATCATTAAATTTAACAACCATTTAGGTATACTGTTGGAGTTTCTATTCATTCGAAAAGTTGACAAATTTCAAAAAAAAAATTGATATAGCAATACTATTGGAGATGCTCACTTATGGTTGTGATTACCATATTGAACTATTTATTATTATTTATTTTTTAGGAAAAATATCAAGAATTTCATTAAATGAGGATACAATAATATTACAACCATAAAGGATATCGGTGGTGGAAATAAATTCTCCACTCTCTTCCTACCTACCCGAAACACCAACGATTACAGTGGATAATAACCGATAGGGGTTCAACCGTAACTTGACCTAATCCAGAAGTCTCGATACATCCTTACAGTCAATTTTAAGAAGAAACAATCATTTCAAACATTATATGACAAACTATAGTATCCCCATTACATTGATAACAAAAACTAACTGACGTTAAAATAGTATCTGGAAACGACACCATAACCATGACACACCCCACGACCCGACACCAACCTACCAAAACTCAAAATCCTCGCTCAAAGAGGAGGGACAACTAACCAAGCAAAACAACGACGAAGCAAACACAATAGCAACGAAGGAGCAAAGACTCTACTCGGCCAGCACTCCAAAGCAACACGACTCTCTCCTTCCACCGCCACCATCCTTGAAAGCCTGACCGCCAACCGGCCACCAACAGATCTCATCCGATGGCAGCGTTATCAAATGCACCGTCGGATGGAAAGGAGAAAACTTTTTAGGGTTTTTTAGAGAGAGAGCGGGTTTTGAGAACTATTGATTGTAACAATTTAATCAACAAAGATTTACATCAACCAATATTAGTTCATCAATAGTTCATTCATGTGTTTATGATTATGATATCGATTCTTAGACCTAGCTAGGGTTCAATCTACCGATTTTGTTGAGAAATTATGGATTTGCTATCTCACAGGGATTCGATTCCATTATATATCCTTGCCTTTTGTTTTGGTTAGCAACATCAATACGATCATTTTCGGTTTTGGAGGATCTTTTTGAGACGGAAAAGTTGTATCCACTGGCCACCCTCTTGTCTGTGTCATGCACAAATTGGAGATTGATCGATTAAAGAGAGTGAGTCACCTTTTGTGGTGAGGCTGCCAAAGAGAGATGGGAACCTAGCTATTAGAAAAGTATGTGATATCCAATTCTCACCTACTAGCCTAAAAAGACCTAGCTTAGCCATACAGTCCAGTCCAATTCCATTGGGGGTCTCTTTAATTTTGAACCAAAGTGTATGAGTGATCGACATGACTTCCATTGGTCCATGACTCATTGACTCGTAGTTTTCCATATCGCAGCAACCGACCTAGAAAAACCACATCATGAAAGGAACAAGACAGAGAGGGAAAGTTAAAGGGGTTGTGAAAAGCATATGTAATGTAACACGAGGGCAACAAGCCACCAAGAAGATCGATTGAAGCTTTTTTCTTTGAGGCTCTAGATCTTTTAAGAGAGATTACTTGTGTTGGGAGTGTAGCTTTTAAACGTTTTCGTCATCGACTCTCCAGACCTACCATACCTCAAAACTTCATCGTCGAGGATTCGAGTCTCGACTCTTGATTACAATCTATGAATTCAAAAGGATCAATGCATGAAATCATGCCGTTTAGACTAAGTAAATGTTTTGATTTTACAACCTATATTTGTGTGAACTCTCCATTGTTCTTCGATTCTACTTCCAGTTACGAGCTCGATCTACACGTACAACTTCAATGAAAAATGCTAGCCTATAAATCCTAAAGAAAGGGGCGCCCCATTCCTGCCTAATTAGTTTGAAACTTTGAAAGTAGATGCAGTCCAATCCAAAATCCGAATTGTGATGATGCAAAACCTGAGCAGAATCTCTGCCGGCATTTTGGTTATAATCCAAGCTGAACCTTTAACTATTTTAGCTCATGAATCAAGCTTTGCTGTCTTCAGCTGCTTGTGTTAAACAAATTTAAACATGAAATACTAATCATAGTAATTTTTAAACCCCACGAACTAACTATGTTTCAAAACCTTGTAAAGATAAACTACATGATCATTTTGTCAAAGCATTTTATGCACGCGTGCACGTCAAGCATAACCAGTGCTTTAATTTATAGATCGAGAACTATGAAGATAAATGAACTGAATTACCCACATTTTTAACTCATGCTTTAACATTGGAAACCACTTATATGTGTCCCGGTCTAAAGTGTCATAAAGCTCCACAAAGCTTGTTACGTATCATGTAAAAAAACCTTTCAAGTTTTGCTTTGGGCATTGGCTTCTTTTTCACCCTAAAAAACACCTCAGGTTAAGCAAACTATAACCTTTTTCAAGTAGCATCAAGTAAAACCTTTCACACTCACATTATGGCAATGTTAGAATTTTCTAGTAGCTTGTAATATATAAACTCGTGATCAAATGTTTGTTTTGGAGTTCATCTCAATTATGGAATGTGCATCCATACACACAAAATACTATGTCGGATCGAAACGTTATATCTTCGAACCCAATTGCGCCCGGGCAAAAAATCACCGGTTGTCAGGAAATCTCCAAGTCTCTCCTTTTCACGGCGATGTCGGACTCCCGAAAGGAAAAATAATCTAGTTTTGGAAATTCAAATGTACTAGATCAAGGATTAATTTCAATGGTCACTTGTTCTGTTGATCGATGTTCAATTGCTAGGAGTTGTCTTCATCCCAGAAAAATGGGGCCGAGAAAATTGAAAATATGTCCCTTCTAGCCAGGCTATTATTCAAGATTATCCTCCTTTTAAGTATTGATCTACGATCGAGAAATACATGTTCATGGAAAGAGATCGAGGACGAAAAACAAAGTCCATGAATTGTAAACAATTAACGTTGCATGAAAACTTTGATTTCATTTCTATAATAAAATGGCTTGCGATGAATTAAAAGTGCCCCCTACAAGTGAATACAGACAAACCAAGAACGTTAGGATATTTGTTGGCGATGTGTTTGAACCTGACTATCTTTTGACCATATCCTTTGATTTATAGCACCCACTGCATATATGAATCCATTTTATCGATGAAGACAATACCTGGGTTTTTGTTTTGATTCTGGAGAAGATCGATCAAGACGACTTTGTTGATCCTTACTTAAGCTGTCGTTTTATGGTGGAATGCTATGTGTCTTCTTCTTGCCTTCGTTGTCTTCACGCAGGTATCATCTATTTAATTTTACGTCAACCGTCGTCCTATCCTAGCTTACACTGTTGTTTTCCGTCTCCTGTTATCGAAAGCGAACCAGTAATCCTGAGATGCGAGCATTCAAACCAGCTTGAAGAGGAACCCTGATACTAATCTAGCTAGCTTTCAGACAAGGAATCTAAATATGCATGATTAACATATCTATATATGATGGTGATTATGGTCGGATTTCAAGGTATAAAGCAGTATATAAGGATGTGTATGCAGGATAAATAGTGATTATAACGTAATTCACATAAATTGAAGTCCGTAATTAGAAAATGTACGTGATTCTATAACAATCTAATTATCTAAACCGAGCAATGTTTGTTGATTCCTAACGTTCTCACATAATCACATACATTGCTTCCAAGTTAATAAGCTTCGAGTTACTCTAAGCCTCCATCTACATCTCCACCCGAAAACTAAACCCTAAACTATAGACTATACAACATTACAACCTGTCGATCATACTACTATTCTTTTCATTTTCATTTCGATTTCCAATTCAATCGGTGAATTTCTTGCTCACCTTTTCCTCTTTGGAATGCGAGATTCCAATGCTCGATGCCTCAAAATCTTATCCTATATAGTCCATAAAGAGGGTTCCATTTCCAATTTTCCATAGAAGCTAGCAATCGGGAGCCACCATGATATTATTCTAGGGTTTTCTTCTGCATGAGGTCGGATCATCACACCCGCTACCACGCACAATCAGCCACGTGCATACATTTCCACTCCCACGTGTAAACCCACACCTCTCATTTAACCGCGCAGTAACCCGAAAGACCAAATGTAGTAAAAAATAGGAGCAGTAATTCAACGCGGTCAGGCCTAGGAAACCCAGCAACGTGTCTAACACAGAGTGGGCCAGAACACAAGAAAGCCCCCAAAATTTCACATCAGGACAAAAGTAGTTTGACTTTGCTTCCTAATTTAAACCCCCCGGTCGTCGACCATTAATCTTGTCCGTATTGGTAGACCAAAACGCATTCAAACACTTCACTAAACGACAACCCACACCTCGCCCGACATTGCGCGCCCCCGAGAACACGACACGTGGACTATGAATAGCTGCAAAGCTTGAACGAGAAGTCATGGCCAACTCAGCTTAAACCTGCTTAATTAAACTCGCTTAAGCTAAACTAATCACTCTTTTCTCTCCCACTACTTTTCAGCCAAAGACTTGGGACTTCGTCTCTCACAGGTCACATTGTCACACAGAAGCTTTTTATTCACAGAATCTAACTCTCTCTGTTCAAAGAGTAGCCTTTTAAAAACGCTGTCTTTTTCTCATCTCTGTTCTGTTTAGCTGAAAGCTCAATTGAGTTGTGTTCATAGTTCTTAGTTAGAAAAGCAGCAGCTTATTTCAGCTGTGTGGCTTTAATTTTTCTGATTGTGGTCATTTTAGGAACCAAAGTTTGGATCAGTTTTTACTGTTGGGGGGAGTTTTGAATTTTGGGGGCTCCTTTGTTTTTTTACAGTCTTGGGTCTAATCATTGTGTTTCTGGGGGTGATGGATATTTTGGTCAGAGAATTTCAGCTGGTAGGTGGGAATAGACACAAAAAAAATAAGAGGAGACCTTGACTGGTAGATGGGATAGGGATGAAACTCAACCCTAGAAAATGAATACCTTGTACCTTCAAAGCTTCTTCTTTGGAGTTTTCAGATAAACCCAAGTGGTAGCATATTTGTTTTTTTGCTGTTGCCTCTTGTTGTAGATTGAATTCGAAAACCAAACCAAGTAAGTAACAAGAGTATCTTAGTTTTCCGATGCCGACGGACTTAGATAACTCCTCCACAGCTTCAGGGGAGGCTAGTGTTTCTTCCTCCGGTAACCAAACTGCTCCGCCTCCAAAACCCACCACCAAGAAAAAGCGAAACTTGCCCGGAATGCCAGGTGAGCAAAATCCCCCAAATCAATTCTGTACAGTTTTGGTACCACTTTTTGAGTTGTTTTGGTTGAATTGGGTTGTTTTGACTTTGCTGCAGATCCAGATGCAGAGGTGATTGCTCTGTCTCCGAAGACCCTTATGGCAACGAACCGATTTGTATGCGAAATTTGCAACAAAGGGTTTCAGAGAGATCAGAATCTGCAGCTCCATCGGCGAGGTCATAATCTGCCGTGGAAGTTGAGGCAGAGATCGAGCAAAGAGGTCAAGAAGAGAGTCTATGTCTGCCCTGAAGTTTCTTGCGTCCACCATGATCCTTCTAGAGCTTTGGGTGATCTGACTGGGATTAAGAAGCACTTTTGTAGAAAGCACGGTGAGAAGAAGTGGAAATGCGACAAGTGCTCGAAGAAATATGCGGTTCAGTCGGATTGGAAAGCTCATTCTAAGATTTGTGGTACCAGGGAGTATAAATGTGATTGTGGGACTTTGTTTTCAAGGTAAAGTTGAACTTTATGTTGTTCAAGTTTTATTAGTTCAAGCTTGACTTGGGTTTGGGTTTGGGTTTTTCTGCTGAAGATTTTGGTTTTGGTTTTTGAAGGAGGGATAGCTTCATAACACACAGGGCTTTCTGTGATGCTTTGGCTGAGGAGAGTGCTAGAGGTCCTTCTCAGACTCAAAATGTGAAGTTGAATTCAGAATCAGACCCAAAGGTTCAAAGAGCAAATTCACCTCCACCTCCACCACCAGCACAGGCTTCAGTTCCATCCCAACCCTCAAGTTCTTCAGCTCCATCTCAGCCACCAATTCTGCCTATTCAAAGTTCAGGTAAATATAGCCAAATTTGGAAAATTCTCCATCTTTTCAGTTTGGTTTTGTCTGGATGTGTTTTTTAAGTCTTAATGAACAACAAAATCCAAAATCCTTGTTATCTTTTTTCTGTCTATGTGTCTCTTTCTCTAAGAGATCTTGGAGTCTAGTAGTTTTTGTCTGTTATGAAATTTCTTGTTAACTGCAATATGCATCATACAGCATGGTAATTGATCAGAGATTTGGGAATTTGACAAATTAAAAATAATAAGCTTCTTAGAGGTTCCATTGAACTTTAGGCTTTCAAACTGTTTGATCTCAATAAAGATACAAATGATCAAAAGCTAAAAAGGGAGAGTAAAGAAACCATTATTGATCCTCCTTTTGCTTGCAAAAGTTATTCAAAGAGAAAGGCTCAACTTTCTGTGATGTATGTTTAACAGTTAAGTCACTCTTCTTTGGGTTGATCTTGTCTCTTTTAGTTCCAGTGCCAGAGTTGCCTGAAAATCCCCCAGAAGATGCCCCTGCTGTGACTCAGCGGAAAGGACACTGTAGCAGCAGCAACAGCTCAAGCAGCAATGGTAGTACAAGCAGCAGTGTATTTGCAAGTTTATTTGCTTCATCGACAACATCTGGAGCAAGTTTGCAACCTCCTCAGCCTCCTGCATTTACAGACTTAATTCGAGCCATGGGGCAACCGGACCAACCAACTGACCTAGCACCATCTGCTTCAATCGATCCTATCTCTCTTGGCCTCTCTACGAGTCATGCATCCTCAATTTTTGGGACTGCAGGACAGGAGCGTAGGCAGTATGCCTCTCCACCACAACCAGCTATGTCTGCCACGGCACTACTTCAGAAAGCTGCTCAAATGAGCGCGACATCTAATGCATCGTTGCTCCGCGGGTTTGGCATTGTGTCCTCATCTTCTTCCGCAGAGCAAGAGAGCATGCAATGGAATCAGCGGCAAACAGAATCAGATAATGCCTCATTTGCTGCAGGGCTTGGACTTGGTCTTCCTTGTGATGGTTCTGGATGGAAGGAATTAATGATGGGAAGTCCTTCAATGTTTGGTCCTAAGCAAACCACACTTGATCTTTTGGGATTGGGAATGGCTGCCGGTAATAACCCCAACGGTGGCCTATCAGCCCTAATTACATCCATCGGTGGTGGTCTAGATGTGGCTGCTGCAGCTGCATCATTTGGAAGCGGAGAATATAGTGGCGAGGATTTGGCAAGAAGCTCATGATATTGAAAAAGAAACAAGTCCTTTTCTCCATCTGACTTGAGGAATCAGTGTACAAGTATAATCGATGCAGAATGAAGCAGATGGCAAGACATATACATAAAACTAAAACATAAAATTGCTCTCATGGGTGGTAGGCATCAACAAAGGCAGTTGAGTCTTTTTTAATGTTCTTCTGCCATGGTGATGACCAAGGGTGAAGACGACAGTGTCTTGCTGGTGTGGACTTTGGGGCTAAAATCAGATTAAACCTGGGAATTTCAGCATACTGGATGCGTAAGCTAGCAGAAGAGGAAAGGAAAGGCAAACATGTGTCTTTAAGGTGATTTGGTAAAGAATTGTGTACCTACTGCATTATATTCTTTAATTTTGTCAAATTTCTGAAGCCAAGCCTAGTAGTGAAGGCTGGGTTTGAATTTTTACCACCATGGACTTGTAGAACACAAGGCTGTAGTAGAAACTCTTAGTAGTTGGGGGCTGATATTGTAAAGTACCGTTTCAGTAGGCTAGTTTAGGACTCCTGGACTCATCAACTTCCATCTCTTGTACTTGTAGTTAAACTAAGTTGAAGTCGGTATGAATTTAAATGTTTTCTACACTCAATTTCTTACCATTCAGCAATGTTATGGAATATGGTTGGCATGTTGGTTTCTGCTTCCAGAAACAGTGATAAGTTTGATATATGTTTGTATTCAATTATTCAGAGCCAAGGTGCTGTTGTCCATAATTGACATGGTCCCTAAAGGCAAAAATGGGGAAAAATTGATGTATTCTTTAATATCTTGATAGGGTCCTCTGCAGTCTATAATTGGGATGACATATTGTTACATCAGCGAGCTCGTTAGTATTTTGTGTTGGTACCATTGCTTATAATACAAATCTTATTTTGTCAACCATATTGTTTGCGTGTATGGAATAGATCACATACATCTTAAACAAAGTATAGATTTGAAAATAATGTGTTGTCAACCATGTAAGCCCCTTGGCTTTCAGGGCATGATGCACAGCAACTGAAGATTGAAATAGACTTCCCTTTTGAGTATGATACGTCTGTGCTCTGATACTCTATAATATGAGAAGTCAGTACATATAAAATAGGATACATGGTAGCCGGCTTCTTCAACCTCATGTTTCACTACAGATTGAGGGGCAAGAATAGACCAGTATACACAAGAATAGAAGTTTTGGGATATTGTCAAAATCACTGTTAAAAATGTCCAAAGCCTTTTATCTGTGCACAGGGGAACTATGGTGAAACATTTTTCGGATCCAGATTCTTAAGCAGCAGCACCCCCACAAGTATTTCCTAGAGAAACGCTTCAAAATGATTAAATGAACATGCAGGGAAAATATTAATTCTATGTGGTTATTGTGAAAGCAATATTTTTGAGCAAAAATGATTTTTCAAAAAAAATTAAAGAAATCATACAGTTTCAAACGAGACACTGTCCTGGCCCAAAAAAGATTTTTTACTACAACAAAGACATACCTACTCAAAAGTGGGACTGGGTTGAGATATATATCATGGCTCAGGTCCATGTTTTGTGACTTCAGTCTCATCTTACACAGTCCTCATATATGGCGTGATAAACTGATAATCTCTCTGTTTGCAATTGCTTCAAGTCTAGTTTTTCATGCTCAAACTAAGCACGTTGATCGAGGTGGATTGTCATTATGTCAGAGAGAAGGTTGTCAACCGAGAGGTCCAGGTTCATTTTTTTTTGACAACAGATCAAACTGCAGAAATATTCAGTAAAGGACATTTCCTCCTGTTTCCACTTTCTTGTATCAAAGCTTCCTGTCCTTGAAAGGCCATTAAGCTAGCGGGGGAGTAATAGTATAGAAGTAGTTAACAATCCAACGACAGCAGCAATAGCTGCATCAGTTCCTGATAACTCTCCTATCTCAGATAGGAAATGTCAAATGAACAAATAACTCAACTATCCTGGACTCTTAATTAGTTTCTGATGTAACTGTATTCTAGATAGATATCCCTAATATCTCTAGCTTTAGAGATAGCAGAATAGATTGGAGAACTGTCATCTTATTTACTGATAGAAGCCTATTACCTTGTATGTAGAAGTAAACATAATCCTATTCTATCTAGTAAACCTATCACTACAAGGAATCGTAATCCTATTCCTATTAGCATTAGACCAAAGCACATATAAAGTACACTCTTCTCTCATATAAAGTACACTCTTCTCTCTATCTTCAATGAGAATTGGAAGAAGAAAACAAAGAATGGGAATCAGAAGAAGCAAAGAAAAGGTAAGGAATAGTACTTTGCCGGAAGATGTTGTAGAAAAGGTAAGCAATAGTACTTTGCTGGAAGATGTTGTCGAAGAAATTCTATCCCGGCTACCTGTGAAGTTTTTGCTTAAGTTTGAGTGTGTATCAAAGAAGTGGAATGCTCTCATAAAAAGCTCATATTTTACTACCATTCACCTTCATCGCTCGGATCTGAATACTGCCCTCCTTATTAATTCGTTCATAGTAAATATTAATTCGATCATAGTTACTAATCAATACCTGCCTCTTAAATTAGAATATGCGACCTTCATGCTTCGGGATGAAACATCGTTTTTGAATCTAGATTTGCCTTCCCTAAATGGTAAAGTTCCTTATGTTGTGTGCTCAAGTAAGGGCTTAGTTTGTCTTCGGAATTTTCGTAATATAATAGTATGGAACCCAGCCACACAAAAAACCAGGTGTCTTCCTGCACTCCCTCTCCCTGTAGACAATTTCACAGTAGGTTTCGAGTTCATTGATGAAATTAGCGATTACAAATTGGCGACTATTTATACAACTTATGATAGGCCTGACAAAGTTGTTTTTAAAGTACAGATTTTTGGAGAGAAGTCGAAAGCTTTTCATATAGTGACCCTGGAGTATATTGTTTTGGAATGCGGCCTTATAATTATACCTTGAATGGGGTGCTATACATTTCGAACTTCACAATAAACAACAGTGGTGGTTATCTTCTGTCATTTGATTTGAGGGACGAGGTCTTCAACGTAATACCACTACCAGATCCAGATGTTGAGTTTACGAAAATCTTTTCATGGAAAAGTTCACTGGCATGGATCGGATTTCGTGGAACGAAATGTGAAGTTTGGTTGATGAATCACGAGGATCAGTCTTCTTCTACCAAAAACATGCCTTGGACAAAACAGTTCATATTTGATGAAACCCAGCCGGGAATATGTTCAGGAGCTTGGAAGGATGTGTTTATTTTCAAGAGAAGACTTGAAGATGGTCATCATCTGTTTTTGTACGATCCTACGAGCCAAAAGGTGAGAGAGCTTTCAAATATTCCAAGGTATGATAACAAGTACGCTGACTTTAGCTCATTCCATTATGTGGAGAGCCTAGTTTCAGTCTAAAGCAACAGAGAGATCAAGAAGTTGTGATATTGCAGTATAATTCATGCTAGTATTTGAACTTGGAAGGAAGCATTAGTGTATCGATTCTCCATGAAACGTATCATTACCATAGCTTATGTGCTTTACGTTAATGTTTTCCAGGGTTTTACCGATACATCATATCAATAACTAACAGCAGATTGGATCTTACTAATTCTGGATCTTATATCAAATTCTTAGTCGAAACATAATTCCTTTTAAACTCAAGCTTATCTATCTAGAGGTACTTGAATCATACAGTGTACCTAGTAATTCCTTTTACTCTATATTTGTGGCAAATCCATGATTTGGTATATGAAACTGTTTTGGTAATCTAATAATAATGTTTAGATCAACAAAATTTACTTATTTGTGTTGATTCCGCTACAAGTCTATAACCCAATCACGCTCTTAAAGCCGTCAAAGCCTATTTTGAGAAAATTCTTCTATGTATCAAGGTGCAAGTGAACCGATCAACTAATATGCAATATTTTGATCTGGTCATCTACGTCGCACTACATGCATATATATTAGTACCGTTAACAAAATTAAAACCCAAAAAAATAGTCTCAAGTGTTTCCAACTAAAGAGGTGAGAATACTAGGTCGAAGAAGATATACACGTACTCTTATTATGGGCATTTAATTTGATTGGATCAAAAATAAAATTGAAATGAAGGAATTTAGGGTCTCTAATTTTCATTCGATCTTCTGATACGGCGATTTGAGCACTTACACATTAATGATGCAAATGCACATTGGTGCGTAGAATCTGCTCCTGTGTATTAACACATATAAACCATAAACCCTCCGCCCCTTCAAATGAAACACAATTTCATAGACAACACAAGTTCATAGGCTCTCTCTCAAGCTTCTTATGGGAATCGAAACAAGAGCTGCAACCACTGTCAACCATGAAAACAGAGCCAAGGTAAGCAAGTCTTTATCTCAAGACCTTAGTAAAAAATCTCTCAAGACTATTGAAAAAATGTGGCTTAGATATGATTGGAATCTCACATCGGAAACGAAATAGTCATCTTTGGGTTACAAGGAATAGTACCACACACTAATGTTAAGGCCTTTTGTGTAAAACCCTATACTCGTTTCTCTACCGGGTGGCTACAGTGGGGGGAGTATCGGCATTATTAGACCCGTGTGTGTAGAACCTGTAGGGCCCGTCAGCCGCTTCTGCGTAACAAGTGGTATCAGAGCCCATGTGATGCTTGGGACTTGGTGTCTCATACGATTGAGTTGCAATTTGGTGAAGCTCCCATTTGGATTGGGATCACAAGATTCAGATGGTTGTGATCAAGGTTGAGCTATTGGAATTTGGATTGTGAGACAGTTGGAGATGACTTGAATCACGCTAAGTGAAAATTATTGAAAAAGTGTGGCTTAGATATGAGCCATTTGGAATCCTACATTGGAAACGTGAAAGAGTCATCCTTAGGTTATAAGGAATGATACCACACACACTAATGTCGAGACCTTTTGTGTAAAACCTCATACCTGTTTCTCCATCGGGTGGCTAAAGTGGGGAGTATCGGCATTATTGGACCCGTGTGTGTTAGACCTGTAGCGCCTATCGGCCGCTTCTGCATAACAAAGACCTGTGGAGTCTTTACTTGTCCTTGAGAGGATTCGTGACGGTGATCATTATGAATTTGTAATCTCATTGCTTCGTGATGAAATATATTTGAGTTGGGATTTATCTTCCTTGAAGTCTGCAAGAAAGCTAACATCATACCTAGATTACTCCTGGCCTAGCCGTCGTGATAGCTTATTCAACTATATGATTTACCTAAAAAAGTCCACAACCTGGCCGTGGAGTTATTCTGTGGATGTTGTGGGATCTAGCAACGGCTTACTTTGTTTTCGTTTGTTTGATAAAGAGTGGGAAAAAGCAGTAGTTTGGAACCCGGCCTCAAAAAAATATAGGCGTCTTCCTGAACCTCTGATACAACCTGCTGTATTAGGTTTTGAGTTCATTCAAGAAATCAAGGATTATAAACTGGTGAGCATTCAAAAAGGTCGTGACGTTATTAAATCCCAAGTCTTCACAGAAAGTTCAAAATCTTGGAAAAATGTCGAAAACTTTCCATTAAGTGGAGTTGATGATCATGACACAATTCATTATCTGATTACCTTGAACGGGGTGGTGTATTCGCAGCTGTGGACAAGAAATGGTACATCTTCTACTGTTTTGGCATTTTATCTGCTCAATGAGATCTTCGATCTGATACCATTACCGAAAGCTCAAGGATGGAAAATGCCATTTTTTTCGTGGAGGTATTCACTGGCATTTCTAGCACATCGTGAACCAAACTATGAAGACTATGCGGTTACTGAGCTTTGGGTGATGAATCATGAGGAGGGTTCTTCTGCTGCTTGGATAAAAGAATTTACATGCGAAACCCTACCGCTACCAGGACAGCGCATTGGTGCTATGAAGAACTTCTTTTCAAGAGAGAAAAATCAGAAAATCGAGCAGACGGTGATATCCCTTCCCAAACATATGATGGATTACAAGTGCTGTAGAGCAGTTAATTGTGCGAAGAGCCTAGTTTCAGTATAGAACTGCAGATGGATGTGGCGGAACAAAGGCTTTTATTGGATGTGATACTGATATATTAGTTTGATTTTGTATTTGTTATGACATGCACCTTATACTTTAAACACTTGGTTTGGAGTATGTTTTGAGTTCCTTTAAGTTTGTAAGTTGTGAAAGCTGCAAAACCAACTACCTACTTTGCTGCTTCACATTTTCTTTGCCTTATGTCTGATGTGTCTTAACTCAAACAAACCTCAAAAACTGGCGTAAAACCCCTCTACAAATGCAACACCATTTCATAATTAAGTATTATCTTTACGAAAAATGACATTAAGAAAGTGATGTAGGCTTTAATTTTCGTGAACATGTACATATCTTTACGATCAAGTTAATTTTATGTTGACTTTGGTTGAATACAATCTTCTTATTTTTGTTTCTGAATACAATTATTTCTGTCTCTAAATACAATCTTTCTTTCTTGAAGATCAGTTGAATACAATTTTGTTGGCGAATATTTTCTAGAGCACTAGACCAAGCATAACATTCTTACACCAAATAACATATATAGGATATACTGTACGGACTGTGGCTCACAGTCTCACCTGCCCTTTCATACAATGTGCTCACCTACCTTCCACCTGTCAACACGTCACCCACCTATCGGTCTGTGGCGTTTGTTCCATCAAACCCTAAACATCCACAATTTTTCAGGTTAATATTAACCGAAAAAAAAAAAAAAAAAACGAAGGAAAAACAATCAGTATTTTGTTTTATACCAAATAAATTTCCACGACACTTTGAAATGAACGCAGACCAGGATTGAGGATTCTATCCAAGTTCCTATACGAGGCTTTTGGGCACCAAAACTCAAACTTATCCCAAACCCTTCTTATTTCTGCTCTGAGATTTCGAAGCAAAAAAAGCATTTTTGTTTTCGATTTTAGCTGAAGCAGCTTAGCTTCCTATCTCTCACCACGTGCGTCTATCTAGCCCAACCATAAACAGCATATTCCCAAAAGCAGCGAAAGAAGCTCCGAAGATAGATTGAATCGGGCAATCGGCCAACCATATATCTTCGGAGCTTCCATTTATAGCAAAGCCTTATCCAGTTTGGTCTGTTTCCAAGGATCTGGGTTTCACTGACCACCCTCAAATCACGGTACCCTCTTCTTTTCTAGCTTCTTATGTTTCATAGCTTTTGCTACTTTGTTGGGTCAAGTTCATATCTTTTGGGTTCATTTTGATATGCGGTGGTTCTGTTTTTGCTGAGAAGCTGATGAAGTTTGTAGATTTTTAGATAGGATTAGGCTGTGGATAAGAAAATTTGAATCTTTATTTGTTTTGTAGTGGAAAGTTTTGATCTTTGTGATGGAATTGAGATCAGTGTTCCTTTTTTCAGGTTACAAAGCTGTAGGAGCAGTTAGATTTTATGTTAATCTGGTAAATTTGATGTGCTCAGAGTGATGAAATTTTATCTGGGAGATAGAATTTCAGGTTGGGTTTTGCTTTTGAGGGTTGTTGGATTAAGGGTGTTTTGTATAAGGAGTTAAAATGCCAGCTGCTATATTCCCCAAAGTAAACAGTACTATACAGTCTGGTTTGTGGAGAGTTATAAGCCAGAGTGGGATACGAAATTCGAAAACTTTAGTGCCTTGTGAGGGGAAATTGTTTTCTCGGAACTCAGGGTTGGCGCGTTCTCTACCGTGTTCAACCCTTTTGGTATCGGGCAGTAGCAGGTATAGTTTTGGTTCTTTACACCAGGGAAAATCTATGGCTGCTTCAAGTTCGAAACCTGTGTTCGGAGGAGATCTTTATGTTGATGACTTAATTGGGAGTACTGGGAATGGATTGGACTTCACAAAACCAACTGGGGTCTTTTTTAATGATAGAAGTCGTAGCAGTTTCCTGAAAGCTAGCTTGAGCTTGAGAAGAAAAAAATCGTTTAACAGTCGTTTAGCATCTGTGCATGTTGGACCTTGGTCAAGAAATTTTCATGCCTCAGCTTCCAATTACTATGCTGCTGGTGCTGCTCAGAATGTGTCACTTGATGGCAACTCCAATGAAGAACAGCTTGCAAATTCTACTGTTTTGTCTGATCAGTATGTTCTCTCATCTGTTCTTTTATTTCATCCTTCCATCTTTTTGTCATTTTTGTCCTTGTTGTTTTGTTATTATAGGGTTTTCATTTGTTTAGCATTCATAGGTTCAGTCATTGCTGCAATTGAGGGATATGCAGGTGCATTGCTCTGACATAATAGCTCATTTGTATATCATTTATGGGATTAGTGAGATCCCCTAGAGCTTAGAGCAACGAGATTGAATACTGTTTACTTCAATACAAACTGCACTGACAGCGCTTTCTGTCTTTCCGGAGCCAAGGTAGTCTCAGTGCTTATATATCATTTCTTGGTTTCATTTTCAGACCTGTTTTGGGAGAGAGAACTCTGAAGCTACTTTCAGGATCATGTTACTTACCACATCCTGAGAAGGAAGAGACAGGAGGAGAGGATGCCCACTTCATATGTGAAGATGCACAGGCAATCGGTGTAGCAGATGGTGTGGGTGGATGGGCTGATGTTGGTGTTAATGCCGGCCTATTTGCTCGTGAACTTATGGCTCATTCTCTTAAGGCAATTCAAGAGGAGCCTATGAGTAGCTTTGAACCTGCCAGGGTGTTAGAGAAGGCCCACTCATGCACCAAAGCAAAGGGTTCTTCAACAGCTTGCATCATTGGCCTTACTGAGAAGGTTTGTTGTTTTTCATTCCGACTAACTATCAGTGCCTGTATAATTTACTGCTGGGATGCTTGTATCATTAACTGTGTCAGAAGAGATATGATCTGGTTTATAGGGATTACATGTGATCAATTATTTTCTTACACTTTTCCCTGGCATCTGAATTTGTGTGGCTGCATCTTGCAACTGAAATAAACTTGACAAAATGATCTTAGTGTATATTTATCTTCCTATTACCACTCATGTATACTTAGATACTATAAGAAATATGTTGAGGACTAACATATCGGCATTCTGTCAAAATGCCCTGGGCTTGTGAAGCTCATAAGTTTCTGTCCTGAATTATTGCACAGTACTTGTAGCCTTTTAAGCTCAGTGAACAGTAGTCTTCCATACATAGAAATTGCTGAAAAGAGTTGCAAGCCTCTATTTTATACTGTATTGAACAAATAATCGTGAAAAGAGTCCAGAGTGGAGATCAAACATAGGCTGCAGATACCGAGTCCTGAAGTATTGTTTTTAGAGTAGAAATGAAAGTTTCGATATAGTGAGTATGAATATGTTTCCAATGGTCTTCTTTATTTGGCAGGGCTTACATGCTATCAATCTTGGGGACAGTGGATTCATAGTGGTTAGAGATGGAAGCACCATCTTCCGATCCCCTGTTCAGCAGCATGGCTTCAATTTTACGTATCAGCTGGAAAGTGGCAGTGGGGCTGATCTACCAAGCTCCGGTGAGGTTAGTTCCCTACCAAACTCATCATTGAACTATACACATTGATGCTAGTTGTCACTCGCATAGCATCCATGTAAAGTATTTTGGGGTTGGCCATTAAAGAAATTAAAGTACAGGTGGGTATAAGAATTTGTAATATGTTGGCTGTCTTCGAGTTTGAATGTGATAAAGCTTAACCCAAGCTAAAGAAGATGAATAAATTTTGTTTCAACTGCTGGGAGTGTAGTGCAGTCTAATGCACTGAGTGCGGGAATTGGCCTTGAAAATTTCCTGTGTGTGTGTGTGTGTATTGTCTAAATCAAAACTGTGGAATTTTTGAATACTAAAATTTTCATGTTCATATCACTTTGACTCTGCTGTTGTCCAATCAAATATGTTCCTTGTAGAAAAGTTAAGAATCTGTGTCACTACTTTCAATATTATGTGTTCACCAAGCGGAAAAATAGGAACTACGAATTACTCTAACCAACTTGGCATCTAAATTGGAACATGATGTGCACCAGGTGTTTTTGATTCCTGTCGCCGCAGGGGATGTCATCATTGCCGGGACAGATGGGTTGTTTGACAACTTGTATAATAGTGAGGTTACTGCGATTGTTGTTCATGCTGTGAGAACCGGCTTGGAACCGCAAGCAACTGCTAAGAAAATAGCAGCTTTAGCACGCCAGCGAGCACTGGATAAGAACAGGCAAACACCATTTTCCACTGCTGCTCAAGATGCAGGGTTCCGTTATTATGGAGGCAAGCTTGATGATGTTACCGTTGTTGTGTCGTACATAACTAGCTCCATCAAGGTGTGACACAGTGAGTTAACTAGTTTAGAGAACCTTTTCATTTGTATATGTTCTATTTGCTTGCTTTTTGCAAGTTTGCGGATTGGCTTAGAAGCCTATTACTCTGTTTTGCAATGAAACCAGAGAGAGTTATGCTTATCTTTCACTTTCCTATTCACTTTATTGCAATGCGCCTACCGTCTACTCTGGAGGGTCTAATACTTCACACAGATCCTTAGCACAATACCTGAACTCAGAAGTCTAAACCTTTTGGAGTTTTTCATCTTAAGACAAATCCAACAAACTTCCAAAACATGTGGTATATCTCTTTCCTCCAACTGTAACTAGGAATTATTTGCTCAACTAAAAGCTCAACTACTAGTCTACTAGAACTCTCTGTGACGTTCCCACTGTTTATTGTGATGCCAACAAAATTTGTTTTGGACAGGCATCCAAGTTTATTACATGAAATGAAAGACTGAGGGAAAGTCTGACGACATAGAACATAAAACTAAAAGGCAGGCATAAGACGGTCTCTTATTCACATTAACCTAAACATTTCCACATTCAAATCTCTCTTCTTCCCGCTTCACCATCAAAACCTTGGTCACCTTCTGTTTCTTGCTCCTCTGGTCTAGTTCTTCTTTCTATTTCCTCTTGTTGTCGCCTAGCCTCTTCTTGCTCTGTTTGGGCCTCTTCCTCTCTTCTTCTACTGTACTCTTCTTGTTGTTGTCTCCTAGCCTCTTCTTGTTCCCCCGGGCTCTTGCTGCTTCTTCTTCTTGCTCCCTTCGTGCTGCTGCTGCTGCTTCTCTCCTCCTTTCTTCTTCCTCCTGTTGCCGCTGCCTCTCTTGTTCTTCTCTCCTCTTCCTTTCTTGTTCTTCTTCCTGTTGCCTCTCCCTCTCTTGTTCTTCCTCTCCTTCTCTCTTTCTCCTCTCTTCTTCCTCCTCTTCTCTCCGCCTCCTCTCTTCTTCCTCCTGTTCTTCTCTCCTCCTCTTCTCTTCTTCCTCTTCTCTCTTTCTCGCTTCCTCCTCCTCTCTCTGTCTCTGCTCCTCCTCTCTCTTCCTTTGCTCCTCTTCTCTCTTTCTCGCTTCCTCCTCTCTCTGACTCTGCTCCTCTTCTCTCTTCCTCTGTTCCTCTCTCTTCCTAGCCTCCTCTTCCTCCCTTTCCTTTTCAATCTCTTCCAGCATTATTTTCTCCTCTTCTTCAGCACAAGAAGTACAATCGAGTATGATTGATTCTACCTGTGCAGCCAAAAGCTGATCGACTGTGGTGTTGGTAACATTCAAAGACACCGCCAAGATCTGTCTGTTCAAAGTTTGGAGAACCGAGTATTTTCCCGCCAAAAACTGAGGATAATTTCTCCTAGTTGTGGTGCTGAACCCCATAAACACCAATGAGTCGTTGTTATATGACATCTGCGCCATTGGATGGAACATAGGTACAGCAAAAACATCTCCTTCCTTAACCCGAAACCTCAAATTTCTGCACTCTGATGTCTTTGCTGTGCTAGAACAAACCACCCTGACCATTCCTTCCCCATGTAACACCACTGAGATCTCAGTTGCCCTTGGATTCCAATGGGGCCCCATCATTGAGCCCTACAACAAAACACATTCAAAAAATTTCAGAATTGTTAGAAGTCGGTTACAGTCTAATCAACACGCAGTTGAGCTAAACATCGATGGGCACTGACCTTCGTCAAGTTCACCATGAAAAGGCCAATGTTTGATCCAGTCAATAAAGGTGAGTTTCTCTCATTCACGGTGGTGCTCCAACCATTACAATTCCTGAAATCTGGGTCAGTATCAAAAATATTATATGTTTTTGATTTGTCTTTCTTCTTATGCTTCTTATCCTTCTTCTTGTTTAATGCCGTGCCATCGTAACTGGCTCCTATAAACGTTTTCAGGAACCGACCTTCCAAATCCCAAAAGGTTTCTTTCTTCGTTGGGGGCACTGCATGGACAATGGCTGAGTGGTCTGTTGAATTTGTTATAGACTGGATCACTTCCTCAGAAACCTAAATAAATCACCCATTTTCATTAGTCAAAGATTCATTAGTCAAGATCTAGTGACTAGTAGTCAGCAAAACCTAATCATTGTATTCAGACCTGAAAAGCTGACCGAAGGATTTTGGTGTCGAAACCTCGCACCAGGTCCCTAACACTGGAGTACGCTCCTATTGTTGGATCCTGCTGAAGTTTTGTATTAACATTATAGACAAAGAACATGATTATGAAGTGAGTAATAATTTCCAAACAGTTTAAGGCAAGTTAGAAACGGAAGAGGCAGAACTAGCTTACATATACGTCTTCCTCAGTATTTGCAAAGATTGCATTAATTCTTAGTTTGTGACGCTCAGTCTGTAAATCACTCTGTAGAAAGAAGAGAGAGCCTGGGCGCAGTCTATGAATATCACCTTTCTTTATAGAAACCTTGTTGATTTGATCATCATCTCCATGAGCCCAATTCAAGGTTCCACTCCCTAAACCCAACAAAAAGGAAAACGAAAAATGATTGAAACGTTTCATTGGTGATCGAACGAAACACAATACATGCGAAAATTGATAGTTAATTTCAGTAGAATATCAATGTGAAGTCATATCAACTCACACTTCATCATGTAGCATGATCTACTGTCTAGGCATGCATAGCTAGTATTCTACACCTAAAACAAAATTTTACCTAATCAACTTACTCCAAAAACGTGCAGACACAACATATCAAATAAATAAGAAATAAAAAAAAATCAACCATGTTGTTCAATATCTTACATCTATAGCTATGTAATATACTTGTTAATTAAATCGAGTATAAATGTACAATCTTCACTGCAGTGATATTCAACAATGTGATTTAACATTTGCATGGTAAACAAAAATCTCAAAACTTCATGCCAGAACAAAATAGTAGAACTATGAATATACTCAAACTGCATTGCGTTAAAAACTCTACCTGTGTGGACATAGAACACCATGTCTGCATGGAGAAGCACCGGAAGGAACAGTGAGTTGGGTTCCATGGTGATGAACTGGACATGGTACGGCCCTCTCCGTCCATCGGTAACATCGATAGACGAGATATCACCGTACTCTGTCTGAACCAACGCCCTCCTCTGATCTCTCCTCACCAAGTACCCGGAACCAGTACCGGAAAAATCATCCTCATCATATTTCAAAGACTTGGCAGAAGAAGAGTAGACAGGTAACGAAAGTAAGAAGAAGACGATGAACAGAGTAAGTGAGAACGGTGGATTCGAGTCTCTGTTAGACATTGTGTTTTCGACGATGGAGAAATGTGGATCACAGTACTGGACTATATATGCAACGGAGGTGACGATGGAGGAGGAGATAAACGAGAGCTGCTTCATCGGGTTATAAAAGCTAACGTGTCTTTGTTGATGACACGTGGGAATAGGACAAAGCACGTGGCAGGTGATTAGTTCATCTCTACTGGTAAGACCATGCAGTCGAGAATAGTGTGATCGATGATTTCTTTGGAGGAAGTTTCGCCGGATTCAAACAAATTTTGTTAGCAACTGAGTATTGGGCTATGTATAGTAAATGAGTCTGTAGCCTTAAGTAATGAGTACCATTCATACGTTCTTCGACGCCTGCTGGGCCAAGAGAGGTATAAACAAGCGGAACTCGATACCAACTCGAATCGGTCCACAATACCTTACTATTAGAATTTGTGTCGAGTTCCACTCGTTTATACCTTGTTTGAGCTTGGTTCGTAAATAAAAAAAAACTAAATATGAGCTCAATTAATACTCAATAGACAAAGCTTATGAACAAGTATTTAATCACGAGACTGAACGTGTACTCAACTTTTTTTTAATGAAAATTACGTCGTTTTCTCAAACTCATTTGATATAGCTAAATTTCAGATATTTTGTACTATTTTGATCAACTAAATATTTTTTTGGCTATATTATTGATATAAGGTACTGAAGAGTTTATTCAAGCATAACAAAAGACCAATTACGTACTTATAAAACAAGTTGATACCAGTCGAATTCAAAAAATCTAAATATTATAGAGAGCTCACAATTGGAACTATACGATAAGATTGGACCAAGCTTAAGCTTGAACGGGTCAAAAAACAAGCTAAACATGAACACCTAATTCTCTTACCTATAGCCCTTATGTAGAAACGTGTAATTTAAGAATAAATATTGAAAAAGACAATATTTATACAGGAAGTAGTCATAGAATTCTTGCACAAGGTATGCAAACAAGTAGGTGAGCTATAGTAACCGTTTCAGACCAAAAAAGAGAGCTATAGTTACCGTTATGCTTATATGTAAAACTTATAACAAGTTTAAATTTTACATATGATCGATATGATAAGGAGTCGCATGTATCTACGAACAAGAATGGTATGATCATTACTTTTAATGTGTGTATAACTTACAAGTATTAGTTAATTCGATCCAATGTTGATGTTAAAATGACTTCAAATGTTTGACTTGAGATGGTGGAGAGAACTAAAATTTCAAAAAAATATAGAATTATCATCCATCCTTGGTACGTATCAGCGTAATTCTAAAACTACGACTGGTTTCACAGTTATATTAAATTAAAATTTATTATTATGAAACATAAACATTATCAGTATAGCGAGAGTATCAACCGTTTAGGATTATTTGGTGTGTATGATGTACCATATGTTAGGTTTTCTTAAAAATGGGAATCAGTTGACCAATATTTGGGTTATATTTTCACTTTGTAATTGTTTTAGATACTTTCCTTCTAATTCATTTAACAAAAGAGAATTAGATAGGTTTCAAAATCGGAGCATATTGTTTTCTGCCTTCATCAGAGTACGCATCGGGGTTATGAAGTTGAAATCTTATTTATTGAAAAGCCAAACACTTACTCTTTTTTTTTTTTTTTTACTAGTTGTTGATCAATTATAGAAATAACATTTGATCAACTATTTGAAATATATTTGATTGAGTACCTACCCAAAATTCGTTTATCAAATGGTTTATCTATCTGGGTCATGCCATGAGACTCAAGTTGGAAAAAGAGTAACAAACACGTTTCACCTTCGACCACATACCATCTGTTTTCAACTAGCTAGTACGTTGATCGATCTATCTATCTGAGACCTGAGTGGTTTACAAAATGCCACCCTCACGTACAGTAGTTAGAGAGAGACAGAGAGAGCTGGGGAGAACATGTATAAAATGTGGAGGAATCAAAGGAAAAAAACACTTGAATAATTGTGGTCATACACAAAACTAAAATGAATCAAGGGGTATTTTTTTCCAAAGCAAAATCAACATATCCTATGAGGATCCCAATTAATCCCATATCGAAGAAAAAGGCTAGGAGAGTGTAAGGTAGTATGCTTCTTTTGCTTCCTTCTTTCTTTTCTTTCTTTCTATTCTATGATAGAAGATCCTTTTAGGCCACCATGATGCCCCTAAATCACAGCTACCACTAGTGACAGGGCAGAGATAGATTGAGAGTGCTAGCTCTCCATCATGCAAACTTTGCCTTTTCTTTTGGAGTTTGTGGGGTGAATGGATTAATGGTCACCTATCTTTATATGAATGATATAAATCAGAATCTCAACACCTCTAGCTCTCCCATCTCCTTTCCTTTCCTTTCCTTTCTTCTCTTTTGTGAGCTTCAAGCCTTCGTCTCCCACCGCGTGTGTCCCGTGTACTAGTGAGTTACTTAGTTCCTAAGTACATATGTCTAGCTATCGTATCATGCATGCCTGTGTGACTCACAAAATAATATTCTCATCCAATAATCCATCCTAATTTGAAGTCCAGATATCATACAATTTAGGGTACCTGGACAGCGAATAAGCATTCCTCACATGGCATAGTACTATGCAAAACAATCTCAATATCGTTCTAGCTAGTTCAACCTAATTTTCTCTATCACAAGCAGTGGTGGGAAGTAGTTTCATCATGCACATCAGTCTAATCAGTAGTAAACTATGTAGATATGCTGTAGCTTATTCTGTAACTAGGAAAACTAGTAATTAGTAAATTTGATGTGTTTTACAATTTTGACTGTTTTGATCCCTGATGTTGTTAATCGTCTTTTGTTAATAAAAGAGGTCCGAGCTCAATAAATCAAATAAAATTACCCCTTTGTTAAATAAGTTCCTATCTCCATCTTTAACGTTAAGAACGAGCGAGTACAAAATCAACACAGAAATGATCAGAACAGTTTTCGGATCCTACATTTAAGACTTTTAAATTTACAGTTTTCTGGCATTTTCTTCCTTGATCCTTTGTTTTTCTTCTTCTTTGATCCTTTGTCACTGGGCCACCCTTATGTGGTAGTGTACCTAAACTAGGGTTTACGATGATATTTTAACAAATGAGCGAATATTGACTCTAATTAAGATGTTACTCGAGCATTGGATAGCTCTTTCAAATGCTAACCACAATGGAATCAGTTGCTGATGTTCACTTGCTGATGTTTTCATTGAATTATTAGGAAATATGCTTTATCAGATCTCCAAGTTTGAAGATAAGTTATATGTGTTTTTGTAACTCTTCACCGATACCGTCAAATTGATTTGTTTGTTTAATATTCTAAAGAGGAGTTAGCTAGGATGCCTAGATATGGCATAAAATCACCAGCAAGCTCCAACTTGACTCTTGTCAATTTAAAGAAAACAATAATATATAATTAAAGACCAAAAAGGATTCACGAGACCCTTATTCTGCCCGTAATCGGACTCCTGTTGTGCGCCTTGTTCTTTGATGTGATCGGCTCTCTGCTCTTCTTGTTCATGTTTTGGTTGCCTTTTGATTTCATTATTTCTTTTCTAAGAGGTTTTGATTTCATGTCCTCCTCTTAGGTTATATCTTTTTATTTAATAAAATTTTGATTCCAAAAAAAAAGTATAGAAAACTAATCTAATTATTTGATTTTGTTATGAATCAGGAATTGCTGTTATAGACTTCAGCGAGGCAATGTGGACAACAATACTTTGTACACTGTAATAAATCGGTTTCATCACTTCAAATGGTGATAGCTTGAGTATGAGAAGGATTCAAAGTTCAATCGCCCTATTTAAATGTTCAAAAAAAAAAAAAAAAAACTTAAATTCGTGAGGGGTTTGCTGCTAAGTGCAATGATGGAACTTTTTACACTTAACTGCATGAAAGGGAGTTAGATCCTGGGATCCTCTTAGATCAAAATCAAGAAACGAAAACCTTGTTAAAATATACATAGATTTGTAGGTATGTGCTGTATCTGGACAAACAATATATACGATACATTGAACGAACATATATATATGAACCTTCCACTAAGGAATTCTTTTTTTTGACATATATAAGGGATGAGGGATTACACCAACTTTTCGATCACAAAATCACATCTCCACCGTTCAATATGTAGTTCTATATAAATAGATCACTTCTATAAATTTTCAGAAATTTTGGTAATCGTTAAGGCATTCAAAACTACGATTTATAATTACAAGCATCAACGGTTCATGTTTGGCAGATTTGGTTCGTTCATTGATTTAATCTTGTTCGACACCTTAACGATCACCAAATTGGTTGAAAATTTACAGAATTGATCTATATATAAGGACCAACAAACTGAATTGTGGAGATTCAAAAATATAATCGAAAAGTTGGTGTAATCCCTCATCCCTCATATATGTCAAAAAAGGATCCCTTAGTGGAAGGGCCATGTACATACATATATATATATATACTGTATCTGAATCTTCGCTCTGAATAGAAACTATATATATATGTCAGTTCCTATCTAGAGCGAAGCTTCGCTTTGAAAATTCGGAGTAAAGTTTCTTATCTGACTTACTTTAATTTCGGTCATATTTTCACATCTTCACCGTTTAGTATATAGAACCTAATGCATAGATTACTTATACAAAATTTCATCAAATTTGATGATCGTTTGGGTTTTCAGAATTGTTATTTACATAAACAGTTCTGGTTAGACAGATTTATGGTCCGTTCATTGATTTAATCTAATTTGACCTTAACGATTATCAATTTGGATGAAATTTTGTGGGAATGATCTATATAATAATATCAATAAACTGAACGGTGAAAATGTGAAAATATGACCGAAAAGTAAGTCACTCTGAATTTTCAAAGCGAAGCTTCGCTCTAGATAGAAACTATATATATATATATATATCAAAAATAAAAATAAACACAAGAAATGAAAACAGCCTATGTGAAATAGTAATGTGGACAAACAATCCATTGATCGAACACCCAGAATCAAATCCTTCACTGAATCGAAATTTAACAATGCAAATACTTTTGTCTAGTTAGGGCCTGCATATCCATGCAGACCAAGATACAACTAAGAAGTTTCTGAATATTATGCCTTGGATCCCTTGCAAAGAGTGTTCACATCAAAAACCCTTACTAAAATGACAAAGAGGAGCATAACAAACTCAAAAGAATTGGGAATTAAACATACTGCTTAATCCCCCCTCTTTATCTAGAAAAAGCCATAACCTCTCTTTTTGGCTGGAATAAACTTATGATCAACTTGCTTAGGACTTAAGTGGTTCATTTCTCCACAGTATTATCGTTAAACCCAAATTAGTTCTTTATAGGTAGCAAAAAAGGAGGCAAACCCATCTTTCTGTGGTGGGCAAAACTTTTTCCTCAAAAATAAAGTCGCATTAGCAAAAAATGAAAACGAATAGTCGAAGACATTGTGTTTATTTTGCCCTCTCTGGTTTTCTCTGGTACGTAAAAAATAGACGGAAGAGATTTCGTCGACTAGTGATGAAAACTATGGCTCCCATCACCATTCATGAAATCGAACATATTCTCTTCTTTCTCTTTCTCTCTGATCGCCGCCAATGGCAGAGCCACAGTTCGTGGGGGCGTGGTTCCACGCGCCGTGGTGCATCGCCATGCAGGCCATGCATGTCCGACAAAAAGCAAGGCAAGTGGTTCCTACAGGAGGGCACCTAAGGCCAATCAGGTTGTGCTACAGTATCTCTTGTGGGTCAGTTTCTGGCCTTTGGAGGGCCCTTTGTTACGTCATCGAGGTTTCTATTGAGCTTTAGGGTTTAGTATCTCTTTTCTGGATATAGCTAGTGTGAACTTTGCTGTATTCTTCTGCACTACGTCTACAATCGATCTTGTTCTATCACAAAACGTTATTAGTTACTGCAAACCTTAATTAAAGGCTGTTTAATAGAAATCTATGGGGCTCTGGTTTCTGGCAATCCAAATTAAAACAAGCTTGTATCAGAGAATAAATCGATATCTAAACAAACAAATGGACCTAAAACGAAACAAAACTAAGAAAATTTGTATCTGCAGCATAGTAACATTATATATACAATTGATTCAATAATCTTCTCGTGACTTGAAAGCTCTTAAGAGAAGAAAATTGATTATAATTCGATGAACATCTCAGAACTTCTAGCGGCAGTAATCCATGCATGATCGTCTGTATGTATATGTGAATTTTTCATAGGTAAAGCTATTTCTACCATGGAGGCATGGATTAATAATGTTGGAAAATCCAAAATATATCACCCTCCGGAGTAATATCTATAAATGAGATTACTGGTATTTCTTTTTCCTTCTTCTTCTTCTTCTTGTTGTGACTTGTACGTTTGTTTCTTGCTGCCTCTATATGCATGATTTACGTGCTTGGTTGATAATTCATAGAACATTCAACACCTACAACTTTTTCTTTTTTTCTTTGTTTGAATTCAGAAACAAATGCTAGTCATTTTCACCCCATATTTTCCCCTAATACAAACACAGAAGTCACACTCAACCCTATATAAGATAATGAGGACGATCGACATGAAACAGGTGATCGATGCGTTTCTTACTCAAACAACGTTTTCAAATCCATTTCATTACAAACAACGCCTTCTCAAATTTATGGCTAGATTCAATCAACTATATTTGTGGATGGTAGAAGTGGTTAGTCTGCAAGGAAGACTTATACTAACGAATTGAAGCTTTTACTTTGCAGGCAGTTAATTAAGTTTTATCAAAGATAGATAGATACGTTTCCCAGAGTTCCACATTCACAGTCATTTTTCAGACCTCAAAGTTGTTAATCATGGCACTTTTTCGAAGCTTTTTTCAAAGTGGGATAAGAGTAAAGGTGGGTGGTGGCTTTCATGAGAGCTAGCTTTTGTGGGTCATTCTATTAAGAGTTTGGGAGACACGACTTTGGAACTTTAACGCAAACAACTTGACTTATTTGTCGTCGTTGTTCAGTTGATAGTTGAGATTAACCGACTCCTCCCTCCTAATGTCTTTGAAATGAAGCCCTAACCTTGACCTTATTGGTTAATTTTTTTTTTTGAATAAATTACTGACAAGGATTAGACGATATCAGCTCCTCTGTACCAGTCTGGTGGGTGACAGCACCCACTCTATCCCGAAAAAGACCGCTACAACCGGGAACCCACCGCCCGTCCCTTATCAGATTTTTTATTTATAATAATAAAAGAAAATATATGAAGTGAGAAATGGGGGACTAGACCAAAACCATTCCAATTACAAACCAAAACAACATACCAAAAGACATTGTTTATTCTACCCATGAAAAATCAGACAATCTTCCCATTATGAAAACCGATAATTTGGAATACCCAAATAATCCGCTTGTAAGAAACCATGAAGCTCAGTAAGAGGATTATCATACCAAGTAAATGAAGCATTTGACAACCCCAAGTTTGTCATCTTGTCAGCTACCATATTTCCTTCTCTAAAAATATGATTGCAACGGAAGTTCATTTGACGGATTATAGAAAGAAAGTTGTTCCAGCGAACTCTTAAGTTCCATGGAGGAGAAAAAGACCTAGAAGAGAAGCAAGCTACCACACTAACAGAGTCATTTTCCAACCATAAATAGACCCACCCTCTATCATGAGCAAGCTCAATTGCCAAGATAACATCATAAAGTTCAGAATAAAATGAAGTATTACATCCAAGCGAATGACAAAAACTCCCTAAAAACCCACCTGAGGCATCACGAAACACACCCCCACAAGCTGCTAGATCCGGATTGCCTTTTGCTAAACCGTCCGTATTTACTTTGATCCAAGGAAAAAACGGAGGCTGTCATAATATATGTTGAATTCTAGGAGCCTTACCACATTTAGGAGCAACTCCAAAAGAGGTCAATAAACGAGCATCAAAGACACCCTTATAGTGACCAGGAGCAAAAAGGCTAATTTGACGAATCCATGCCATAATTGAGCAACACATTGTATAGAAATATGGGGATCGATTATCAAACCTTAGTTTATTCCGAGCCTTCCATAGAGCCATGAAAGTAAACATGCCAGCTGCTAGCCACAGATTGAAAAGTTGCGAGGAGAAACGCTTTCGACAGTAGCTCTAGGCATTGAGTTGAATTGGTTAAGCCAATTGGTGATTATAATTTGGGTTAGAGGTATGTAAAAGTAAGGCTTTGGATGCACCATTCGGATGCATATATGGTGCTTCATGCTTGTTAAGTGTACAAAGATAACCTAGCTAGCCGGCAGCTATCTGTGTTTCTGAGTTTTGTTTTGTTTTGTACTTAGAATATAAAAAAAATTGGGATTAGATCGACCATTAACATTTCTATATATAACAAATTAAGGTAACCTGAGCCAAAATCTTGGGCAAATATTCCTTGTTGATATTTTAAGTCATGAGGTAATAATCAAATAAGATCATAGCTTTGTAAACATGCATGTAAGATATTGTGATAACATACCTTATTATTTTGTCCTTAAGAGAACCCTAACAATACTTAAACTAGTTAAAACGAAGCTTTAATCTCCTTCTTCGATCATATATTGGATCTTTAAAGTTTGACTGTTGGATACTTCTACTAAATCGATCGACATGGTTCAAGTGCTTTGCATGGGCACTGAGCTAGCAAAAGCTAACAAGGCAGAGCGAATCCAACAATGACAGAACTCAAAAGCATGGTGGTCATATATGACTTGAACAAGAAGCTTCAAAGAGATCAAAAGCGTCCTCTCTGACCCTCGTCATACTTGTCTGTCATGTATGCACATTACCCTTAATCTAATGCCATACACTCTCCTCCACCACCACCACCACCACCATGCACACACTCACACGCAAAGATAAAAAGGCCAGCAATCATCACCACCAAAAGCCCCCTTACCATTTCCCAAGAACCAAATCCTACACACCTTTGAGTTTGAGTTTTTGAGTTTCTTGCTCTCAATCTTTCTCTGTTCCTCTAACCGAGCCATGAGAGTACCCGTCACCACACCTCAAACCAACAACAACCTATCTCCAAACCCTAAACCCGAAACCAACCTGGGATTCCACACTCCTTCCCGCATCAATCCAAATCTCTGCTACGAGCCAACCTCGGTTCTCGACCTCCGCCACAGCCCCAGCCCCGTGGCGGCCGATAAGCCTTCCAAAGTTTCACCCATCTCCGACGTCCTGACTCACCATGATCAGCCTCTGGAGTGGGACGAGCAGGTCGACTGGGACTCTATCATGAGAGACTTGGGCTTGCACGACGACTCTGTCCCAAACCTGAAAGCTACTACTACTACTAACACACACCTGAACCACCACCATAACAGCGAGCCTCAGATTCATCATCTCCCGGAGTACCCTCACCCTCAGCCGTTCGATCCCACCCAGCTGGTCCACTCCGACTTCAGCCTCTCCGAGGTCTACTCCTCCCAGAACTTCACCCACCACAATCTCACATCATATGATCAGACCGACACTCATCCATTCCTCAACTCCAACGTAGGGTTTGATTTCATCGAGGAGCTGATCCGAGCCGCGGACTGTTTCGACTCGGACGAGCTCAACCTAGCTCAGGTGATCCTGGACCGGCTGAACCAACGCCAGAGATTGACCTCTCCCAACTCAAAACCGGTCGGAAAGCCTCTCCAGCGAGCCGCGGTTTATTTCAAAGACGCTCTCCAGTCCCTCCTGAACACATCCACCGGTTCGAGTCCGGTCCGCAACCTCTCCTCCTGGTCTGATATTGTCCAGACCATCAGAGCCTACAAGGGCTTCTCCGGAATTTCGCCGATCCCGATGTTCTCCCACTTCACAACTAACCAGGCTCTCCTGGAAGCCCTCAACGGCTCCAGCTTCATCCATGTCATCGACTTCGACATCGGCCTCGGCGGCCAGTACGCTTCGCTGATGAAAGAGCTCGCCGAGAAAGCTAACGTGTCGAGGACCAACCCTCCGGTGCTGCGCATCACCGCCGTCGTGCCTGAAGAGTACGCCGTCGAGAGTAGGCTGGTGAGAGAGAACTTATCACAGTTCGCTCAGGAGCTCAGGATCAGGTTCCAAATAGATTTCCTTCTCGTCCGAACCTTCGAGATTCTATCATTCAAGGCCGTCAAGTTTATGGACGGAGAGAAGACGGCGGTTCTGCTGTCGCCGTACATCATGCGCCGCCTCGGCGCCTCCGATAACGTCGGCGCGTTTCTCAGCGACATGCGGCGCGTGTCGCCGAGCGTGGTGGTGTTCGTCGACGGCGAGGGGATGGCCGAGTCCGGAGCGACGTCGTTCAGGAGAAACTTCGTCTCCGGGCTCGAGTTCTTCTCGATCATGATGGAGTCGCTGGACGCGGCGGTGGCGGGCGGCGAGATGGTGAGGAAGATCGAGGCGTTTCTGCTGAGGCCGAAGATCGAGGCGGCGGTGGAGGCCGCGGGGAGGCGGGTCCTACCGTGGCGGGAAGTGTTTCACGGCGCGGGAATGAGGGCCGTGGAGCTAAGCCAGTTTGCGGACTTTCAGGCCCAATGCTTGTTGGGCAAGGTCCAGGTCAGGGGGTTCCACGTGGCGAAGCGGCAGGCGGAGCTGGTGCTGTGCTGGCACGATAGGGCCCTGGTGGCCACGTCGGCATGGAGGTGTTAGGGGATTTAGGGATAGCTTTAGTTAAATAAGTAGCTCTTAATTAAGGAAATGTTGGGTTATATATACTCTGTGTTTAGTGTTAACTATTGGGGTTTGGGGGAGATTGGGATGTAAGTAAGGGGATGTAACTTTAAAGATCCTGACCAGTTTGTTATGAAGGGTTTGGGATCAGGTTTCTGTTGGTGCAAGTTTTCATGGTTTTTTCACTTTCTGTAACTTTTTGCTTGTTTTATGAACAAAGATAACAGGGAAAGCAACGCAATTATTGGCCACCTCGCATCATCATGAATCTGAGGCATGGAATTTCTCTGATATAGCTAGCTTCTGATGTTTAAATCGAAAGACAATGGTGTAATCTCTCAAACAGATTAGATAGTACATGTTTGATTAACACACAACATAACCAAATCTAATTGTATAACACTAAAACTCTAGCCACGAGAAAGTACTTGAAGGCAAAATGAATATGTATCAACATAGTTGCCGGCTTGCAGAATATAGCTAGCTTAGAAAACCAGAATTTAGAGAAATCTCATTATCAGTGAAATTGCATCCACTTCATCTGCTCCACACCAAAATAACATCAAGAAGTCCCTGTTACGCTTACTCATGCAATTCAACATCCACAAATCCCTACAAAATCAAAGTAAGAATAAAGTTAATCATCTGCCGAACAAATCTTAAAAGCCAATGAGTCAATGATCAAAAGAAAAAATGGTCTTTCCCTTCTGCATTAGGAAGAAAAAAACTGAAGAAAATATAAGGCAAAACAAAAATTGTTTGCAACCTCATCAGTATCACAAACAAAGGTAAAACAATCTTGAGATGTAGCCACCTCTCTTGTCTTAAAGCAAGCAAGCATAAACCAAGCCCTCAGATCAATCCCCTAAGATTAACAGTAGAACAACTATTCTTAAAATTTGACGAATTCAGTTTCTTTTTTCAACCTGTAAATTTTTACTGCCATGTAATGCTTGGTAATCTCAAGCTGTTACAAATTAGGAAAGAAAAAGTAATCTCACAATATAAAAACCTCCTTGGTCTTTAGATTACATGCCTTTGTATAGAATTCACAGTTCACACATACCTTCTGTTGGACATTAGTTCTCCCTCATTAACTACTTTGCATTAACATAATCTATTTATGCAATACATCTGACATAGAGGAAGGTAAGAAGTTGACATATAATCTATTACATAATCAGTCAACTTCAGCATTCTTAGAACACTGCTAGTTATATTCCATTTACTCAGCCGTAATCGTGGACTTGCAGCCACTTGAAGTGACAGACTCAGACTTACAAGAGTACAAGACTAGCAAACGGTTATTGAGCACAAATTATCATGAGTGACTCAAACTAGTCACTAATATGTACTGACAATTCCGATAGTTGATGTACACTGCATAACAAAAAATCAGATGACTAGTACTCAAAGATCACTCTATTGAGTGTCTTGACACGCATTCTAATACTTTATATGAGATTAGGAAGAACATAAATCAAGAAAACAAAAGGTAAAGAAAAAATCAACTATGCAACCCTTCAGTATCACAACCAGAGGTAAAAGTACCCAAATTTTCAGTCATAAACATATTTCATATATCTTTAAGAACAGGAACACATATCCTATGATGCCCAAAACAGATACTTGTACATCTTTTATGCCTTTTAAATTGTAAACCTCATTGTACAAGCCACAGACATTTACTTACAAGAACGTCTAGTTTCTAGCAACCACAAAGAACCCAAGGCATCAAATTAAACCGATAAATGAACTGTTAGAGTAATGCAGAGTATTTGGCAAAATTTCCGAAGGAGAAACATGAGTCAAGCAAAGCCAACCAATCATTTAGCATACAAAGAATTCTAAAATGTACAAGGAATTCAACTGGTTTACAGCTTAGTTTGTGTATCTAATGCATTTGAGTAATTAATAACTGGTTCAGTTGTTCTAATAGAATATACAGAAATACTATTCAAATGCATGAAATGAGAGTAAATAAGTGAGAACTACCTAACCAGCAATTAGTATGCAGAGAGCGAACATTCCTCTTCATTTCAGCTTTGTGCGGCCTTGTGATGGGTTTTCAACCCCATTGTAACCACCGATTGAAACTAGGCTCTCTTCACATTCAATCACGCCAGACCAATGGGCGTCGGGAAATAAATCAAAACTAGGCTCTGCTTCTCCTTCTTCTTGTTTATGAGAGATCTTTATCTTCGTTGACAAATTGCCATAACATATCATGGCAACCGTACAGTTTTCCGTAATCAAGAGTGCCCTCAGTGGCCATACGTGTTCCGGATTTGAGAACCTCAAGCTAAAGAGCTTAGTCCATGACTCACTCACCTGATATTCTGTCATGACCCAAAAATCAATGGAATCACAATCATCAAACGGATAACGCGACACACACAGGCATCCTCCAGAGCATACCCCGAGATAGCTGAAATCCTTCCCATCTTTGGCGTATTTAGGCAGCTGCATTTTCCGAAACTCTTCATTAGCGAAATCAAAAGCAACTATCTCATATGGTTCCCTCGGCTTTGGCCCATTTAGCCAATGAAGTGCCTCATTGACAAGAGTCCCCCTCTGGCCACATAAGTAGGAATCCGCAGGGCCTTTAATACTTCTCCATTTCTGATCTTTCAATGAGATAATCTCAAAGCTTAAACCGTACTTCTTCTTCTTCTGTTTCTCCTCATCCTCATCCTCATCCTCATCCTCATCCTCATCCTCCTCTTCCTCTTCCTCATCCTCATCCTCCTCCTCCTCCTCCTCCTCCTCCTCCTCCCCCTCATCCTCATCCTTATCCCCGAAGCTTAAACCGTTCTTCTTCTTCTCTTCCTCCTCCTCCTTGAAGCTTAAACAGTTCTTCTCCTCTTCCTCCTCCTCCTCCTCCTCCTCATCATCCTCCTCATTATTACGTATAGTATAGCTTACAATAACTTTATACTCGTCGGTCGCCGGCAAATAGCCAACACCATTAGCACTTAAAATAACACCATAATCATGTAAACGTACATTTCTGAAATAATAATCTGTGCTAGGTAACTCCTTCACGAATCCAGTTAATGGGTTAAAGACATAGAAAACCTTGCGATTAGTTACAAACGCGAATACCAGACCATTGCAGGAGCCCAGTAGTTGGACAGTGCCACCGGCTAGATCGAAAGGGAAATTCAGCTTTCTAAACGACGTCGTTTCCAAGTCGAGCGATTCCAGCTGAGGTGGCCATGAGCACATCAGCAGTCTGCGAGTGAGGGTTTTGTTCCTCCGAAGCTCATTTTCGAATTGTTTGTCGAACAATATGATTGAACGCCACCGCTTTGAGACGGCCGTGAATCGGAGCAAGGATTTCACCGGAAGCCTGGAAATGATATTCACTATAATCTCTTCGGGAAGGTTTGCTTCCGCCATTGCTTTCTTTTGGATACAAGCTTCCGCCATTGCTGCCTACCAAACATGTAGAGTAGGGTTTTACACTCTCAGACGGTTAATTTACTCGGCGCCGTGTTTCGCTTATTTGTTGTTTTGGGCTGACAAGCCCGGCCCAATAAACAAACCGCCCCAAAAGGAGCCGCCCTCTTACTCGGTATATAAAAATACAGTTTGATAGGGGTAGCTAAGAGCATCTCCAGCAGTGTGACTAAAATTATAGTTAAATTTAGCAATAATTATGAGATTTAACAATTGTTATAAGAATTTAGCTCCAGCAGTTATTGTTAAACGTAAATTAAATAATATTTTTAATAAATTATAAACTGACACGTGGAGAAAAAAAGAAGAGAAAATATAAGTATTTCTTTAGCAATTCATGACTCAATTGACAAATTTATCAATTTTGTTTAACAATTCTTAAATTTAGCAACCATTTAGGTATACTGTTGGAGCTCCTATTCATTCGAAAAATTGACAAATTTCAAAAAAAAATTAATTTAGCAATACTGCTAAAGATGCTCTAATAGGTTGAAACTGTATTTGGGGTTAGCTTATCTTCAGAAAAAAAGAAAAAAAAGAAAAAAAAAACATCAGAAGCTAGGCTATATCAAAGAAATTACATGCCTTGAATTACGGCCCTTGATTTATAAGTGATGGGAGGTTTCACTGTTATCTTTGTTCATAAAACAAGCAAAACGTTACAGAAAACCCATGAAAACTGGCACGAACAGAAACCTGATCCCAAACCCACCATAAACAAACTGGTTCATATCTTTAAAGTTACAGCCCCTTACTTGCATCTCAATCTCCCACCAAACCCCAGTTAACTCTAAAGTACACATTGAGTATATATCACCCATAATTTCCTTAATTAAACGGATTAGATTTTACAAATAAGTCAGATTAACAGTTGAACACAGAATATAATCATACATCTAATTGCATAACACTAAAACTCTAGCCAATAGACATCAACACATTTAAAGGAAAGATGTATATGTATCAACAGAGTTGAAGGCTTGCAGCCATAGACATAGATATATTGCTAGCTTTGAAAACCAGAATTAATTTAGAGGAATCTCATTATCAGTGAAATTGCATCCACTTCATCTGCTCCACACCAAAATAACTTCAAGAAGTCCCCAATAAGCTTACTCATGCTATTTAACATCCAGAAATCCCTACAAAATGAAAGAAAGAACACAATTAATCATCTGTGGAACAATCCATAAAAGCCAATGAGTCGATGATCAAGCACAACTAGGCATCAGCTAGATGAACCCTGGCACATCACATTTCTTCTTAGCTATAACCTGAAGTTTTCCTCAAATCCTCCATGAAGTACATCATTAATTTGTCTTGATTGCGTAAGTTCATAACTAGAACCTGAAGTATATCTTTAAACACAACATGCATTGTCACGAGTCCTATTATTGTACTAATCTGACAGTATAAAATCAATCAACTAATTATTTGCAAGTCCAATTTAATTAGTTTGCATCCAATTTAGGAGAGAATGCAAAACCCAAGTTGGTAATCACAAACTTAAAAGGTCCCGAATGCAAAGCTAGGCTTCCACTGCCTACAGCAAAATCAAAATACTCCATAAAATGAATCTATAACTTTTCGGCAGCAAAAATAACGCATTTCTCAAAATCATAGACAAAATCAAGGAGCCAAGAAACTTAAAAGTATAATGAAATTCTCAAAATTTAAACCCAACAAAGAAAAATAAAGCTGAATCTAGAAACTGACCAATTGCGAATCAGGAAATTAGAACTAATTTCAATGTTGATGTGCATCTGACCTATAGAAACTCCAGTTTACACAAAATAAAGCCCAATTGAAACCATAAATTAATGTATAGAGGTAATCTCAAGCTGTTACAAATCACGAAGTAGAAAGTAATTTCATACCGACCTACTTGGTCCTTACATTATATGTCTTGTATAGAAACTACAGTTTACACATACCTTTTATTGGTGACATTGTTTCTCACTCATTAACCAACTTTGCATTAACATAATCACTTTATGCATAGCGAGATGTATTAATGTAGAAAAAAGAGGAAGTTGACATACTGCAAGTTAAGTTCCATCTACTCACCCTTAACAGAAAGTAAAGTTTATGTGTACTTGCAGCCACTTGAAGTATCAAACTCAAACTTACAAGACTAACAAACATTTATTGAGCACAAATTAGAATGAGAGTGACTCAAACTAGTCACCAATATGTACTGGCAGATCCAATAGTTGCTGTGCACAACATAACAAAACATGACTAGCAAGTTCAATCTATTGAGTGTCCTGGCAGGCATTCTAATACTGTATGAAACATTAGGAAGAACATAAACCAAGAAAACAAAAGGTAAAGAACAAATCAACTCCGCAACCTCTTCAGTATCACAAACAGAGGTAAACCTACCAGACTTTTCAATCATATACACATTTCCAATATCTTTAAGAAAAGGAACACATATCCTATGATGCCCAAAACAGATATTAGTACATCTTTATGCCTTCTAAATTGTAATACTCATTGTACATGCTACACACATATACTTAGAAGACTGTCTCTCTAGTCTCTAGCAACCACAAAGTACCCTAGGCATCAAAGTTAAACAGATAAATCGACTGTTAGAAGAATGCAGAGTATTTGGAAAAATTTCCAAAGAATAAACACTGGTCAAGCAAAGCAAACCAATCATTGAGCATACAAAGCATTCTAAGATGTACAAGGAACTCAACTGGCGTACAGCTTAGTTTGTGTTTCTAAGGTATTTGAGAAACTAATAACTAGTTCAGTAGTTTTAACAAAATATACAGAAATACTATTCAAATGCATGAAACTAGAGTAAAAGTGAGAACTACCTAACCAGCACTTGTATGCAGAGAGCGAACATTCCTCTTCCTATTGAGCTTTGTGCGGCAATGTGATGGGTTTCCAAACCCATTGTAACCACCGACTGAAACTAGGCTGTCTTCACATTCAATCACGCCAGACCAATGGGCGTCGGGAAATAAATCAAAACTAGGCTCTTCTTCTCCTTCTTCTTGTTTATGAGAGATCCTTATGATTGTTGATGAAGTTCCAGAAAATATCCTGGCAACTGTATAGTTTTCCGTGATCAAGAATGCCCTCAATGTCCATAAGCGTTCCGGGTTTGAAAACCTCAAGCTAAAGAGCTTAGTCCACGACTCACTCACCCCATATTCTGTCATGACCCAAAAATCAATGGAATCACAAGCACCAATAGGATAACGCGACACACACAGGCTTCCAACACCAAAAGCACTTAAAATGTAAACGTACATTTCTGAAATAATAATCTGTGCTAGGTAACTCCTTCACAAATCCAGTTAAAGACATAGAAAACCTTGCGATTGAACACTAATGCAAATACCAGACCATTGCAGGAGCCCAGTAGTGCCACAGAGCCACGACGTCGTTTCCAAGTCGAGCGATTCCAGCTGAGGTGGCCATGAGCACAACAGCAGGCTGCGACTGAGGGTTTTGTTCCTCCGAAGCTCATTTTCGAATTGTTTGTCGAACATTATGATTGAACGCCACCGCTTTGAGACGGCCGTGAATCGGAGCAAGGATTTCACCGGCAGCCTGGAAATGATATTCACTATAATCTCTTCGGGAAGATTTGCTTCCGCCATTGCTGCAACCAAAAATGTACTAGGGTTTTACAATTTACACTCTCAGACCCAAAGAGACTATTATATGTTCGTTGCGGTTATTTGTTGTTTTGGGCTGACAAGCCCGGCTCAATAAACAAACCGCCCCCGAATTACTCGCTATATATAGAAATACAGTTTGCTAGGGGTAAATAGGTTGAAACTGTAATTGGGGTTAGCTTAGTGTAGTCGGTAGTTATGAAACTACATTTTTCGCCCATAGAACAGTCATAAAACTTGTAGACCGACGTCCAGGCTACCTTGTCATGGTGAAAGATCAACGATACCACATCGGGAATGTGTTTCTTCAAGCTCCACAAGAAGACGTCATAATAATAGTTATGTGTATTTAGTCCCACATTGGTAACATGTAAAAGGAGGAAACCTTCCTTAGCTACAAAAGGAAGGCTTCCCATAGACATATAGAGGATGGATGGATAGGTGATAGCTGGATGATAGATCAAGGATAGATAATCTCTCTCCCGATCCCAAAGGCCTGTTGGCCATGATAGTTGATTGTTAAGTGGACGTAGCCATGTCCTCCGATGGCATAGTGAACCACTATACGTCCTTGTCTCTCGTCCTTATTGTTTATTGTTCATGATTTGTGTTCCACCGTGATTCTACATAGTCTCCGGAATTATGCAGAAACATTTCCACTATACGTCCTTGTCTCTCGCCCCTATTGTTTATTGTTCATGATTTGTGTTCCACCGTGATTCTACATAGTCTCCGAGATTATGCAGAAACATTTGACGCTGTCTATGGGAAACCTTCATTTTATAGCTAAGGAAGGTTTCCTCTTTTTACATGTTACCAACGTGGGACTAAATACACATAACTATTATTATGACATCTTCTTGTGGAGCTTGGAGAAGCACCTTCCTGATATGGTATCGATGATCTTTCATCATGGCGAGGTAGCCTGGATGTCGGTCTAAAAGTTTCATGACTGATCTATGGGCGGGAAATGTAGTTTCCTAACTACCGACTACAAGTCCCCCCAAGTTTCTGTTTAAGATACATCTTGAGTGGGGACTTCCTAAAATAAGCCCGTAGACCAGTATATTTCAAACGGGTCCCCGGTACTCGGTCCCAGTCCCCCCAAGTTCGTGCTCAAGACGTGTGTTGAACGGGCAATGCTGATTCCGGGTCTTACTTTTTCTTGATATACACCGTAATCTTTAAGTCCGCCAATAAGATAAAAAATTCCCCTCCCGACCCTCGGCCTCAAAACTTACTCGGCCGGGCGAGGATTATTATACCTTCACAATGAACAAATGATCGATTAGCAGCTTACATAGTTTAGTTGATCAACACAATTATAGGGCCAACCAACTTATGATCTCGGTGACTTTCACCCGAGATGGGTCTTACACTGGGTCTTATGATCTCGATGACTTTCACCCTAGATGAGTCTTACCAATAATACATAAATAATGATATATGTGCCGCATGTGTGTTATACTAGTAGGATGCCATAACCTGCATGCATACTTCCCTAAACTCATATCAGATACCATAGTGCTATCATGAGCATGCATACTTCCACAAACTTATATGTGAAACATGCTTTGAACTTTCGACAAAAGATAATAAAACGAATGACTTATCTTTGTAGTAAGCTGCTGAATGGGTGCACCCAGTAGACCTGGAAGTGTGAATTATGAACACTTCGATTTAATACTTCCAAGTTAGGAGCCGGGAGAGTAGTATTATGTTGCTTGGGATTTGCAGGTTTCCCTCTCTGTTTCATTCTTTCTGTCACCCCATCTCTTTTTTTTTTTTTGAAGCCACCGAGATCCGATGAGTAACTATTGGCTGCTCGCACTGCTGCTGCATATCCCGCTCATGACCAAGAAATTAAATAGTTCTAGGCGTCCATAGTTTTTTTTTTTTTACTGGAAGCTCCCCGAGATGCAGCTTGCCCATCACCGGGAGAGGCAGCCTGCCCTATGCAAATACCCTTGCTGCTTTGAAATTTTTGAAACATGGAGCTCTCTCGTATCCCCGATGTTGTCCAGATGTCGATCGATGTGAGAGAAACCGCTCCGAGTGTCCATAGCAATTTCCAGTTGAGTACTAGACAAATCAACGGGAGGAGACATCGGTGGTGGCTACCGGGAGGCGTGTCCCGGATCATATGGATGCTTGATGGAGGTTCCTGGAGATGATCACCGACGGGGAAGCTGCCATCGGGTGGCCAAATTGGATGGCTGGGTGTACAGAGCAAACTCTCTTTTTTTTTTTTGCAAAGGGACTCCGGCGAGCTGTTGCTGAGCCGGGATCCCGATTGGTTGCTTCATCAACCTTCTCGGTGACTGCAAGAGAGTCCCTTGCCCTTTCTGTCACCATACCGGTCGATCGGCGCTGCCTGCCCGAGAACTATCGCCTGAAGAGCTCAACGAATCCGGAGCGGGCAACGGGAGGAACGGGTCGTCACCGGTGAAGCTCCCGGCCGACACGACTAGCTTCGGGTCCCGGATGTCATGTCCGAGCGATGGCCGGAGGCGCCGGTCATGAGCCGAGTTGGATCATCTCCGAGCTATGGTTGGAGGCGCCAGGAGAGGAACCATCTGCATTGGCAATTGGCAGAACACAACTCCCGGACGTTTCTGCTTAATTGGACCTGTTGACATATTTGAGCCAGATGGCTGTTGGACCTGGCCGGGCACATGCTGGCCCACTAACGCTAGCCCTTTGTTGGGCTTGTGCACCTCCCGTTAGATCTATTGCTCTCGTGGACTTGAATAAACTACCTCCCGGAGGCAGAGCAACGTGACTTTTTGTAATGATTCCCACAGATGGTGTCAAATGTTTCTGCATAATCCCGAAGACTATAGAATCACGGTGGAACACGAATCATGAACAATAAACAATAGGGGCGAGAGACAAGGATGTATAGTGGTACACCATGCCATCGGAGGACATGGCTACGTCCACTTAACAATCAACTATCATGGCCAACAGGCCTTTGGGATCGGGAGAGAGATTATCTATCCTTGATCTATCATCCAGCTATCACCTATCCATCCATCCTCTATATGTCTATGGGAAGCCTTCCTCTTATAGCTAAGGAAGGTTTCTTCCTTTTACATGTTACCAATGTGGGACTAAATACACATAACTATTATTATGGCGTCTTCTTGTGAAGCTTAGAGAAGCATCTTCCCGATGTGGTATCGATGATCTTTCACCATGGCAAGGTAGCCTGGATGTCGGTCTACAAGTTTCATGATTGGTCTATACGCGGAGAAGGTAGTTTCCTAACTACCAACTACACTTAGTTAAATAAGTAGCTCTTAATTAAGGAAATTATGGGTGATATATGCTCAATGTGTTTAGAGTTAACAACTGGGGTTTGGTGGGAGGTTGAGATACAAGTAAGGAAAAATTCTGCTATACCGAACACTAGACAAATCCCAAGTAAGAGGCTGTAACTTTAAAGTTCTCAACCAGTTTGTTTATGGTGGGTTGGGATCAGGTATCTGTTGGTGCAAGTTTTCATGGTATTTCTGTTACTTTTTGCTTGTTTTATGGACAAAGATAACAGTGAAACCCTTCCATCTCTACTACAATAAAGCTGAAGGTTTAACAAATTGACCAAAATGTGAACTGTCAAATATGTCTCTATTAGGCTGACCCCCTTTTAGAAAACAAATAAGAGGATTATTGTAGTAAGAGACAAATTACAAAAAAAAAAAAAAAACTACAAATAATTACGTAAGAGATGTGAGACTGTGGAAATAACTGACTTGACGTGAGAGTAATGGAAAGATAACCACTCTCAAACTCATCATAAACAACTCACACGTTCATATAGAACGAGACAGTAGAGCGACAAAAATTGATTTCAAAGGATCGCTACACCAGACAAGCATAGAAGAAAAATAGACGGGAAGACAGTAGAGCGAGAGTATCTACCTACAATGATGAATGAAAGCTAAGTTTTGGCTTGATTGTGTTTCTAACCTCAGCTTCATTTCATTTACATGCAAAGTGACGTAAGTTTCTTCATTTTAGGTGATTTTGTGACACCGTGCAAATATGCACGGGTAAAGGCTAGTCACTTATAAATCAAGGGCCTTAATTCAAGGCTTTTTTTGTTTTTTTTGATACTTTAATTCAAGGCATCTTTGATATACCCCAGCTTCTCATGTTTTCTTCCAAAGATAACAGTTCAACACAGAATATAATCATATATCAAATTGCATAACACTAAATCTCCAGCCAAAAGACAACATTTAAAGGAAATATGTATATGTATCAACAAAGTTGAAATCTTGCAGCCATAGACATATATAGATATATAGCTAGCTTTGAAAACCAGAATTCCGAGAGTGAAATCGCATCCACTTCATCTGCTCCACCCCAAAATAAGATCAAGAAGTCCCCAATAAGCTTACTCATGCAGTTTAACATCCAGAAATCCCTACAAAATGAGAGTAAGAACACAATTAATCAACTGTGGAACAATCCATAAAAGAAAATGAATCAATGATCAAGCACAACTAAGCATCAACAAGATGAACAATGGCACATCACATTTCTTCTTAACTATAACCTGACGTATGCCTCAAATCCTCCCGGAATTATATCATTTGTCTTGGTAACGTAAGTTCATAACTAGAACCTGAAGTATATCTTTAAACACAACATGGCTTTTGTCACGAGTTCTATGATTCTACTAATCTGACAGTATAAAATCAATAAACAAATTATTTGCAAGTCCAATTTAATTAGTTTGCATCCAATTAGGAAAGAATGCAAAACCAAAATCTACGCAGGTTGGTAATCACAAACTTAAAAGCTCCCAAATGCCAATCTAGGCTACCACTGCTTACAGCAAAATCAAAATACTCCATAAAATGAATCTATAACTTTCCGGCAACAAAAACCACGCATTTCTCAAAATCATAGACAAAATCAAGAAGCCAAGAAACCTAAAAGTAAAATGAAATTCTCAAAATTCAAACCCCACACAGAAAAACAAAGCTGAATCAAGAAACTGACCAGTTGCGAATCAGGAAATTAGAACTAATTTCAATGTTGATTTCAGCATCTGGCCTATAGAAACTCCAGTTTACACAAAATAAAGCCAAATTGAATCCATAAATTAATAAACAGAGGTAATCTCAAGCTGTTACGAATCCGGAAGTAAAAGTAATTTCCTACCGACCTCCTTGGTCCTTACATTACATGTCTTGTATAGAAACTACAGTTTACACATACTTTCTGTTGGTGACATTGTTTCTCACTCATTTACCAAGTTTACATTAACATAATCTCTTTATGCATAGTGAGATGTATTAAGGTAGAAAAAAGAGGAAGTTGACATATAAGCTATTACACCATCAGTCAGCTTCAGCATTCATAAAACAAAGTAAGTTAAGTTCCATCTACTCAGCCTTAACAGTAGCTGAGAATGCTCGCTCTGTAGTTGCTGTTGAGACAAGAAGAGTGAGCACCAAAGAAACTACCCTATATACCAGATGGTATGCAATTGATCTTCTAGTATTCACAAGCCATTGAGCCATCGCAGAAATAGTTAACAAATCCTTGAATTCCGGAAGTCGAATCACATCATTGTAAAAATGTTGAAGTTGTATTTTCAGACGCGCATTCTCATGATCTTCAAAGTCTTTTGGATAGAATTTGTCTATTAATTCATAAACATCATCAATTCTAAAAGACTTACAAATTTCACGAGGATCTAAAGCTGAACAGAGGACAATCAACTTCACCACATTCTCACTGAATCGGCTATTTAGTTCTTGCAATTGAGAGTCAATTGCAGCATTAAAAATGTCAACCTGTAACATAAAAAGTTTCAATTAATAATTAAAAGACTTATAGAGATCAATAAACAAATTTATATATTTAACTAAACAAATTTATAATTACCTGATAATGATGCTTAATAGTAAAGTTATCTTGCTGACCACGGGCTTTACCTTCTCTATCAACATAACGTGCATTCATGTTAGGTAGTGGTATGTTGCGTGCCTCACAAAAAGAACTCACCTCAATAAGTATATGATCACATCCATCATCTCTCAATCTTTGTAAAAGTGCTTTAGTTGAGACAACAAGAGTCATGACATGCAAAATATCCTGGGATTTTTTTTGTAAAGCCCGACATAAATCATCTGTGATCCCCATGATTTCTTGCATGAGATGTAGTATGAAAACAAATTGAAATGAAGTCATTCCCTCGTAAGCCGCATCTGCATCTCCTCTCTGCACATAAGTGTTTCCATCAACAATAATGTTCAGCAATACTTGGCACGTTGGACTAAACTTGTCTATTAAGCTTGCAACTGATCTGAAGTGTGAACTCCAGCGGGTGTCTCCAGCTCGTTGTAAACTACCAACTTGGTTAGTCCTCTTTTGGTCTCCAGCTCATTAATAGAAATCAAATATTGAATTTCATTCGCTTGAGCTTCTCTAAATTCATCTTGACGCTAACATGAAGCACCAACAATATTAACAACAGCTGCTAGCTTATTGAAAAATTTATGAACAGGAACAACTTCTCTTGATGATGCAACTAAAGTTAACTGTAACCGATGGGCTAAGCAATGAACATAGTAAGCATATGGACAATCTTGCAATACCAAAGCTTGCAAACCATTCCACTAATCTCTCATATTACTTGCACCGTCATATCCTTGTCCTCTAATATTTTGAATGTCAAGGCCATGATGTGTCAATGTAAAATATATACCCTTCTGTAAGGTTAATGCAGTTGTGTTGGACACATGAACAAGACCAAAAAACCGCTCTTGAATGAGACCATGTTTGTCAACAAACCGCAACACTATAGCCATTTGCTCCCTCTTTGACTCATCGCGAGATTCATCAACAAGTATACAAAATTTTCCAGCACCAATTTCTTCGCGAATTGCATCCCTTGTTCTTCTTGAGAAACACTGTAAAATTTGCTTCTGAACTTCTGGAGATGTGTACAAGGCATTTTTAGGAGCACTGACTAATAATTCAGCAACTTTTTCATTGTATAATTCCAGCAATTTTAACAAGGCCTTATAATTTCCAGGATTTAGGGAGGTTGAACTTTCATCATGGCCTCTAAATGCCAATCCTTGAAATGCCAACCATTTAGCTGCTTCAATTGAGGTTTTAACTCGTAACCTATTCTCTACAATTTGTTGAGCTGTGTAAGTTTCTATCACCCTATCTATGTGCTGAGATTGATTCATCAAATCCAACCAAGATAGCTCTACATCTTAATGTTTGGAGTTAGGATTCTTTCCCTCATGATTAAGAAAAGCACAGACTTTACCATCTCTAACTTTCTTCCAGTTACGAAATCCATCAACAGTGAATGTTTTGTGCCCTTGATGCCCAAATGGCTTATGAAAAAGAAAACATGGTAGACAAAAGGCTGCATCTTTCTCCTCAGAATATTCTAACCAAGAAGGAAATAGAGCGTACCATGTTGGTTGAAAGCTACGACGATGATTTTGTGGTCCTGATTGAGGATACTTGGTAAGAAAAGGCTGATTTGGTCCGAGCTTGATGTACAATCGGCGAACTGCATCTTGCTTATTAACCGGGTAGTGCCATATTTGTCGATGCCACCCTGGATCAAGCTCCAAAGATGCGAAGCTAATTTCATCATCATTGGAATCAACTCGCGCTGACTTGGGATGAGGAATATTGGGAACCTCTGGCTCAATCGGCAACGATAAAGACGCTGATGTATTGGCTTCGGGTTCGGATTGCTCATTTTGCTCGGTACTTTTTCTTTTGAAAAACCCATGGATTGAGGACTGCTTCCTCATGTTCTTGAGTTCTTCTCTGCTAGATGACGACTCGTCTTCATGTTTACATATTGTTTGTTCAGTTGTTCCTCTTGTCCTCTCGTCCTCTCATGAGTCTCATCCTGGATTAGATAATAGATAAGGACCTAGATTCCTAATATAATACATATAAATATTGGATTTGTGTCATAATCAAATAGGAAATAAGCTCGTATTGGCCTATTGGGAAATAAAGCCCACAATTGTATATATAAATAAGATTAGTGGGCACCTAAAAAAAATCATTACATAATGCTGGGGCTTGAGGGTGTCATCACATGAGATAGACTGAGATCATCTGTATCAGAATAAACAGCGAATGTATGTATATAATTCCAAGTTGGGAGTGCCAGGGCCATTCAAGGCCTGTGAATGCCTCCGCCCCTGTTTTAGGGGATGCTATTTCAGATGATCAGCTGCATTGTTACGATCCTGCGAGCCAGAAATCGAGAAGGCTCCCGATGCATGATCATACACATCGTTTGATTTATGAAAAAGCCATCAACTATGTGGAGACCCTAGTTTCAGTAGACTGAGCCAACCATGCATGAAGTTGTGGTAAAATTCAACTTTTTTCTTCAGTAAATTACTTATTCCGCTTGTATGATCATATAATATTAGTAATTAACGTTTTGATCAATGAGTCCTTGTCAATTCCAAGAGTACTCCTTCACCAGGTCTTTCAATTCATTGAGTTTAACAAAGGTTGAGGAAGAGTTCCCGCCGGCTGCCGTAAACAGAAACGTGGTAGAGTACAGCATGAATGAGTCAAAAGAAATAACAAGTCACCCTATTTAACAGGGTTTTTTTCATACGGCAAAATAAACTTAAACAGCTAGGAGTCCTAATGCTTAAGTGAAACCTTAATTCTTGACACCCTCCCTTAAACTAACTGCTTCAAGCAATTATTTTACTTCCGGTACTTCACACATCCCTCGTATCAACTTCACTACTACTCCTTCATTGGTTAAATCACTCAGAAAATGAAAACGCACATCAGTGTGCTTAGTGCGACCATGCATCACAGGGTTCTTGAACAATTTGATTGTCGAACTATTGTTGCAGTACACAGTGGTGCTATCCCTTTCTGAATGACTGAGATTTTCCAGAGTTCTTCTCATCCAAACGGCGTGTCATGCACAAGCAGCTGCAACTACTAATTCAGCTTCAGTTGCAGAAAGAGTGACAATAGGCTGCTTTTTGGAAGACCAAGGCACGTACTGATACTCCCAACTCCCAAGTAGGGTCTTATAACAGCAGGCCTTTTCCCCGAATCAGGCCTTTATATCTTTTTGTATTAGGTCATGGTTTGGGAGCTATCATTACAGTAAATTTTCAATGGATCAGTAAGCATTGTGACCAAGAAAAAAAGAAAGAAAAAGTAAACAACTTGGTCTAGGTTTTCAAAAGAAAAAAGAAGAGCCATATGATGCAGTTTCAGATATATAGAAGACTATCCTTACATACATAATACATCTTGACTGTGTGCTAATCATAGTTCTAAGTAGTAGTTAGGTGCAAACAGAGAAGGTACGTAGCATGAAACTTGTTAACAAAGGCTGGATATATTTTATAACATCATTTGATCATAAGCTACCAGATAGCTAGTTTTGATGACCTTATGTATCAATCTGGATCTTCAGCTCGAAATATGTGAACTTTAAACATTGGAACTTCGCATCCCTGTTTCAGCTTAAACACACAGGCTAGGCATCCCCTACTTTGAGATGATTGTCCTGCCCAAATGGTTTCCAAGATACTCTTCCTTGTCGTTGTCCATCACTATATACATCTGACACTGAATGTAGCATGATTCTGTAGATTAACACCGTGAAAACCTCTAGCACAAACACATACATTCCTTAGCAAAGGCTCCTTGTAATTTCTACAAACAAAAAAGACAAATTTATATAAACCAGTCCCTGACCCATTGTCCTGAACCTGTTTCATCAAGAATCTATACTGCATACAAACTGGGTTTGAGTAAATGGACTAAGTCGATTCTAGCAGGTAAAGAAAGAGTCAACTTTGCAACCTCTTCATCAGTATCACAACCAGAGGTAAAACGTACTTACTAATTTTTCATTCATGTACACATATCCTACTATGCCCAAAACATATAACAGTACATGTTTTATGTCTTCTAACATGTAAACCTCTTTGTTCATGCTACAGACATATACTTAGAAGAACGCATCTCTAGTCTCTAGCAACCATAAAGAACCCAGCCAAGGCATCAGATTTAAATCAACAAATCAACTGTTAGAAGAATGCGAAGTATTTGGCAAAATTTTTTAAGAGACAACACTGATCATAGAACTATGTTATTTGACCATGATATCAAGCTTTTCAAGCTATTAGGCAATTCATCTGGATAGACAAAGCCCTCCGGTGTTGCATTAAGCAAAACCCTTTGATACAGTGACCATATATGTAAACGTTTTGTATGAATAACTAACATATTTCCAATATCTTTAAGAATGTGAACACATATTCTATACGATGCCTAAAGCAGACAATAGTACATATATATATATATATATGCCTACTAAATTGTAAACCTCATTATTCATGCTACAGATATATACTTAGAAGAATGTCTCTCTAGTCTCCAGCACCACAAAGAACCCAACCAATAAATCAACTGTCAGAAGAACACAGAGTATTTGGCAAAATTTCCATCCGTATAGCGCCGGCGAGGGCGCGCCTCCATCCTAGCAGACTCCAGCAGTGTCCCCGACCACTTTCTCTCTCCGGCGAGTCCGCCGAATCCAAGTTTTCCGGCCAGATCACCCAAAACTTCAAACAAAGTCATTCTTGCCGGAAAACTGAAATTCGACGGACTTGCCGGGGATGAAAAGTGGTCGGGGAAGCTGTTGGAGTCCGTTAGGGTGGAAGCGCGCCCTCGCCGGCGTCGTACAGTGGCGAACAGAGGGACGTCCGCACTTTAAGAACCGTGCGGACATCCGCTCTCGAACGGATATATATATATATATATCTTCTAAATTGTATAAATCATTGTTCATCCTACATACATATACTTAGAAGAACGTCTCTATAGCTAGTCTCTAGCAATAAAGAAACCCAAGGCATCAAACTTAAACCGATAAATCAACTGTTAGAAGAATGCAGAGTATTTGGCAAAATTTCCAAAGAATAAACACGGCTCTAGCAAAGCCAATCAATCATTGAGCATACAAAACATTCTAAAATGTACTAGTTAACTGAACTGGTTTACAGTTTTGTTTGTGTATCTAAGCATTTGAAATTGAAAATTGAGTAACTAATAACTGGCTCAGTAGTTTTAACAGGATATTTCAGAAATTCTATTCAAATGCATGAAATGAGAGTAAAAAGTGAGAACTACCTAACCAGCACTTCTATGCAGAGAGCCAACATTGCTTTTCCTTGCATCTTTGGGCGGCCTTGATCGAAACTAGGCTCTCTTCATATTCAATAACCTCAGACCAGTTGCCTTGAAGTATGTCCAAACTAGGCTCTTCCTCTCCTTCTTCTTGTTTATGAGAGATCCTTACCCTCCTCCTTGACTCGATGCCAGCAGTTTCTATCAAGGCAACGGTATAGTTTTCCGTAATCAAGAGTGGCCATATGCTTTGCGGATTTGAAAACCTCATGTGATAGAGCTTAGTCCATGACTCACTCACCCTATATTCTCTCATGACCCAAAAATCCATGGAATCACAATCAAAAGTTGCATAACGTGCCACACACAGGCATCCTCCAAAGCATACTCCGAGATAGTTTTCAAGCTTCCCATCTGGGCCGAAATCAGGCAACTGGATTTTCCGAAACTCTTCCTTACCCAAATCAAAAGCCTCTATTTGATATGTTCCTGTCCAATGATGTATACAATGAAGCCAATGAAGTGCCTCATTGATAAGAGTCCCTTTCTTGTGTTCAAGGTCGGATACCTTAGGGCCTTCAATGCTTCTCCAAATCTGATCTTTTAATGTGATCATCTGGTACAACCTTGACTCGATCTCTTCCTCCTCCTCATCAAAGGCATAGCATACAATAACTTTATAGTCGTTGGTTGCCGGTAAATAGCCCACACCATAAGCAGTTAATTCTGCATTAGTACCCAGGTCAGGTAACTCCTCGACGAACTCAGTTATTGGGTTATAGACATAGTAAACATTGTGATGAGCTACAAATACGAGACCATTGCAGGATCCCAGTAGTGAGACAATACCACCCGGTCGCTCGAAAGGGAAGTTCAGCCTTCTAGAGGACGTCGTTTCCAAGTCCAACGTTTCCAACGGAGGTGGGTATAGTTTGTATATGAAGAGACCATTGTCTTCGCTCTCGGGTTCCGAGGAGACCAGCAGTCTGATATTTAGGGTTTTATTTATCCGAAGCTGATTTGCGAAATGTGGGTCGAATAATATGGTTGAACCACCTCTTTGAGACGGAGGTGAACCGGAGCAAGGATTTCACCGGCAGCCGAGATATGATATTCACTACGATCTCCTCCGGTAGGGCTGCTTCCGCCATTGCTACAACCAAACATGTACTAGGGTTTGGAGGTTTGCTTGCGACTGAGGCAGTTGTAGTTTTTCATTTTCTTGTTTCGGGCTGGAAAGCCCGGCCCAATGAACGAAACAAATTAACCGCCCTCTAGTATGTAAAAAGGGCAGCGGACAAACTGAAGTAACGGATTCCCTCCTATGCCGGGAAAAGGTGGCAGAGAGGTCAGGTTTCATATTCCTCCAATTTTATCTACTTTTCTATCATGTTTCAAGTTTCTTATCTTGGAATCTCACGTCAATTGTTATTTAAGACTGATCCTTGAATTTGCTATTTTTCTTTGATGTTGAACTGAATAGTAAGAGTGAGACTCTAGTATGAGATAACAAAGCTTAATTCATAAACTGCCGCATTCAGGGGAAATTCTGTTATACTGATGGGTATGCTACACATACACAAGCTGATCTAGAAAATCAAAACGACGCCGTTGCGGCTTTAATTTGTTTTTGTTTTTTGTTTTGGGCCGTCAAGCCCGGCCCACTAATTGACGCCGCCCCGACCGCTCTGCCCCAGTGTATAAAATGCCGAATAAAGGCTCTGCGCGCGTTTTGGTCGCTCTCTCTCTCTCTCCCTGGAAAAGATGGCTCTTCTCGGATCCGGCATAGCCAGTGAGGTCAGGTTTCATCTTTCTTCCTTCGATTTTGTTTACTAATCTTGATGATTTCTCCCTTGAATTTGCTGATTTATTTATTTCTGAGATATATAAATTGGCAATGGGATTTGTTTGATTGTTTGAAAGTATTTTCTTTTATGATTGGGTGCAGGTCGGGCTCCGGCTGCTCCTTTGTCCTCTGGGTTCTAACGTTGTTATTCGGACAGCGTGGTAAGACCTGATTCATGTTTCTTTCATCAATGCTGGATTTTCTTTGGGGCTTATGATAGAAGTTGAGGCTTTTGATTTGGTACAGTTGTTCTGTGGGGATTGTTGTGCCGGTGTACTGTACGTGCAAGGCAATTGAGAGGAAAGATGATACTGCGCAACAGAAGTGGCTTCTTTATTGGGCAGGTTGGGGTTTGTTATTATTTGTATAGAGGATTATCATTTTCGAGCGTTATGAGGCAACTAAATTGATTTTATTGTTTTTGCACCTTGATTGTAATCATTGCAGCTTATGGATCTTTCAGCCTTGTGGAAATATTTTCGGATAGGCTTATATCTTGGTAAGGCTCTGGACCTGTTCACTAAAGTAGCATATCTGTCATGTAGGAAAGTTTCGCTGTTTGATGCTACATAGGACATGGCTGCTTCAAAATCCATATAGTGTTTGATATGTTCTATCTGTGTTGTTTCTTTGGTCTCAGTACATTGTCTTTTGTCATTCATCTTCATTTTTACGAAGAATCCATTATCTTTGATCATTGTTTTTAGTGTTACGATCATTGTCAGTCTCTTTTGGTTATTTGTTATTTTTTCAACATGGATGATATTGTTAAAGCCATGAAGAATATGGTTAGATGTGTCAAACGTTATTTTGATGGTTGAAGCACAGATGATTACCTTCTATATGGGTGAAGAAATCGACATCTTTAAGAATTAATTATGGTTAGAAGATTCTATGGATTCAAGGAAAGAGTCTTATTTAATGTTATGAAGTAGACGGATATCCTAATCTTTGCTTGGAACTTTTGATTATGTGCAGGTGCCCATATTACTATCACATGAAGTTCGCCTTTCTTGTTTGGCTCCAACTTCCATCTGCTGATGTAAGATAAGTTTGCTACTTTTGTTTCGATCAGTATCTATTGAAGAAGAATGACAATGGTACCTTGAGTCGGTTTCACAGTCTATCTTCTCTTTCCGTTATTTTGAGTTTGTTTTGGTCATGTCATTGTAACCACCCTCCTTATTTTCAAAACCATTTATTTTCCTCCATTTTATGGGAAAACTTTGCTAACACTGAGTAATCTGAATTTAGTATTATTCTTTGTTTTGTTCAGTTGTCATGGAAGTTTTTGTTAGTGAAATACAAATATCATTATATCTTGATACTCAGAAACAAATTTATATCGTACGAGTGTTTATTGGTGTCTTATCATCTCGTCTTATGATTGCATTCTGGACTGTGTTTACTTTTTAGCATTTCATATCCAACTCTCTTTATGTGCGCAGGTCTATACATGTGAGCAACTTGACTTGTAATTAAATGATTGTGTTCTTCTATCAAAAATATCTAACTGCCTGCTTTCCATCTAGGGGGCAAAGCAGTTGTACATGAACCACCTACGCCCGTTCTTTTTGAAGAACCAAACGAAAATTGATCGAATTTTGGGCCTTACATATGGTGAATTGGTATGCCCTCCGTCTGCAATTAGTCTTCAGTAGTATGTACCGTGGAAATTTGTTGGCCTGGGTCAACTTCTACTTTCTTCGCAAGTGCTTCCTTGTTTTTCATTGTGCATGCGTATAGAACTAAAATGTTTGTTCATAAAGGTATTCTGGTTTCTTCATTGCAGCTCAAACTCATTAGTGCACACCAAGGAGAGATCCAGTATGCTAGGGCTATGTTCCTGAAAGTTTTTGGTTCAGGTGAGAACATTGGTCAAACACCCCATCACACACATTTTGTCAGTGATGTACAGCAGGGGTTGGTAGTTACAGCTTCAAAGGGATCTAGTAAAGTGGGGCATGCACACTATGTTACTGAGGCTAGTAGTGACTGCTTGCTTGTTAGAGCTTTACATTGTTTTTGTTAACTGATGATCAATTTGTGTCCTCCTTAACAGATCAAATGCCGAGGGGCAGGGCTAATACAGATCTGCCACAAGACAATGCAATTGAAGGGGAGCCTAGACCAACCACAGAGTCTGACTCTGGTCTAGATGATTAGTTCTCCATAAAAAGTCCAATGTGCATAGTTTGAACTCTTTTTCTTCCTCTTGTAAGGGTAAAAAAGAAGAGATGAGAGAACTATTCCCTCCTCTCTTGTGATAAAGTAGCAGTAGATTGGTCGTCTTATTTTAGTTAGTATTTTGCTGTGGTACAACTGGGTTTTTATTTTGTGTTCTAGTGGCGAATTGCTGAGGTTCGTTGAGAAAATATTGTATTCAAGTTATTATGGTGAGGTAGGCACTTTCAGCCTCTCTTGCTTACGAAATAGTTTTCCCCTCTTCTATCTTCCTTTTCTTTGTCTGCCATAATCGTTGCACCTTGTGGGTGATGCTTTATCCGTTCTGCTCATCTCTCTATCTCTGGAATCTGGTAAATTGATTGGGATAATTTGGGCGTAGTTTTTTTTTTTTTTTGGTCTGAATTTTGGGCGTAGTTTAAAGTCATTCCTTTGTGTTTATTGAGGCATTTTGGGGAAACTAATTGATATACTTGAGGATGAATTAAACAGTGATACAAAGAACTAAACGAGCAAGATGCAAAGATTGACCTCAGCTTACATTTTAATGTAACCCTGACCAACTAAATACTTCTGGTTAGAATCAAAGACGCAAAGATCATGTGTTTCCAGATTCTAATTCAGTAATTCTTGGTGAACATTTTTACTATTTGGTTATATCATTCCATTGCATGTGTGAAGCTTTAAAATAGAGCAGGGCAAGTAACCGAGAAGCATCGTCAAATAATTATACAACACTGAATGGAACAAGATCAAGATGTGAGTTATCTATTATATACTCTTTTCCAATGATACAACAATCGCCATGGTTGCTCCATCAAGGACCCAACTCAGTTAACAGTTCATAAATAAACGATACAGTTACAGCGTAGGGTTAAGCGTATAAATTAGTATAAGAAAAACAAATGTTCTACACTCATGCTAAAGTGAGGGTCATCGTTTCGGAGCTCAATAAAATTCTGTTGCTACAAAGAGAGACCGGTGCCATCTCAACTGTTACCTTCACCACCACGAGATTGATGTTCAATGTTCGCTACTAAATCTGGTCCACACAATCGTGTCAACTCTTCCTGTATAGCAACAAAAATCGTACAGTCACAAAATAGACTTCATCCTAAGAACATTTAAACAATTCAGGAAACATGAAATTTCTTCTGAGTTATGCTAGCACCACTTGACAAGAAGCAAGTATTACTAACATGCCATATACAAGTAAAATTATAACAAATTGCAATGATCATTGAAATAACCTTTATAGAAGTATTTTCAGACGCAAGCTTCTCGCACTCCTGGGAGAGTCTTTGCAGCTCATCTTTAAGGCCGTGATTCTCATTTGTCAGTCCATGTACACTCTTTTGTAGCTCTTCACACTCCGCCTGGAAAAACGTAAGAAAAGGAACGCTGTATCAGGATCCATTAGTTTAGATATAACATTTAATTACTTCTAGTTATGTTTTTTCCTCCCACATCCAAGCTCTGGTGCAACAAAATTAGATGGTAACTTTCTTGTGGTCATATCCGCAAGGATTAAATCTCTGACTTATCCCCCAATACTAGTCTAATTCCCATCCTCCCTCACTACATATTGAACAAAGGAAGCTCCTGTCAACAGGTGTGTAAAAGTGCTTCTTTACCTGCTTCCTCAATCTTGACCTCCTAGCAGACTCCCTATTTGACTGCTTCCTTTTCTGTCTTTTCAGTTCCCGTTCATCCTGTCAAAATCATGAAGGACAGATTAAAAGCATTAAATGGAGATACAGTCATACAACTAATACGAAAAAGGACTATGCAATTTTTTCAGGGAAAAGGATCTTGGAAGTTCTTCAAGACTAGACAGTTCCAAGGCGTAATTAGGAAGACACAAAAAATAAGGAAATTTAATATGAACACAAACAATGTATTAAATTCACTTTTTAACTTTTAATAATCATTTCACTATGATCCAAGTCATTAACCTACTAATAAATTTCTCTAATATTACTACTATATTTGAAATAAAGACACACAGCCATACGGATTGAAGTACAGAATAATAAGAGAAAAGTATGTACTAAAAATATAGCAATTTAAAACATGAGTAAGATATTCTGCCAAAAAGAAAAAAGTACATACAAAAAAATTAGCACCTGAATCCAATGGTCACCACCGACAGCTGATGGGGCTCCAGATTGATTTCCTCTCATTTTTGCAGTTCCGGCACCAGCAGGGGATGGATTCCACAAGTCCATTCCCATATTCAGACTAGTTGCAGGCATAGAAACTACAGGCTTCCCAGGCACTGAACCCGTGTTATTTTGTGCATTCGCTCCTGAAAAATGAGAGAAAACCATTTTGAAGCAAGTACCATTTACCAAGGTCTACGTATACAATATATCCTAAAAAGGACATGTATGTTAAACATGATCATTATAGCAGACCAAAATAAAGAAATTAAAGCACTCAATTATCGTACCATCTGCAAGCATCTTGTCAAAGCTTCCCTTCTTGTTCGCACCATACTCCTATGATATTACAACCGTGTTTTCATTAGAAAAAGTTCATACCAAAAGTAATTTATCATGCCAGGTTGTCTAAAATCAAAAGCACAATATATACTGTCGCAGCTGTTATTTGCAGATAAGTTGCAAAAGCTACCACAACTTTACTAGCCATTTAAGAAAGGAAGTACCGAAGTACATGTTGGAGCATCAACGGCAGGGCAAAGACATACCTGGTGGTTACCATTCTCCTCACTTCCATCTGATGAACCCTCGCTACCACTTTCAGCACTGTTAGTGAGAAATTTGCAGTCAGACGGGGCACATTATCGACAAGAGATCTTTAACCAATGTAGAATTGTAAAGACTGACGCGCAATCTAATGATTATGAAAAGGCAGAATACAATGCAAAGACCACTGACCTTTGTGACGCACCATCATTTCCAGAACCAGAAGTTGCTTTTCCACCATCCCCAGCCTTCCCACCAACCAATCCAGCAGCTCCCTTAGGTTTTTTGGCTGAAGCTCGCTCTTTCCCATCTGTGCTCTTCCCTTCCGACTCTGGATTTGTTGGCGGTACCGAGGCAGGAGTCTAACGAAAGTGGAAGAAACCAATTAGTTGATCAATTTGAAACCTTCCTAATATGATACAAACCTCCTTCTATTTATGATGCAAGGGTAAATAATCACATCAGAGGAAGAACATCATACCGTGACCATACCCGGATGAGCATATACTCCACCTGGAGGATATATGGCAGGGTATGGAACAGGAGTTCCATACGGCGGCATCATAGGATGCTGCAAAGAAGCAAGCAACAATGGTGAACATTTAATGATTTAAAAACCACCTTCCTAATAAGAAACAGTGATTAAATGACCGCACTTCTCTACTATAGAACAAGTAAACAAACTCACCTGAGCTCCCCACATATAGGGATGTGGTGCAGGTGAACCAACAGAGGACGCAAAAAAGGGCGGTGGAGCAGCTCCTGCACCATAATAAGCCTGAACAACAACAAAATGAGCTGTGAGCAATTAAACTAATTCACCACGACATCAAATTTATCTACCACCTTCACAAAAAATTACATATCGATCCAGAATGTGTTTTCGTCATGAACCTGCATAGAGCTGGACCAATCAGGATACGAAGGCTGTGTCGGTATTTCCTGCACAATTCAAGCAACCACATGATTAAAACTCCGAAAGCCAAATCTCAAACTACGTATGAGGAGAAGGCAAAGCCATACCTGAGCAGTTGAGGCTTGTTTGGAAGGCTTAGAGGGTGTGCCCTCTTCCCCTGTCCCCATTTCAATTGTCTCAGCAAACACTCCTCTACTTCCAAATCAACCAGATCACGCTTCTCCCCAAAAGATCTCTATTAAGCACCTGAAAAATAACCAAAATTTTCAGTCCTAAATCCAACAAAAACAAAATTAGCCAAAGCAAAATCATTACTGTACCCAAAATCAAATTTGGATGCTCCTATTGAAGACTTCCCACACATTACATTGAGCCCCAAAAACGGAAACAGGTGGGAAAAGACAGAAAAATCCCGTTCAAATCTGCTCAAACTCAAAACTTTACCAACCGGTCTGATTCAATTCAACCCGTCCCTTATCCCAAACTACAACTATTTTTCCGAAACAAAAATTAAGAACACAGATCAACCGCGCAGTAACACTGAACAAATTCAAATTAGGGAAAGTAAATGATGCGAGTTATAAAAGGAAATCAAGGAGGAGATGGAAGAGAGAGAAACAAGAGGAGACCTGCTTTCATGGAGTTTAAGGAGAGTGAGGTGGAAGTCCAGGTGGAACCACTTTAAAATTACACACCACGAATCAACGGCTAAGAATCTTAGGGTTTTATTTCCCCAAATTTACAAAACAAAGAGAGAAAGAGAGAAGCTTCCCTAGGTGGCCGTGTCCGTTTCTTCTGAGCCTCTCTGTCGTTGTTTGAGATGGTCTTCTTCTCTCTCTCTCTCTCTCTCTCTCTATGAGTCTCTCTGAGTGGATATGGTGGGGGGAGAGATCGTGTGCGGCGGCGGTGCACCGGAGGGAGGCTAGGGTTTTAGGGCGACACGTGCGAGGAAGAGAGCGTCCAGCTGTCCACGTTTCACTGGATTGGATCGTGACGAAGCTGAAACCCACGATGACTCACCCTCTCCCTCGCTATTTAATATTTGGTCTTCTTCTTTACTTACCTCCGGCGACTTTTTCCTGCTGTTTCTACCGGCCACCAGTGGTGTTACGCCACGTTAGGATGGGATATTTATATAGAAATACTAAAAGGACCCCACGTCCTGTCATTTAACACTTTATGGCTAATCACTAAATCCAGAGACTAATTACCTAATTAATGAGGATCATTTTATCATTTTTTTTTTAAAAAGAGTGTATTTATTATGTGGAACCACATTAATATTATGTCGAACGTTATAAATGTATCGGTTAAGCGTTAAGTTGGATTGTTTGATTAGGTATTTAATGACTCTCGGTGTATTGAACAAGAATGTAAAACAACCCGTAATTGTGTTAGAGGAAAATAACGAAACAATAAAATGAATATTTTTAACAAAGAGAGAAATTAAAGGTTAACAAGAAAATCTTATGACTTGCTAGAAGGAATAGTCTAGCTTGGACAGAATTGATACAATTTAAGTATCATCATGTAACATTAGTTAGGGACATTGGATACATAATGATTAATGAGTGTGATCTTTATCATTTTGAACCAAATTAGAATGTTATGTTGAACATTATAAACTATCAACTATATGTTATGTAATGACTCTCAGTATGCTAAACATGAATTTGAAAGCATATTTAATACTATATACGGCAAAAATTTGTCAGATGAAAAATTAACAGACTAACAATAATAAAACGATCTCATCTAAAGCGATAAACTTTTGAGAAATGGAAAATTGTAGGATATCAAGGAAATTTTGTGCTTGCTAGATGGAATAGTCAGTATAACCTACTAGTCCTCCTTGACAAGAGGAGTAGTCAGTATTCTAGCTTGAAGCCTTGAACAGAATTTATAAAATACAGTAAAGTCGTTAGTAGCATCCAGTACCATCAGTGGCTGCTTATGAAAATGAGCGGTCATAGTTGTCCTCAATAGGGGAAAGGAATTGTCTTTAATAATAGGGGAAGGGAGTCAAATAACATGAAGAGATAAACTGGGTCTCTATGCAGCAAACCAGCAACCTACTACATACAGCAAAATCCCAACAGCATTTCTGTCTTTATAGAGAAAAATTGTGCTACTAATAGAATCTGACCCCTGCTATGAAAATGTTAAGAAAACAAAAACCCAACTGGGAAAAACAAGATTTTCATTTCTTTCTTTGTTTCTGAATACATTTCATTCTGAAAGAAATCTGTACAAAAGATATGCCAGTTCAGCTACGAACCCATGGCTACGATCTTTGTCCAGATAAAAAAGTTCTAAGAAACTGTGTATGAATGTTCTCTTGCACATATTTAACATGCTATGTTGTCATACTGTCAATCTCCAGCTCCACACATTGAGGCAAGAATTCATTTCCATTCGTTGAATGGTTTTGATTGACAACCAGACACCATAACATGTTAAACCATTTAGCAAGAGAACATTTTCCTAAACCTATGCTCTGTGTATACAACAACAAAAACTAAGACAACAGCCGATGCAACATCCTACATGAATTCCTAGACTGGGCATAAAGCTCCTCAGCCAAACAAAACTCACCATGTCATTTGGTCAATGAGCTAAGCAAGAGAAACAGAACCAACTAGATGACCAACTCTTCTTGCGCCTTTTAACCCTTTTCTCTTCTTCAAGTTTGTCATTCACATGTGGTTTGGAGGTACTCAATGATTCTTCTTCCTTAATGCTCTTCTCATTATGTTCCTCAATGTTCCTCTCATTACCTTCAGTCTCAATGACCTTAGGAGGAGGTTTGGTCTCCTTTAAGCAATGTTCCTGGTAGAATTTGGAGAGAAAATCTGTGACATCCATAAATTCTGGTCGGTCCTTGGGGTCCTCTGCCCAGCAGGACTTCAGCAGAGGGATAATCTCCTTAGGGATGTCCTCCAGGCTAGGTCTTACATTCTGCAATGCAAGAGCTACAATGATTCTAGTATTTTAACGAAGTCTAGCAAATAATAAGTATCTGTTTTATTTTTATTTTTATACCCGTAGTGACTTAGGGAGATCACACAAGTTTTCTTAGCAAATAGGGAACTTCAAAATGATCAGCACCAGTGCACAAGAGTCTATTGGATATCGGAATAATAAGTTTAATGTTTCAAAGGCATTCACAGAACTTACATTAGCTGTAGCATAGGCCACCATTATGTTATTTCTTCCCTTGAATGGAGTTTTGTTCGTCAGCAGCTCCCACAGAACTATTGAGAAGCTGTACACGTCAGCCTTGTGGTCATACTCTTTCATTGCACCTTTCGGAGCTGGTTCTATGCTGAATAACTAATTCAGAAGAAAGAAAAATCTTGATTATGCAACTTTCTTGCTCAACAGTAGTTTCAATAATTAAGGGCTTGATTATGCAACTTTCTTGCTCAACAGTAGTTTCAATAATTAAGGCAACAAATAAAAATGGTTCACCTCAGGAGCCATCCACCGGTATGTTCCAGCCTCACTAGTCATTGCACCTTCTATCTGCTCTCTAGCAAGCCCAAAGTCAGCCAGCTTCACTTGCTTCTTGTTTTCTGAAAGAAGTAGATTGCCTGGGGAAAACAAATAGGAGACTATCTGTTAGGAATGTGTTTCTGTTATAAATCTCAGGTGAGCATGCAAAACCAAAGGAAAAGAAAATGAATTACTACTCGCAATCTTTTGGACACCAATCCAATACTAAACTTGGCAATTAGAATGAGGATATGGCACCAATCCAAAATAAAATCATGACCAGTGCCCCCCCCCCCCCCCCCCCCCCCCCCCAACACACACACACACACAAATGTCCATAAACCAAACTGCTACAATGAAAAAGAAAAGAGATGTAAGAAAGAAAACTTACTTGGCTTCAAGTCACGGTGTATGATGCCATTTGCATGCAAGTATTCCATAGCTTGACATATATCCAAAGCAAAACTTATTGAAAGCTTTAAGTCCAGAACTACAGGGCGGGTGCCCCACAAGTACTTCTGAATTGTACCACCTCTCATAAGCTCAGTAACTATCATCATAATTGGTTCCACAGACGCACCGATAAACTGTTATAGGACAAGGACTAATCTAGTTATAAGTAATATGGACTATGGACTCTTAGATTATAAAACAAACTTAAAATAATAATAATAAGTATAATAACCTGAGGTATTCAGGGTTTATTAAGTGATCTCACTATATATTAAGAAGGTGAAGGACTGCAGTGCTGAATGATTTGGAAGCCAAGAATGACTGAGATTTATTTCTTAATATGTAGCTTCTGAATTACTCCCCCCAGTGCTTTATCAGTTCATAAAGTACTAGATCTAAAGTAAGTCATTCTTCTACTATGTAACCGGAGCTTTGTTCAGTTGCTCCAAAAAATACTTCATTCGCAATGTTATTATAATAACCAAAGGTTTCATAAATGCTTATATCACAATCAGTAAATTAATAAATTAAGAGTGAGAAACAACTAGTCAAGGCAAGAATATTCCAAAACCCCACAAATTTAGTTATTTGGACATCCAATTTGCAGAGGCTAACAGCAACAGGGCAGTGAATAACCTATTGAGGGATAGACATACAGGTGACCGGGGAGGAAATCTCATGTTCTCATCTTGCCTAAATTTAAAAAGAAGAAAGACATTTCTTGAAACAAACAGCATTTGCATAAGGTTAACTTCCAATCCCTGAGACTGGGAAATTGGAACCGTATACCAGAATGTAACAGGATTTCAAAGAAACAAGGATGAACATACAAATTTTCCCAAAAGTATAACATAAAGATGATGAACATACAATATATCAAAATCTTGATGGACTTTCATAGGTAAGTGCCTAAAAAGAAACAAAATATGAGGAAATGTATCTTACCTTCACAATGTTGTCATGTTTCGCCTTTGACAGTAAAGTCACCTCCCTCTGAAACTTTTCCTTGCGTTCAGGATTGATTAAACCTGTTTCGTCTGGCTGTATGATTTTCACGGCGACAGGCTTGGAATTGTACCTGGATACACAACTGGAAAGAGTCAATACTCAACAATCCAGGACACATAATGCCTCAGTTGCATTACAGGAAAAGAGATTTATGAATACACCAAAAATTTATTTATTCGAAACATAAGATCACTTTATTAGTTTTTGGATTCAAACAAAATGCTGTCTCATGATAGTAGGTATTATTTAGAATATGAAGCAGGACCCTCAATCATTATGTTTTCCCTATTACACAGTTGGGAGTCCTCCCCAAACAGCCCCTCAAAACTATCACCCCCTTCCCCCCATCCCACCAGGCCATTGAAATATCAAAAGAACACACATAATAGTCGACAGAGCTTCCCAATCATAAAAGGATATTCATCTACCAGATATAACCATTGGTTTCCTATTTAGAACCTACTTAACATTATTACATAACGTTCCTTCAAGTTTTTCGCTAGGCCATTAATACGATGGCCAGAATAGGTAAACCAAATCCGGTCACATGCACTATATATAACACATGACAACAGATACATACACTAAGTGCTGCTAATAATCGTGTATCATTGCATTGCATGATCACATTCTTGTAAACATTCTATTGCCTGGGAGACTAGGATGTACAACCCACAATAACATCTGATCTTCAGATGCAGATTTACAGAAAATAAAATAATAAGGGAGGTGGGGGAACTAAAAGAACAAAACCTACATAAGTTTTGCTGCAGGGGTCTGATTGCAGAAAAGACTTGGCTTTGGCTACTCTAATAAAATTTTGGTCCCTCCTATGCTAAGGATTTTATGCAGAGAAATAGTTAAATTTTTGACCCCTCCTGAGCTACATTATGATTTGCAGAAAACCCTTGCCCACTATTGGAGAACCAAGCTTTTGACAGATTCTGTAATAAATGGATGAAGACCAAAATCTTAAATCTCTTACTATTGAGCTTTCACCTAATTCTCTATGATGTAGTGAGCAAAAATCATCTTCCAAATGCTGTATCTCCTAGAATAAACTGTAAACCAAAACATCATAACAACCGATATAACACCACTTCCAAGAACACACATCCACAGACTGATCCAAAGTCACACTAGGAGTCTAGGACCTTCTAATTCATACTTAATCAAGAATTAAAGGAAACCAATTTGATGAACAGTACAATACCAAAACAGAATTTCAATACTACTTTACTCCAATAGTCATATAATTCACAAATGTCAGACTGCTCTGTTCACTTTCTTGGCATAAAACAATGGGAAAACAGCAGAAAGCAAAGAACTTTTTTCTCAGAAATACTCAGCTCAAAAAGAGTTTTATCAAACAGTAAAAGTAAATCCCAGAACACCACTAAAGTTTTCACCTTTTTCACCAACCAAAGGAAACAAGAACCCAGAAATCATCAAAACCCTTGAATAGGGTTTATCTTTACCAAACCCAGAATTCCCAACTCAAACACCAAAAACCAAAACACCAAACCAAGCCAAGAACTAAACCAATCAAACAAACCCAAAAAGAAGCAAAATTCAAGAACATGCAGACAATGTGATCAACCTAATCAAGAAAGCCACAACCAAGAATTATGAACAAAGACGCAAAGAGAGAATGTTAAAGGGGGACCCACAATCCTTCATAGACAATCGCCTGCGGCCCTTCTCCGAGCACCTGACCAATCACAACACAGCTTGCGTCGATGAGCAGACTCTGGTCCAAATTGAACACAAAGTTGCTGCCTTTAGCTGAAAGAACACAACCCTCATCGTCTTTTCCGGCGTTGTTCTCGGGGAAGTAGTCGAAGAGGTCGTTATCGGTGACAGTGAACACGCCATGACCCGCCATTGCTGGAGCTTGCAATGCACACACAGACGGGTCTCCACAAAAATGGGTTTTAGAGTGAAAGAAAGAGAGAGAGAGAGAGAGAGTGAAGTGAAGATTTTGGACTCTTGGGACTTATTTATAGCGCAATAGAAAATTATACATCAGGGGATTTTCTTTTGGGGTGTGCAAATTTGGTGTGTGTGTGGGTTTAAAAAGAAAGATTGAGGGGTCCCTGTGCAAGAAACGCGAGGGAAACTTAGGAAACTTTTGAGTGCATTTTTGGGAAAACTTAATATATTAGCTCATCAATCATTAAGGCTTTTGGGGGTTGAGAGAGAGATAGGCTGCGGTGGAGGTATACATGGAATTTGAGCCAGAGGTTTGAGGTTTTACAGAGTGGAGCTGAGGAGGTTGAGGTGGGATAAGTTTTTGGTGGATAAAACTTTGAGGGGCAGATAAAACTTATATGGAAATCTTGGAAGGATAATGGAAGGTTTTGGGTTGGACAAACCCCACGCATTTAATTATGGGCAGCACAATTATTCTCATAGACATAATGCTTCTGTTATACTTAATACAATGTATCTATTTATAAATTTTTTATCTGCATAATAGATACGTCTTTTAATTCTTTCAGATACTCATGCAAACGTTACGATACTGTCATTTAAAGCTGAGTTCCACGTAAGTGACATGTAGTAGAGTACAATCTTCTTTGCATGCGATAATGTAGCACATTTTTCAAAGTTTACATTCTCGTCGTGAATTTATTTTCTTGTGATTTTGTGTTTTTGTTTCTTTTGTTCACTTAATAAATTACGATTTTTGTCATATAATGTTGAGTTCCACGTAAATGACATGCAATAGGTTCAAACTCTTTATGTTTGAACATGTACCGCTATTAATTCACTGTTTACATTCTTGTTTTAGATTAGTCTCTTCATAATTATTATGTTTTTGTTTCCTCGTTGTTTACAGTTTTACTTAATTCACTTTTTACATTCTCGTTTTAGATTAGTCATGTTTCTTTATTGTTTACAATTTTATGATTTTTTTTCATATGAGTCTGAGTACGTTCCATGTATATGACATGCGAGATACATTTTAATTATTAATCTGATAATACTTTTGTAGTGATTTTTAGTGTTCACACTCTCCGTTGCAGATTCATACATGCTAAATGGTTTGTTTTCTTCTTTACTTATCACTCAAAGTGAGCAACTACTTATACAGATGTAACACTTGGCCAATTTGCTAATGTGACACACTTCAATTATGCATTATGGCTTAGTGTTTAGTCACTTTGACATCTTTATGATTCGAACCTAAGTTGGGAAACACAATACAACTAGACACGAGCCGATAGGCCACTTAAACAAGGGTCCTCACTAAGATTTCTATAATATAGGGTGTGTTTGGTACAGCTGTGGCTTCCAAAAAAGATGGCTTTTACTTATTCTGAGAATAAGTAGCTGGAAAACAAAGCAGCTACGTGTTTGGTAAACTAGTTTTTCATAAGTGTTACAAGTAGTGGTAAAGTGTTTGGTAAGTAAAAAGTAAAAGTGTTTTGAGAATGTGCAATGACCCATTTGGACAGGAGAAATCTTTTCTCTTTATTTACTTCTCATCCATGGCCTATGGAATTCAATCCATATAAGTAGCATTTCTCAAGTACTCGTAATTTCTCCAGTTATTTTACTCTTTATTGTGTATACCGTAATTTTCCAAATATGTATGTGACCTCACACTTTTCCCAGGTTCACAACGATAACCTGAGATGAAAGGTTAAGAGAATTGATTAAGTGATAACTAGGAACCAAACAGAATAATCACAAGTTCATAACTATGGGGTCAAATTAATAGGCAGCATATATAGATTACACAAGACATCATCTGATTACAAAGCCTCCAAACTTGTACAGCCAGCCATACATTGGCTATAAGTTACATCAACAACAAAAAACAATAACTTAACTTCACTTCACCTTGAGCCTCTTTCTTAACCTCTCTAGTTCCTTGACCATCTGACATGTTCCAACTGAGTTGAAATGTATCGATACGTGCATCTCCGTATTCTGAACACTTAAAAGATTATTTTAGAGTGTCGTGGTTGAAAAGAAATTGAGATGGTATTGAACTTATTATCTTTGATTACAACACAAGACCAGTTAGGTTATCATCTCTGTATTCCTATCAGACCACATATCATGACCTGTCATGTAGCAAAAACATCTCAGACCAAATGGATAAGAAGTGCAATTTGTTTTGCATCCACATAAGTTCTAGCAAACACGATTATTAAGAAAGACATTTGCGTACCATGAACTCCAAGAGAAGTAGATCATAATGGAAAAGAAGGTGGTTTTCTCAAATTAAATTCTTTTTGTTGGCACAGTTGAGAAGTTACACTGTGGTCTCTGTGTTGCTGGAATGAATGCTCCAATTATATAAAGCACTGGCACATTTAGCATGTCCTTTGATTTTACCACAAACAATTACTACTTCATGTTTCAAGCTGAGTATGTCTCACCAGAGTAAAGGAATATGTTTTTGATAACAAATGGCTCCACATAGTACCCATCAGCTTCAACAGTAAAATTGTGACCCTGTAGAAAAATTTCTGTCAATTACAGATAATCTCAGGATGCCCTGTCCAACAAGGTATGATCCAATTGTTTCTAATTCCTCTTGATATCAAAGAAATTGAGATGCCTAATCAGTACATCCAACAAAGATCAATTGCAAAACAATCAAAATTTAACAATAGGAACAACAAAGATGAATTACAAAACCACATAAAAACTGCAACAAAGATGGTTTCCATCACTGTGTTGTGGACTTTATCAAGACTTGGTTGTAATCTTACCTAGCTTTTACATAAATCTACAATTTCTAATTATGAAGGTTAGGCTCAATAAAGAAAGTGTAAACTTTTTTTGTGTGATTGTTGTAACGATCACATTTTTCACATTGATCAGAGCAAAGGTACAATGATAAAAAAAAACCAAAACTACATACGTATCAATTTCTTCAAACCACAACAATCAAACAAATATTCAACCACAATCAATCTACGAATTTACCTTAAATAAAAATTACCCAAAATCTCTTTAAACCTACCAATTACTCATCAACTGAATCCGTAATACAAATAAACAATACACAAGAATGGGTTGTACCTTCTATCCAAGTACAGCCATTCAGCGGTGGAAGTGTGGAACTACCATGAAAATCAAGTAAACAATTTCCTGACTTCATGTATCAGGTGCGAAAAGGAGAAGAAGAGAAATCACCAGAAAATCAAACGATCTCCTTCTTCTCTTTTAGCCCAGGGTTGTGATTGACGTTGGTGAATTGTGAAGGAGAGCGGCAGAGTTGAAGAACTGAAAGAGAAGACGCGAATGAAGTAGCAGCGTTTTCACAAATGGTATTGGGTCGTAATTCATGTGAGCCATGAGGGGTACCCATTGGTATTTTAAAAGATTCATTAATTCATCGCTACAGTAGCGCGCTGCTTCTGCTTCCAAAATCAGGGTAGGAGTTTTTTTGGCTTTTGGCTTGAAAAAGCCAGTGCTTCAAAGCAAAGCAGGATATTTTCAAAGTTACCAAATACTTTATGCAACTAAACTGCAAAGCAAAACAGCCTAGAAGCGGAAACAAACACACCCATAGGCTAGGCTGTAGGGACTGCCGTTGCCATTTGAGCTTGAAGGGTCAATAAAATACAGGTCTAATTTGGAAAACCCCAACTCACTATTGAACATGAAGCCCAAATCAGTGTTTAGCCCTTTAGGTTTGCACAAAACGTGCGAAACTGCAAACCGGAGTGTAGAATCGCCAATGGAGTCTTGGTGAGTCTTATTCTGGCGTTTTAGGCTTCTTGTATTGGAGGTATGTGGTTCTTGCAATCTTGGCTCGTTAGTTGTAATTTCTTTTAAATATTCTGGGATTTTATTGAATTAGATAACTTCAGGTTGTGGTTTATTTTCTTTACACTTCTCTAGGTGTTTGTGAACTGCATCTTAGAAACTGTAGTTTCTATTTTCTAATGATCTCAAAGCATATATAGCTTTCATCAATCACATACGAAATTGCTTTTTCACGTCTGAGCTTGCCTTTCAATACATTTGTGAATTGTGAACGGTGATCAGAATTTACTTGGGGTATGAAAGTGAAGTGCAGAAGGAAAGAATACCAAATACCAGCGTAAATATCTCCATTACGTTAACCACAGAGCAAACTGTATCAAATTATCGATGAAATTAAATTTCAATGTTGGGAACTAAGTAAATTCTCGAACTAATATTACAAATAGATAGAGCATCATCAACTTCCTCTGAAAATTACAACCAATACACAAGACAAAGCTAGATATTGACAAGTCCAAACCTTAGAACAACCATACAGCAGAACCGGCCTGATGCCATTCAACTAAACGTGCAATGCTCGAGGGAAATAGTAGAAAAGATATATGTTGTTTTCGTTGTTGATCTGGCCTACAAGCTCTTAACTGGAAAATGATGTCACAGCGGCCTCAACAGTGGTCGCTTGTCCTCCTCCTTGTGTAGTTGCTCCTCCTCCTGTTTGTGTTGTTGGGTCCTCTACTCCTCTTAGGTTCGGAGCTTTCACCTTGATGAATTCAAGATCAAATGATGACCTTTCTTTGGGTTTGCCTTCGCCAGGAAGTGGAAGAAATAATGTACCTAGATCCTGAAGAATTGTATGATCAATATACTCGACGATACTCTTGGGAAATGGATGGAAGTTGTTTAAATGAATCTGCGAATCTTCTGAGTCTGAAACACTCATTGCTCTCATTAGGATGTTTTTCAGCAATGTCATCTGAAAGTAGTAATTGAATGGGGTTTCTAGGTCGTTGGCACAACGTGCTTTAAACCAGATGATTGACACACCAAAGAGAAACTCAGCATAACGTGAGTGCTTGTTGATTTCTTGTGCTATTTCTGTTTCATGATCAGATGTCTGCTGCAGCATACCATCTATATCCCACTTCTCAGCCTCACTGCGGATGAAGAGATCTTTAAGGGAAGGATTCGCACCACAGAGCTTTATGAATCTTCTAAGTCTGAAGTCCTCCTCACTTTCCTCAGAGAACCTTTTGATTATGACATCTTTGGTAGCTTCCTTGTCGTACTCCCATAACCGTTCAGACAAAGTTTCCATAATTTCTTGTTGATCACTGGAGCCTACTTCCCTGAACAACAGAATCGACTCACACATGCGTCTTTCATAGAAGAACTTTTTCTTAAGACTTCCATAAAATCTAAACCGGTCGCTACAGAAACTATTCATATTATCTTGTTGATCTCTGTAGGATAGTAGACTGAAACCAAAAGTTGACAGCTGCGGACGTAATTCATAAGCACTTGCACGACCTTGCGGCTCAAGGAGCAGTCTGCCAGGAAGATATGTCCACCGACGTAGTGCCTCTTCAGCATTGTCGATGAAATGTACTTGGATATGAAAGTCGACTACATTCTTACATAACTCTGTGAATCTTTTGAGTCTGAAATCTTCGCGAACCTCACAGAATTTCTCAATTCTACCTGTTTCTCTCCGGGATAGTTCTTCAATCAGCAGCCTTTGATTACTGGCGTATTGTCCTTTGAACCAAATAATTGAAAAACCTTCAAAAATTTCAGAAAAAGGGCACTTCACTAGAATCCAGTCAGGACTTTCATGGTCTTTTCGTTTCCTAATAGAATGCCACCCAAAAATTCTCTTATAAACATAGCCGGTATAGTCTTTGGCAATCTGTGTAAATCTTGCTAATCTGAAATCCTTATTGGTTTCCTCTTCAGTAACATGAACCAGCTTTTCGAGCTCTTCTTGTTGATCGTCGGCGTCTAGTTGTTTGAACCAAGAAATCAACTCACCAAATTGCCTTTCACGCTTGAATTTCTTCGTAACTCCGGACAGGAAAAGATTCTCCTTAGGGAACTGAAGTTTTTTGAATAGCTCTGTAAACTTTCTGATCCTGAGGTTCTCGTCTATTTCCCCAGGGAATCGCTCAATTATAACACATTGAGCTATTTTCTTTCGGATTTGTTCCGTCTTTTCAATTTGATCATTGTCAGATAGTCTGCTGAAAGGTGATAGAGTACATCCGCAGCACTATCAATATCAGGAAATGCTGGTTTTCGTTTCGGAGACTCCTCCTAAACAAGTACAAGAGCAGTGTTGGGTTGGTCCCTCCTTAGTGGAGGTGATAAACCATGTGTTGAATTACGCATGAGGAAAGCAAGAAGAACTATTGCTTTGGTGACCCAATAAATGTAAAAGGAAGGCTAGCTATATGTGTAGCTAGGGTGGTGCAGCAATTTGTTGAATGTTGATGGAAGTATGCATTAGTTAGCATGCCAACATAGAGCATGAAACAAGGAAGAAGCTTGACTTTGCTTCCATGCATGGTACGTGCACAAGGAGAAATGCATGAAGAGCTATGCCTATATAAAGGCATCAAAGTGCAAGAGAAATGTATCCGGACTTCCATGTTCGAGATCAAAGGCAGAGTCACAAACAAAATAGAGAGAGTTTGTGATATAAGAACTGGTGAGCTCATCTTGTGTGTTATACAAGAGTGAGATAGAAAACTCCTAAGTAGAGAGTTTGTGTGCGTAGCAAAACAAAGTGTGTGAGAGTGTATCCCTTCAAGTGTGAGTCTTGAAGTAGTGTTTCTCTCTGTGTAACATTTATTCGTATAGTGGAGGTTCTTTGTTGTTGTTGCCCCGTGGACGGAGGCATTTTGGCCGAACCACGTTAATTCCCGGTGTTCTTTATCATTTTATTTCCGCTACATTTTACATTTGTGGTTGTGAGTTTCCAATTTCATTCTACAGTTTATTCTTCCGCATAACCCAACAAACAGCAGGTGTAAATCAAACACTAGTAAGAAGCTAACATATTTAATGAATTGGTCTATTCAGATTTAATCCATGTGTTTTAAGCATCAAACCAAGAGCAATTGATGTAGCCATTAGGTTCATGTATTCAGTCTAGTCATGCATCTCTGCATTTCTAGTCAGTTCATGTCAAGAGGTTCATCTACACTCACTAATGCATGCATCTTAAAGGCATATATATAGGCAGCTTGGAAATAAATTATTAATCATATTATTGAATAAGAAGAATCTCATTTTCTTTTCTATTTCCGCTGTTTCAATCCAAGGAACTAGTTCTTTAGTTTCTTCTGATACATAATAGATGTCTGGACATGAATTGAAAGTTCTTATTTATACGTAACATGTTCAAAAGAATTTGTAGATGGTGTTCCAGCACTGGAGCATGTCGTGCCATTGGTTCGTATATTAAAGTACTTCCTTTCCAGCAGATGAGCATATGTGAGAAATAGAACATCGGTCCTACTCGTCTAAGAAGACATATATTATCACATAAAACAGGCTTAGGCCTTAAACTCTTCAATAAGGGCAAAATGATACTTTTAGGGTGCATTCACCATATCTCTATAAATACATGTTTCTACCTTTTATTTAAGGAAGTCTCAATCTCCACCCTATTCATAACTTATTTATACTCTCATGTGACTGACTTTGGCATCGGAGGGTCGAAGGCCAGCAAACCCGGTCTTCCCTCTGACACCGTTTGCTCATGATTGACAGGTTACGGGTCTTGAAGCTGGTGTTCTTCCCGCATTCTGTGTGATTCTTCCCCCTCGGAAAACACGTCGAAACAATATCAAAACATAGAGAGAATCAAGAGATTTTGATCTTCAGATTTTAAAGGATGTTTCTTTGCAATTAGCTAGGAAAGGGTCCTTTGTCTCTCACCCAACAACTCTGCCCTCTGACTATTCGCTTATATATTGCATTTATATTAGAATTAAATTCAGTTTACCCCTCAAATCTTTAATCGCAAAATCAGTTCAGTCCTATAATTTTTTTTTAAATCATTTCGCCCCTTTAACTTTCGTAAACACATCAATTAGGTCTAATTTTTAAATTTCCCTTGAAATATGACGTTACCAAAGCTGTTGGAACTGACAAATAGACTATAATTTCAAACATTTTGTTGAAAATGAGGGGATAAAGCTGAATTATAGGTTTCCTTGTCAGTTCCAACAGTTTTAATGACGTCATAGTTTGAGGGGAATTCAAAAATTGGACATAACTGATGTGTTTATGAAAGTTGAATGAGTGAACTGATTTTAAAAAAAGTTCTATGACTGAACTGATTTTACCACCAAAGATTTAAGGGATAAACTGAAATTTTTTCTTCATATTATAACTTCCCACGGATTTAGATTAATCACCAGCTTTATATTTGAGTCTTTGACATTGCATGCATCCTATGGATTTAAAATATTGAAAGCAGCTTTTAAATCCTTCCTTGAAATTGCAAGGAACAGTGTTCTTATGTTTCTCTTCGTGCCACTTTGCCCTCTTGAGCAATCAGAAGACACAGTACAAGTCAATGATACTAACATACTTCACCAAAGTCCAAGTTTGGGAAGATCCTTGTGCTTAACAAAATATAAATTTATTGATGAATGTTTGTTTGTACATAATATGTAAATTGTTATCTTTCTTACAACTCAAGGCACTCCACCGGAGTCCAGTGGATGTACATAAGCATATACCGCAAAGTATGCCTGAATTGCGGTGAATAGTAGGAGTATGACAGCTGCTAACGCAGACAAGAAAGACCATGGTGTATCAAAATACTTGAATCTGAAACCTGCCCATCGAACATGCCAAACATTTCTATTGTACTCATTCACATCCTTGAACAGCTTCTGGAGATAGCTCGCATCAATATCAAACGGCACGTCTTTGCCTAGGTTTCTGAAGAAATGAGCAACCTCCTCGTCAGTTCCAAGATAATTCTCAATAATGTTGTTGTCACATAGAAATGTTGCATCTGCAGGGGTTCGGATGAGACAACTCATGAATGCAGCATAGGTGGTTATGTCCTTTGAGCAATGAGAGTAACATGCTTCGAATGCAACAAAATTCAAGAAGATGTCGGTATGCAAATCATCGAGTGATATATGTGGAATTTCGAGAACTCCTTGGTCAAATTTGATATCCAAGAAGCTCATTGCATCCCTCTTTTTGAATTTGATTCCAGCCAGATGAAGCTTTTTCGCTGATTGGATGAATTGTACCGGCAGAGATGTATCTCCACTCTTTGTATTGTACCCTGCTAGAAACTTATTCACTGCCTTCTTTGTGCTGCATTTGATTCCTCTTAGAGGTTTCTTCACCAATTGGAGTAATTTAACCAATGCAAGAATCTTTTTAGGCTTTACTTGTGAAGATGGGACAAAGCTCAGGCGAAGTAAATCAAGTAGGTGTTTTCCTTAAACACTAAAATGTTGTTGCAAAAATTCATCAGGTCTATTGATTGCATAATTAAAGAATTCCAGAGCAAGTTTTGCGAGGGAAGAGTCACTAACTTTTCTTGAAGTTTTTGATTTATCAAATAACATTTGAAGAACAAAGAAAGGAATTTGATTTTCCAACCTTAGAAGATCTCTTATGAGATTAGGAAATATCCATGCCAAGTTAAAGATGGAGTCATCTGGATCGCTTGGCGATAACAGTCCCACTTTGCAGAAAAGTTCAACAATGAAGAGACCATCCAGCACCATCATTTCAGCTAGATCATGGCTGGATAAACTTATGGTAAATGAGTAGCACCCTCTTATATCTTCTTCCCTTTCTGCAACAGCCTGCAAGTAGTCATCAAGTCTAGGACCAGTTGGCGGTGTTCGTGCAAGAAGATCATGAAGAAATCTCCATTTGTGTTGTTGCATCATCTCTAGATGTTCGTTTCCATGGTGATAAGGACCAAAGGAAACTATATGAGACTGGTAGCTGTTTTTGTTTATTTCCACAAAGCATCGAGGTACTTTGAAGATGCAACATGAACTGTTACCAGCTGATGGATGCAGTAGCCATTTCGTTTCCTCTATTCTTTGCTCCAATGATGTCGTCTGAATGTTACTTGTGGCTGCAATTGTAATCACAGATTGATATCCTCCTCCATTCGCCATTGAGAGCTTGATACTTTAGCCAAAATATAGACAGGGAGGGAAGGATTATTAATCATGAAACAAAGTTGAATGACATAAATATGAGGGATTATTCTAAAAAAGACGAGGACAAACCTTGTAAATTAAGAGCAAAAGCTCCACGTTAGTACCGATGACTTCGAATAGGGAGTTCTATGTCCTCTGATGATGAAGATAGCTAGCTTGTTTCTAAATCACAAGACTTAATGGAGTGCAAGCACATAGAAATTCAAAACCTTTCGATCTTCTCATATTTTTCGTGAAAGGAATAAGATTGCAGATGTTCTGGCTAATCACGGTACATCATTAACACAGCTGATGTGGTGGAATTCACCTCCTCTTTTTATTTTGTCATATTATAGTAGTGACCTTATGGGTCTTCTCCAATTTTGGTTTTCATAATTTTGTTTCGTTGTTATTTTGTTATGAGAAGTTTTGGTCTAATCCCCGTCTCTTGATGTTTCTCTTTTCTTTTTTAATACATAAGAGTGTTAGGGATCATTCTACTCTCACTCATCTTTCAGCCAAAAAAATAAAAAATTTCAAAACCTTACGACAAGTGAACAAGAAGATTTGATCCCTCAACGGACTATACCTTCCCCGAAATTGCATAAAACAAGACCTTCTTTGCTTAATATACTTCCATACGATGTAATATTATAGATCGATTGACTAGCCTTTTGTAAGTACACCCTCCAATTCTAATATAAATTTTTCCATCTGTCCCCTTTCTCTTGGTTTTAGGGTCTTATTAAATTTCAAATTGGTATCAAGTAAAACCACGAAAACTCTGCATAGAATTATAGAATCTGTAAGGTGGATGGGTTACATATTACAAAGACTTCTGGCTAGTAAGATCATGAATGTACGTAGATGGATGATTTTGTTGCGACAACTTGGTCGATTGGTTCTTATTTGTATCATTTCAAGGGTGAAGGAAGATGCTGAATTTGGGCCTCCTTTTGAAGGTAAGATATTGGGTCCGAACTTAAACCCTAGAGTGTAAGCCCACCTAAACCTTTTTCCTGACAAAAACATCTTGTTTCTTCACGTTTCGTTGCCACCATCTGAAAACTGAAGATGTCCAGGACCTCCTTGGGAGGTCATATTCACGTTCTTTGTTGCTATTTTGAAATTTGAAGATTCCCAGGACTTCCTTAAAGATCAGAGCTTTGCAAGGTCTTTTTTTTTTTGGATTTCTGCCGCTAACGGAGTGAGGATTCCGAAGTTTCAATTCAGGTAAGCATCCCCATTTTAATCTGTGGTTTTTATACCTTTTTCTCTTGAGTTTAGGACTGATGGGCTATCGAATAGAATTTAATTTCATATGTTTAACATGAATAATCTGCATATAATTATAGAAAACTGGTGGGTGGATGAGTTCAATATGTCTGCAATATGAGTTCATAAATTTCATAGGTGTCTGCAATATGTCTCAGGCTCTCAGCGTCAACTTCTTTTTTCCATGTTTTTGGAATTTATAGTGATTTACTATATAATTTGTAACCTTTGATAATGTAACTTTTGCTTTGACTTCCTTTTGTTCTGTGTTTTTGGTATTTGCTATACAAATGTCTATGTTTCTTTATTCAATATATGACCATGAATACCCATGTCATGCATGATCATGAACACTCTAATCGTCTAGTAAAAAAAAAACGAATGCAGATTAAGAAAGTAAAATAATAATAATAATAATAATAATAATTTACCTAAAATATCAACTCTAGCTCCAATGAAATGAAAGTTCTACTTTGAATTTGCAAATTAACAATTCACTTCATAAGTACTTTTGGGCCAAAATATATTCTTTTGTGAACAGAGTGAATAGCTGTTCTGGATTCTGGGGCTTTTGTTACTTCAGCTTAGATATATTCATCCATTGATTTGGACTATATAAGATGACAAAGCCCTCATCCATTAGATGATTTAGATCACTATAAACACTTTCTTCCCTTTTTGATCATCGGAGCTTTTAGTGCAAGTGATAGCTAAATTAGTTGTGTACAAGTTTTGTTTGTACATTGTACAAGAGCTGAAGGAACGGAAACACCAAGAAACTGAAATATTGCAATGAAAGCTCCTTTAGTTTCTCTCCTATCGGTCTCAGTTCCTCTGGCTTTAGCTTAATAATGGTGTCATAGTTGATAACTAAGTTGAACTAAACTGTTCTAGGCTGGACACAACCCGAAGAGTAAACAAAAATTAAATACTAGTAAAGAAAATAGAAGGTACGGATCTTTCAATTAGATCCAGGCTGAAAAGGCGTGTTGAACTATCAGGAGTAGACCTTATTTGTAATTTGATACTTGAATTATGAAATTAAGGCAACTCATTTGAGCACTTCCTTCTCATCTATTTCCTCCTACTTGAGTAGTTGTTCCTCCTCTGCTCCTCTATTTGGAGCAGTTGTTCCTCCTCCTCCACATTTAAAGTTTTCAACTTGGGTATACAAACTTACAGACTTCTTCCTTCTGATTGCCTTACTGACCTGAGTAATTTATCGAAACACTGTAAAGGATGATAATCTAGATCATGAAATATCTTGAATTTAATGCATGTGATGATACGCTCAATGGAAGAAAACCAAGTTGCTATAACATGAACAAGACACTGGATAAAAGAATTCTGACTGATTCATTATAACATCACATTAAGTTCTGATGCAAATACTACTAGTTACTACATGATGGAAACAGCTACCTCAAAAATGCACGTTATTTGTAATTTGCTACTAAAGGACCTGTGAGAAGAGAGTAACTCATCCTGCCGTCTGAGTACTTGTCCCCTGCCCCCCTGTACCTCCTACTTGAGCAGCTGTTCCTTCTCCTGCTCCTGGAATTGGAGTAGTTGTTCCTCCTCTTAGATTCAGAGTTTTCAACTTGATGAATTCAGGGTCAAACAAACCCCTTCCTTCCAATGATCTTTTCGAGGAATACTGGGTACCATATATTATAGGCTGACAACCTAGATCATGAAATAACGTAATTTTAATGTATTGAACAATACGCTCCTTGGAAGAAAATTCGAGTTGCTCAAAAGACTCTCTGAATCTTCGTAGTCTGAAATCTTCCTCACTTTCGTCAGAAAGTTTCTCACTTGCATCATCTTCCTCAAAAAGTTCACTAGAAAGTATAACAGGCACGGGGTTTCTTGGATGATAGGCGCATCGTGCTTTGAACCAAAGGACTGCCAAACCCATGAAAAATTCAGCAAATCGGGATTGTTGAATTTCAGGTATCTCTTTATTTTCAGATGTATGCAGCTGCAATGTAGCTTTCCGACCAAGATTCTCAGCTTCAGGATAGCTAAACCAATTCCAAACAGAGGAAGGCTCTGCCATATACATCTTCTTAAATCTGCTGAGCCGAAAATCCTCCTCAGTCTCCTCCTCCAATTTCTCGACTATGACATCGAATCTTTGGCTTGATGGGTGCAACTTCATAATCCGATGAAAAAGATTATCGAGTAGCTCTATTTGTTCATGAGAGGCTAAATTCCTGAACAAAAGAATAGACTCACAGAAGCGTCTTTCGCGTAAGAATCTTTCTGTGAGTTCTTCAAAACACTCAATATGGCCACCCACAGGAAGTTCACTAAATAGATCTTTAAATTTTGCCATTCTGAAATCTTCCTCGCTTTCTTCTGTTGCAAGCTGTCTTTTGTTAAATAGGCTACCTAGTCCAACAGCTTTAGACATTTCTTCGATCTTGTCTTGCTGATCTTTCTCGAAGAGTAGGCTGAATCCGAAGGTTGAGAGACTCGAGAGTAACTCAGCAGCACTGTCAGGATCTTGAGGCAGAATGAGTCTTCTGTGCGGAAGATCTCTTTCCTGCCAAAGAAGTCTCTCTTTAGCAGTGTCAAGGAACTTTAATTGGGCATGGAAGTCGACTACTTTCTTACGGTAGAGATTTGTGAAGCTTCTGAGTTGGAAATCGTTCTCATTTTCTGTTTGGTGCGATTTTTTTATTATACCATATCTAGTTTCATGACCGCCAAGTTGTTGAATCATCTCTTTTTGATAATCTGAACTTTGTCCCTGGAACCAAATGGATGAGAAACCCGACACAAATTCAGAAAAGTGATTCTGCAAATTATCCAAAAACATGTCATCATTACCAGTATTGATATATTTCCGTTTACGAAGACATTTGTAAACTTGGTCCGTATAATCTCTAGACAGCTGTGTGAATCTTCGGAGTCTGAAATCCTCCTGATCAGCTTCCCCAGGAATCTTGTTTTTCTTCTCGGATGCAACATGAACTATTATTTCAATCACTTTCTGTTGATCACTGGCTTCTAGTTGCTTGAATGTAGAAATTAATTCCCCAAATTGCCTCTCGTGCATGAATTTCCTGATAACCTTGGACACGAAAAGATATTTATAGGTGGATGGCAGTTTCTTTAGTAGCTCCGTGAATGTTCTGATTCTGAAATCCTCATCGCTTTCCTCATGGAGCTGCTCGACTGCGACATTTTGAACTACTTTTTTCTGGATTTCTTCTGTGTGCCACCGTTGATCACTGACAGATAGTTTGCTGAACCCATATGTTGAAAGTCGTAGCAGTAACTGATCATGATGATAGGAACTCGTTTTGTGTTGATAATATGATGGTAATTTCTGAGATGAAAACATGATGGTTTGGACGTGGAAAATGACTTTACGATACTCTGGTTTACCTGGATACTGAATATTAATGCTTAAATGAAAGAGAAGAAAGAATTTCAAAAGAAATGAAAATATATTAGGGACGGTCTCGATAATCTTCTATGTTTTGTGGGTAACTTATGACCAAGATCCACCCCAACAAAATTTGGAAGTTTCTGATCGATGATGATTTCGAGAACAAAGACGGCCAAGATGTGGAGTTTAGGTACCAGGATTTTTAGGGCTTCTCTTTTAAATTTCTCGGTACGTTTCTGTTTAGTAATCCGGCGGAGCCTAGTATGGAGTGTATTTTGTTTATGCTGGGTCTGTCTCCATTGGCTGGGGTCTTTTGTACCTCTTGATAGTTATGGCATTTTGGATATAGTGCAAATTACTCTTTGACGGAATGAAAGGCACAATTGTTCAAATATATAACGAAACTCAGGAACAGAAGATCATTTATTGTTCTATGTGAGATTTCGAGCACACTCCTTGTTGCATCAAACCAAGTTTTCCAAAATGCATGACACTAAGACTATCTTGTAACAACAAGTACAAACTGCAAGGAAAAGAAAAGGAACCAAAAAGTGCCTGAATTATTGGTACAGTACTCTTGCTATAGAAGGAACTGCAAAGATATTGTTCTTGCTCCTGGATTTGGAGTACTTGGTTTTAATTTGCTCATCCTCCTATTAGATTAAAAAATTTCAGCTTGATGAATCATATATGCCCCTTGTTTAACCATGAGAGTCTAAAATAACCTTGTCCTATAGGCTTATAACCTAGATCGTGACATAATGTAAGCTTTATATATTTTACAATACGCTCTTTGGAATCATATTCAAGTTGCTTAAACGACTCTGTGAATCTTCGTAGTCTGAAATCCTCCTCACTTTCGTAAGGAAGTTTCTCACTTGCATCTTCTACTTCAAATAATTCCCTGGAAAGTATAACATGCACTGGGTTTCTTGGATGATAGGCGCATCGCGCTTTGAACCAAATGTCAGCCAAACCCATGAAAAGTTCAGCAAATCGAGATTGATGGATTTCAGGTATCTCTTTATTTCCAGATGTATGCATTTGCAATGTAGCTTTTCCACCAAGCTTCTCAGCCTCAAGTCGGCAAAACCAATCCCAAACATAGTAAGGCTCTGCCATATACATGTTCTTGAATTTGCTGAACCGAAAATCCTCCTCACTCTCCTGTGTCACTCTCTCGACTATGATATCGACTCTCTGGCTTGACGGGTACAACTTCAGTATCCGATCAAACAGATTCTCGACAAGCTCTATTTGTTCTTGCGGTCCTAAATGCTTGAACAAAAGAATCGACTCACAGAAGCGCCTTTCTTGAAAGAATTTATTAGTGAGCTGTTCGAAAAACTCAATTCGGTTATCTACCCGAAGTTTATTGTATAGCTCTTTGAATCTTCTCATTCTGAAATCTTCCTTGGTTGTCTCTGTTGCACGCTGTCGGTTATTTACACAACCAAATCCAACTACCTTAGACATTGCCTCAATCTCGTTTAGCTGATCCTTCTCAAGGAGTAGGCTGAATCCAAAGGTTGAGAGACTCGAGAGTAACTCAGCAGCACTCCCATAATCTTGAGGTGGAAGGAGCCTCCCGTGCGGAAGATCTTTTTCCTGCTGAAGCAGTCTCTCTTCAGCAGTGTCAAGGAAGTATACTTGGTGACGAAAGTCGACTGCTTTCTTACAAAATAGCTCTGTGAAACTTCTGAGGTTGAAATCCTCCTCACTTTCATCTTGGAGTCGTTTCATGACTACTGCATCACCATCTAGTTCTTTAATCAGCTTTCTTTGAGCATCTGTGCTTTGACCCTGGAACCAAATAGTTGAGAAACCAAAGAAAAAGTCAGCATACCGGCACTGCAACTCAGCCAAAAGAATGCCATCATTACCGGAATCAATATATTTCCAGTCAACAAGGCATTTATAGACATGCTCCGTATAATCTCTAGACAGCTGTGTGAATTTTCGGAGTCTGAAACCATCATCAGCTCCCCCAAGAAACTGGAGATTCTTCTCCGGTATACCATGAATGATTGACTCAATCATTTTCTGTTGATCACTGGCGTTTAGTTGCCTGAATGAAGACATTATTTCCCCAAATTGCCTCTCATGCTTGAATTTCTTAAGAATTTTAGACAAGAAAAGATTTGTGTATGTGTATGGAAGTTTCTTGAGTAGCTCTGTGAATGTTCTGATACTGAAACCCTCGTCGCCTTCCTCAGAAAGCTGCTTGACTGCTACATTTTCAGCCACCTTTTTATGGATTTCTTCTGTGAGCTGATGTTGATCACTGACAGACAGTTTGCTGAACCCAAAATTCGCAAGTCGCAACAGTAACTGATCAGCGTCAGTAGAACTGTTCCTCGGCTCATATGATGGATTTTTTCTAAATGAAAACATGATGGCCGGTGCCCGGTGGACTTGAAGGAAAGACGAATTCTTTCCTTGGCCTCTGTTGCCCTTAAGTATGTATTCTTTCACCCAAAAAAAAAAAGTATGTATTCTTGAGTAGTCAGTGTTGAAAAAGTTTGGGACGGCACCGCCGGCCATGATAAAATATAAAACCAAAACCAATCTACTTAGGTAGCCAAGGATTATTGTATTTGACACCAAATGAAGGATCATTAGCGAGTAGTGAGGCCAGAAAAGGTTGATTATCTAGCTGAGCTAGGCAGAAAGCTACTTAATTATTTTGTAAAAAACTGAACAACAGGAAGCACAACACTATGAACCAAACCAAGCCTAAAACATAAACTTTCTAAACGGAAAAATCAATGGAAATGCCATAACGTCGACATAGTTGTCAACGGAACGTTTGTAATGAAACAGAGGTGATCATAACTTTAATCGAAAAAATAATAATGAAACTTATTCTAAGGGACATAGTCTTCTTGGTCATATGCAGGGAACTAGTCAATGTCATGGACTCATGGCTTATCAGCTTCCTGCCACCTTGCGCTCTGCCTATTCTTCGCTTAATATAATGCTTGTATGGACAGATATTGATCACTAAGTTTTTCTCTCATTATTTTGGGTGTATTATATTCTACCTCGATCATGACTATACATCCTTTTTCGAAATGGTATTATTCTGCCTACATTTATCCTTTGCAGAATGTGCTACATCCATCCTATAACATCTCTAACGTCTCTAAATCTTTGTTTCTCTTTCTGAAAATAGAGGATTTTTTTTTAAATAATAAATTATTTATATAATCGAAAGTCAGAATAACAAGGTTACAATGATCAAAATGATCACAAGGATCACAATAGTGTCATTATATTAAACATTTAACAGAGGATTAAACTAGTTACAAAACAAGATACTACAAAAACATACGACCAGAGCCGAGAAGCTCAATTGCGGTACTCTAATCCCTATGTAATCATCTGGTTGCAGCTAGATTGCACAATTGACCAAGTTATAAGCGCAACACTTACTGAAGTTTGATTTTGACCTTTAGGATAGGTTCGGGAGGAGTGTTAGGGCCATTACAAGCAGGGCCTAGAGAAGCGTCGCCAGAAAACACAGTGAGATCTAACTCCCCATAGACAGCATTGAGGGAGGGTAAGCCCAGCCCAGAATCAATTGAGGTCTAGTCAGTTTCGCCAGGCCTGAGCCTAGACGCATGCCCAAAGTTATGGGTCCAGATCCAAGTCCGAGCCCCACTCTGGGAGATAGCGACCATCAAACCCGCGCCGGTCGTGGTCCTCCAATCCACTTCAGCAACGCTTCATCGAACCCTAGTCGGAAAACCAATCTAAAGTTGGCCATTGACAACCCGATTTGATTTCAGCCCCTTCAATGAGATCTTGTCGACTTCTTAGCTCGGAGATCCCCAAACCCTCTTCCAATCAGCAAGTTTCGTCATCGATGCTACACGAGCCGTCGATCCAAAGGCAGAACCTCCTGCTACCTTCCTCTTCCTCGATGTCGCAGACACCGGCCTAGTCTTGAGATCGCCTTTACCCGCAATGAAGCCACGGCTGAAGGCCTAGATTGGTCTTGATCTTGACGCCGCCGCTTGAGGAGAGCACAACTCTCTGTTCCGCCGCCGCCAAAACCCAGCCATGAGATGGTCAGGGGTTCACTGGGTTCACCGCCGCTGATAGAGACCTGACTTTCGCAACCCTACTTTGCTCCATGAAAGTCGGAGCATTGTGTTTTTTTATATTAACTTGGAGTTGAGGACCATGTGAGTTGCTGCTTCTGAAAATAGAGGATTAGGTGAATGATTGAATGATTAATATTGCTATTATTGGATTAATCATCAAGTTGCTCAACCATGAACTGAACACTAGATAAAAGAATATATTGATTACATTCACACAAGACGAGAATCGTTATTACATCATGACATTAAGTTCTGGTGCTAGTTACTACACGATTGCAATAGTTACCATAGGGATTACACCTTAATTTGCTATTACAGGACCTGTGAGAAAAGAGCAACTCATCCTACCCTTTGAATCGCCCGCCTTCCTGTTCCTCTTCCTGCTCCTGGATTTGGAGTAATTACTTCTCCTCTGAAATTTAGAGTTTTCAACTTGAAGAATTCAGGGTCAAACAAACCCCTTCCTCCAAATTCCTTTCTTGAGGACCAACTGCTCGCATAATTTATTGGCTGACAACCTAGATCATGAAATAACGTAAGTTTAATGTAACTAACAATCTGCTCCTTGGAATAAAATTCAAGTTTCTCAAACGACTCTCTAAATCTTCGTAGTCTGAAACCCTCCTCACTTTCATCAAGAAGTTTATCACTTGCATCATCTTCTTCGTAAAATTCACCGGAAAGTATAACATGCACGGGGTTTCTTGGATGATGGGAGCATCGTGCTTTGAACCAAATGACTGCAAAACCCGTGAAGAATTCAGCATATCGGAAATTTTGGATTCCAGGTACTTTATTTTCAGATATATGCAGTTGCTGTGTAGCTTTTCGACCAAGCTTCTCAGCTTCAGGGTAGCTAAACCAATTCCAAACAGAGGAAGACTCTGCCAAATACATCTTCTTGAATCTGCTAAGCCGAAAATCCTCCTCACTCTCCTCCGTCAACTTCTCCATAATGACAGATTTGACATCGAATCTTTGGCTTGAGGGATGCAAGTTCAAAATACGATCAAACAGATTCTGGATTAGCTCTATTTGTTCCTGAGAGCCTAAACGCCTGAACAAAAGAATAGACTCACAGAAGCGTCTTTCACGCTTGAATTTTTCAGTGAGTTCATTACAACACTCAATTCGGCCACTCACTGGAAGCTCACTAAATAGCTCCTTGAATCTGGCCTTTCTGAAGTCTTCATCACTTTCTTCTGTTACATGACTTGATCCAACTTCCTTGGACATTTCTTCAATCTTATCTTGCTGCGCCTTCTCGCAGAGTAGGCTGAATGCGAAGGTTGAGAGACTCGTGAGTAACTCGGTAGCACTTTCAGAATCTTGAGGCAGGTTGAGTCTTTTGTGCGGAATTTTAGTTTCCTGCCGAAGCAGTCTCTCATTAGCAAAGTCGAGGAATTCTACTTGGGCATGAAAGTCGACTACATTCTTACGGTACAGAGTTGTGAAGCTTCTGAGTTGGAAATCCTCCTCACTTTCATTCTCAACTATACCATCCCCAACAGTACTACCACCAAGGTGTTTTTCAATCATTTCTTTTTGAAGATCTGGGGTTTGTCCTTGGAACCAAATAGTTGAGAAACCTGAAACAAAATCAGAAAAGCGGGACTGCAGATTATCCAAAAAGATGTGATCATTACCGGATTTGGGATATTTCCGATCAACAAGCAGGCATTTATAAACTTGGTCCGTATGATCTCTACACAGCTGTGTAAATCTTCGGAGTCTGAAATCCTCATCTGCTTCCCCAGGAATCTGGAGATTCTTCTCGGGTGCAACTTCAACAATTATTTCAATCGCTTTTTGTTGATCATTGGCTTCTAGGTGCTTGAATGTAGAAATTAACTCCCCAAATTGCCTCTCATGCATGAACTTCTTAATAAACATGGTGACGAAAATTTGTTTATAGGCGGATGGCAGTTTCTTGAGTAGCTCCGTGAATGTTCTGATTCTGAAACCCTCGTCTGTTTCCTCAGAGAGCTGCTCCACTGCAACATTTTCAACTACTTTCGTTAGGATTTCTTCTGTATGCAAACGTTGATCCCTGACAGATAGTTTGCTGAACCCGTATATTGAAAGTCGTAGCAGTAACTGATCAGGATGATAGGCACTCTTCCTGGGATGATATGCAGGTAATTTCCGGGATGAGAACATGATGTTTGGTTGCTGGTATGCCTGGATAGCCCTAGTCCTTAAATATATAAAACGTGCTTCAATCAAAGACACAGTACAAAGAGTTTCAAAAGAAAAAACAAACATATGCGGACGGTCTTGTTGGTCTTCTTTCGATCGGTTTTCTGGTTTTACTTTTGTCTTCTTTGTTTGGAGAGTAACTTATGACAAACATATCCCCCCCAACAAAGTTTGGAAGTTTCTGGCCGGGGATGATTACAAGAACCAGTACATGTCCAAAGCCGGCTAATATCTAAATTAGCATGAGCTTCTCCTAATTTAAGTACCGAGTCATGTAAGTGGTCAAGGGAAGAACGGTGCTAGAGCTTGAATACTTGAAAAAGATTATAGCCAGCTTTCCTATAAAAGAAAGAAAAAAGTATGTGATAACTTTCGAGTATAATGTCAACTATGTCAATTATTTCATTACTGCATCCTATATTTATATGATTTATGCTTCGACATTGCTAATGAGAGACTGCTTCGGTAGGAAATGTCAGATGCTGACAAAATTAAGATGTAGTGATTCAGGCGAAAGTTCTCGCGGGGAGCATAGGGGTTCGCCTTCATTGTCGATATCGTGGAAGTGTTGCATGGTTCCCCAAATAGAATGAAGAGTTCACAAGCAATGAACCCTTAGTTAATTAAGCACTTGAATCCATTAGAAAATACAAGAAGTCTCTTAATTTGATTGACAGTAATATGTAAGTTAACATCTCCGGTTGTTTAAGAATGCTTACTTGTAAACAAACCCTAGAGCAACTAACACAGGTAATATATATTAGGTTTCTAGTTTTCTCTAAACCTGGTTTGCTTTTTTAATCCAAATGTGATGAATGAAACAATAGTTTGAACCAAGCTAAGCTAAGTGAGTTTTTATCTGTTTCACTTTCTCCTCTATATCCTCCTAAATCACTTGTCTTATCTCCCAACTTCTAGCTTTCTAATACCATTGTCCCAACTCCCAAACACATTGTTCTAGCCCATCACCACACACTAAACACTTCCACACCAAATTCTGACTTTGGTAACAAGCCACAAACTCTAACATTGGGATCAATCAAACCCACAACAATTTCTAACATAGGCAACTCATGAATGCAGCAGCATAGTCATATAAGTTTGAAATATGAAATTACGTACAATTGTTCGAATGTAACGAAACTCAGCAACATATCGGTATGAACTGTGATTTCGAGCACTTGTTCTAGGTTTATTGCATCAAACTAGAATGCATGGTGGTAACACATGTTGAAGTTAATGATTTCCTTAGTCAACAAACTAGGGAGCAGCAGGAAATACTTATCTGCAAGGAAGCTGAAGTCCTTACTGCAGTGAGATATTTCCAGCCACTTGGTTTATTGTTTACTCCTCCACTTAATCTAGATATTTTGTTGTATGTAAAGTACAATTATAATCTAGTTAATTAGGTATTTCTAAGATATTTTGTAGGTTACTTTGCACCCTATATAAAGGCTGTGTTTGCTGTGTAATCTGTAAGAATTCCAAAAGTAAGAATAGAAGTTCAACCGAGTTTTCTTCTGCCTCATTTGCTACAGCAAATTGATCTTGATCATATTTTGTTCAAAATACAAAGTAGAGGCTCAAATTCTAACATGGTATCAGAGCCTTGTTGATCAATATCAACTGGGGTGTACCATCTGTTGAAAAAAAAAAACCAAACACTTTTCTTTAGTTTTCTACTACTGCAATGACTACAGCAGAAAATGGTTCAGAAGTTAGAGTTCCTATCTTCACAAAAGAGAACTTTGATTTCTGGATTATTAAGATGGAAACCATGTTCATATCACGTGATCTCTTGAGCTATGTGAATGAAGGCGTAGTTCCAGCAACTAAAGGGATGACAAATGCTCAAAGAACTGAGCTGAGAGCAAATATCAAGAAAGATGCAAAAGCTCTTGGTATTTTGCAAACCGCAGTCACATATGCTATCTTTCCAAGAATTGCAAATGAGAGAACAGCCAAAGGAGCTTAGGATGTTCTGAAGGTGGAGTTCAAAGGCTCAGATAAGGTGAGAGCTATTAAAGTTCAATCCTTAAGGAGAGATTTTGAATATACTAGAATGAATGAAACTGAGCTGCTAAATGATTATTGCACTAGATTGACTGATTTAGCTAACCAGATGAAAACCGATGCTGAACCTATACCAGAAAGAGAGTAGTACAGAAGATCCTTATGAGTTTGAATAGGAAGTATGATGATATAGCAAGTATTATAGAGGAGACTAGGGATATAGACACTCTTGGTGTGCAGGATTTAATGGGGACACTTAAGGCGTTTGATCAGAGGTTGATGAGTCATGATGAACCAACAAAAAAAGTCTTTCAAACACTAAGCCTAAACACAAATAGTGAGCCATCTAGTTCAAATTCCAAAAAGAAAAAGAATTGGAAAGGAAAAGGTAAGAAGTGGGAGGGTAGATCAGTTCAGTCTGGAAAAAGGAAAAATGAAGGAGACAATAGTTCAAATTATACGAAGTGTTCAATCTGTGATAAGATGTATATAGGTGAATGTTGGTTTAAGGGGAAGCCAAAATGTTCAATTTGTAACAAGTTTGGTCATGTCAAGAAGGATTGTGACTACAAGGGAAATCAACTGGCTAGCTGCAGTGAAGAACAAAGTGATGCTAGTATGTTCTGTGTCACTTATGCTGCAACCACTGCGGTGAATGAGAATGTGTGGCTTGTTGATAGTGCTTGCAGTAATCATATGACTGCAAATGCCAACCTTCTCTATGACATTGACTACAACAACATTACAAAGGTGAAGATGGCAAATTGAATGTTGGTGGATACAAAAGGCAAATGAAGTGTTGTTGTTGAAACCAAAAATGGAAAAATGTTCATCAGAGATGTAATGCTTGTTCCAAATCTTGATTCGAATTTGCTAAGTGTTGGGCAACTCGTTGAGCACAAATATCACCTGCATTTTGGTGATGACACTTGCAAAATCTTTGAGAGAGGGAGTAGCAAGAAGTTGATGGTGGAAGTTGAAATGAAGAGGAACAGAAGTTTTCCTCTGACTCTCAAGTATGCAACTGAGACTGCAAGAAAAATAGAGCTGCAGGAAGATCTTTGGCTCTAGCATCAAAGGCACATTTGAATTTTCAAAGTCTGAAGCTACTGCATCAGAATGAAATGGTGCAGGGATTGCCAAAAATTAATGAAGTTATTGCAGTGTGTGAAGGATGTGCACTTGGAAAGCAGCACATTATCTCATTTCCAAAAGGGAAGGCATGGAGAGCAAAAACACCACTAGAGTTGGTCCATTCTAATGTCTGTGGTCCTATGAAAACAATTACTGGGGGAGGTAACAGATATTTCCTTACATTCATTGATGATTGTTTAAGAATGACTTGGGTTTATTTCCTGAGGCAAAAATCTGATGTGTTCATTGTGTTCAAAAAGTTTCAAGCTATGGTAGAGAGACAATCTGATCTCAAAATCAAGAAGCTTAAATCAGATAAAGGTGGTGAATACACATCAAATGAGTTTGGAGATTTGTGTGCAGATATTGGTCTGGAGAGGCAGCTTACAGTAAGCTACACACCGCAGCAAAATGGGGTAGCTGAAAGGAGAAATAGAACAATCGTCGAAATGGCGAAGTCTATGCTGCATGCCAATAAGTGCCTCTAGAATACTGGGAAGAAACAGTTAATACTGCGGTGTATTTGATGAACAGACATCCAACTACTGCAGTGCAGGGAATGACACCATTTGAAGCATGGAGTGGAAGGAAGCCAAGTGTTAATCACTTGAGGGTGTTTGGTTTAATCTGCTATGCACATATCCTAAAAGTGTTGAGGAAGAAACTTGATGAATCAAGTGAGAAGTCTATGTTCATGCGATACAGCTTCCACACAAAAGGCTATAGATTCTATAATCTGAAACAGAAGAAAATTGTTTTCTGCAAAGATGTTCTTTTCAGTGAGAATTCATCTTGGGATTGGAATCAAGGTTCAGTCCAGCAACAATGTGTGCCAGATAATGCTGTTCAAGATGAAGATGTTCCAGAAGAGTTGGAACTTAATCCATCGCAACAAACTCCACCTCACAGTCCTGAACAACCCTCACCAGCACATTCAAATGCTCAATCTACACCAAGCTCAACACCAATAAGGATGAGAAGCTTGAATGAAGTGTATGAAAGCTGCAATGCATGCTTATTTGAGCCTGAAAGATTTGAAGAAGCTGTGAAAGAAGATGACTGGCGGACTGCGATGAAAGAGGAAATTGATATGATTGTGAAAAACAACACATGAGAGCTTGTTGATAAACCAGACAACAAGGATGTCATCGGTTGAAGTGGATTTACAAACTAAATGCGGATGGTTCTGTGCAAAGAAACAAAGCAAGATTGGTGGCAAAAGGGTATTCACAGATACCTGGAGTTGATTTCAATGAAACTTTTGCACCAGTTGACACGACTCATCCCGAATTTCACTCTAAACCCGGAGTAAATCGTGCGGGGACCACCTCTAAGAAAGATTTACCGCAAAATTCGGTACAACCTCCCTTGGAAATGGACAACCCTTCTAAATCAAAAACCTGCAAACACTCCTAAAATTCTCAATCCACCTTTAACTTCTGGAGCCTTCGTGCTCCCCAAATACAATCACCACCAACAAGATAATAAATATTATCTAAGATAATAAACATTATCTAAGATAATATACATCATCCGTCAAATATTTTAAAATATCAACAAGCCTTCACCCACAACCAAAAATACATATATTAAACCCAAGTATTCAGAGCTACTAGACACTAGCGAAAGTAAGAAAAAACAGGTAGGTTAAACAGGTAACCTACTGGTGAAAGGTGGTGGAAATACGGGTGACTATGCCTCGTCTCCTACTAGATCCAATCCGAACTCTGCAAACTGGGCATTTTAAAACGAAGGGCCCAAGGGAAGACATTTAATAACGTTAGAGTGAGTGGACAAAAATAATTTAATAACAAAATATTTATGCATTCCCATTTTAATTTCATAGAAAAAATATACTGCATGCGGCAGCTCAAAAGTGCTCAACTCATAAACTGGCAATTTCACGACTAGCACTGGCTAGTCACAAACTGAAATAAAATGGAGCCTCTTAGGCTAAACTATATATAAACATATATTCGTATGTATTTACACTCATCAGACTCCTTGTATGAATCCTAGAAATAATTTAGAAAATTAGAAATTCATACAAGGCTACAACGCTGGCGTCTAACGCTCACGTTGCGCCATAATGGTATTTTTCCTCATTATGACCGAAGAGGATGGTGTATTTACGTGTGGACTCCCTATATGAAAACCTAAATAAACCGAAAAAGAAAGTAGTTTTCATATAGGGTTATGACGCTTGTGTCTAACACTCACGCCACGCCATAATGGTATTTTACCTCATTATGACGGACCAAGCACGTATGACTAGTTAGCATTTATATACATACTATACTCATAATATCCAAAATATATATATCCACCGAAAATCTCATTTTCGGGATCTCTCCAAAGGAGGAAAAATTGTCAAATAGCCGAAAAATCAATAAGTCTCATCAGAAGAAATAAATTATCAATAAAATCATTCATCGCATGCTTTTCAATTAAAACAAAGGTCCACTCACAAATTAGGCCTAAGCTTGATGACGCTCCGAGACTTCTTCTACTCGGGCCTCCTCACGTCCTGTTCCAAATATATAATTAATTTCCCACTAAAAATCCAATATTTATACAAAATAGGCAAAATTAACCGAGAGCCATAACCACGCTCATCATTGCCTAACTTCGATATTCTTAAATCAGAATGACCCAAACTTTAATACCATACTCGGCAGCCGTAAATACAACCTTTCCCAGAAATTGACTTAAATCCTACGGCCGGATTTTACATTATTTAACCGCCAAAATACCAAACTTCGGAAATTCACAACCCTATTCAAAACTCATCCAAAAATTCCACAATTCACTCTATTAAATTCCTCTAATTATTACAGATTTAAAACTATACAAAACTCCAAAACGGCGGCGGCGCCTCCGCCGGCGGCGGCCGGGGACCGATTCCGGCGACCTCCAAATCCTATGAAATTTTAACAGCATAATCCTCTCATCATGCTCTACAACTTTCCTAACTAGCACAAACACCAATTCCAAGCCTAACTAGGTCAATCGAACGAAAACATCCTAAAAGCCCTAGAATTTCCTCCTTAAATTTCTTCTTACCTAGCTCAAGAGGGAGTGAGCCTTTTGGAGGAGTTGCTGTACGGGAGGAGAGCTACAAAACCGTACCAAGCTTGCCCGAATTGATGGTCGGAGGAGGGAGTTCGGGCGAAAGGCTTCCCGGCGTCTCCGGCGGGTTTTCCTTCTCTCCGACGGGTTAATGGCTCGGGTGCTAGGCCGGGGAGGGAGAGGAGGTGGCGGGGGTCCAAACGGGATTGGTGCGGCGGCCTGGCTTGGCCGGACGGCGGGTCGGGCTGCTCGGGAGAGAAGTTGGGAGAGAGAGAGAGAGAAGAGAGAGAGAGAAAATGGTTTGAGCCTTTGTGTCCAAACCGGTCCATTCCTCTATATAACCCAAAACCAAAAATTAACACCCCCAAAATAATACCCTAATAAAACTTACCTTTTAGTAGCTAAAATTTACCATTTTTATCGTCGTTACATTTTTCTCCGATGAATAATCCTCTAAAATTAACCGTCCCTCAAATCCCTCTGGAGACTAATTAAACTATAAATTTAATGGCGGAGACGGTAAAATTCTTATTATACTCAAGCTGGTAAATAAGGTAAAAATTTAAGGGTCGGGATGTGACACAAGTTGCAAGGCATGAGACAATCAGAGGTCCGATTTCTATTGCAGCACAAAAAGCCTGGTTCTTGCACCAGCTAGATGTCAAATCAGCGTTTTTAAATGGAGTGCTGAAAGAAGAAGTATTTGTGGAGCAACCACAAGGTTTCATCATCAAGGGTAAAGAGTAGAAAGTTTATAAGCTAAAAAAAGCTCTTTATGGTTTGAAACAAGCCCTAAGAGCTTGGTACGGTGAGATCGATTCCTATTTCACAGAAAGAGGGTTTCAAAGGAGTGAAAATGAACCTGCTCTCTACACCAAAACTGAAGGTAAATCAAGCATACTTATTGTCTCCTTATATGTTGATGATTCGGTATTTACTGGAAGTTGTGAAAAGATAATTTCAAATTTCAAGTCTGATATGATGAGGAAATATGAAATGAGTGATTTGGGAATCTTGCATTATTTTCTGGGAATTGAAATTGTTCGAGCAGTGGAGGGAATCTTCATTACTCAGAAAAAATATGCAAAGACAATTCTAGAGAAGTTCAAAATGCTTGGTTGCAATGCTGTTGCAACACCTCTAGTTGTCAATGAAAAATTTTCAAAAGAAGATGGAAGTGGTGAAGCTGATGAGAGTTTATATAGAAGTTTAGTGGGAAGTTGCTTTACTTGACAGCAACAAGACCTGATATTATGTATGCTGCAAGTTTGATGTCCAGATTTATGCACAATCCTACCAAGATTCACTATGGAGCTGCAAGGAGAATCCTTAGATACATTTAAGGTACAATGGACTTTGAAATTCTGTATGAGAGGAATGTGAAACCAAAACCCTTTGGCTTTTGTGATAGTGATTAGGGAGGAAGTGTTGATGATTTAAAAAAACACATCTGAATATACTTTTACACTTGGAACTGGTGTATTCTCTTGGGCTTCAAAGAAGCAAAAATCAGTAGCCTTATCTACAGCTGAAGTAGAGTATATATCTGCATCAATAGCCACTTCACAAGCAATTTGGCTTAGAAGAGTCATTGAAGACTTTGGTGAGAAGCAAGCATCTGCAACAACCATTCTCAGTGATAACAAGTCTGCAATTGCCATGAGCAAGAACCCTATGTATCACAGTAGGGCAAAACATATTGCCTTGAAGTTTCACTACATCAGGGATGCAGTTGAGGAGAATGAGATTGATTTGGTGTACTGCAATACAGATGACCAAGTTGCAGATATCTTCACCAAAGCTCTACCAAGAGAGAGGTATGAATACCTTAGAGGCCTGCTAGGAGTGCAGAAGCAAAGCATTAAGAGGGAGTGTTGAAGTTAATGATTTCCTTAGTCAACAAACTAGGGAGCAGCATGAAATACTTATCTGCAGGGAAGCTGAAGTCCTTACTGCAGTGAGATATTTCCAGCCACTTGGTTTATTGTTTACTCCTCCACTTAATCTAGATATTTTGTTGTATGGAAAGTACAATTATAATCTAGTTAATTACGTGTTTCTAAGATATTTTGTAGGTTACTTTGCACCCTATATAAGAGCTGTGTTTGCTGTGTAATCTGTAAGAATAGAAGCTGCAAAGGTTTGCTTCAAAGTTCAACTGAGTTTTCTTCTGCCTCATTTGCTACAGCAAATTGATCTTGATCATATTTTGTTCAAAATACAAAGTAGAGGCTCAAATTCTAACAACACACTAATACTAACTTCAAAGAAAAGAAAAGGAACCAAAAAGTGCCTGAAATATTAATGTTACACTTGCCATAAGAGAAATTGCAAATATATTGTTGCTGCTCCTGCTACTGGATTTGGAGTATGTACGAAGTTGTTGCTCGTCCTCCACTCCTCCTCTAGTCCTCTTAGATTCAAACATTTCAGCTTGATGAATCATGCCCACTCCTTGCCGTCCCTTTCCATGAGAATTCTGAACATGGTATCGTGCTCTATAGGCTTGTAACCTAGATCATGAAATAATGTAAGTTTTATATATTTCACAATACGCTCTCTGGAATCAAATTCCAGTTGCTCAAACGCTTCTGTGAATCTTCGTAGTCTGAAATCCTCCTCACTTTCTTCAGCAAGTTTCTCACTTGCATCTTCTACTTCAAAAAACTCACCGGAAAGTATAACATGAACAGGGTTTCTTGGATGATGGGCGCATCTCGCTTTGAACCAAATGACTACCAAACCCATGAAGAGTTCAGCAAATCGAGCTTGTTGAAGTTCAGGTATCTCTTTGTTGTCAAATGCATGTAGTTGTAGTGTAGCTTTTCGACCAAGCTTCCGAGCTTCAACCTGGCAGAACCAATTCCAAACATAGGAACTCTCTGCCATATACATCGTCTTGAATCTGCTGAGCCGAAAATCCTCATCACTCTCCTCCGTCAGTTTCTCGACTATGACATCTAGTCTTCTCCATGATGGGTGGGACTTCATAATCCCATCAAACAGATTCTGGATTGTCTCTGTTTGTTCAGGAGAGCCTAAACGCCTGAACAAAATAATGGACTCACACAGCTGCCTTTCTCGAAAGAATTTTTTCGTGAGTTGTTCGAGAAACTCAATTTGGTTATCCACCCAAAGATGATCATATAGCTCTTTGAATCTTCTTATTCTTGAATCTTCCTCGCTTGTCTCTGTCGCATGCTGTCTTTGGTTATTCACATGATGACCAAATCCAACTTCCTCACACATTTCTTCAATCTCGTGTAGTTGATCCTTCTCGGGGAGTAGGCAGAATCCGAAGGTTGAGAGGCTCGAGAGTAGTTCAGCAGCACTGTCAAAATCTTGAGGTGGAAGGAGCCTACTGTGAGGAAGACCTTTTTCTTGCTGAAGTAGTCTCTCTTCAACAGCGTCAAGGAAGTAAACTTGCGGACGAAAGTCGACTGCTTTCTTACAAAACAACTCTGTGAAACTTCTGAGATTGAAATCTTCCTCACTTTCATCTCGGAGTCGTTTCCCGAGTACATCATCACCATCTAGTTGTTTAATCATCCTTCTTTGAGCATCTGTGGTTTGACCCTGGAACCAAATAGTTGAGAAACCAAAGAAAAAATCTGCATACCGACTCTGCAACTCAGCCAAAAGAATGTCATGATTACCGGAAAAGATATATTTCCCATCAACAAGGCATTTGTAGACATGGTCAGTGTAATCTCTAGACAGCTGCGTGATTCTTCGGAGCCTGAAACCCTCATCAGCTTCCTCATGAGTCTGGAGAATCTTCTCCGGTGTATCATGAATGATTGACTCAATCAACTTTTGTTGATCACTAGCGTCTAGTTGCTTGAACGAAGAAATTATTTCCGCAAATTGCCTCTCATGCTTGAATTTCTTGACAACTTTGAACAGGAAATGATTTTTGGAAGTGAAAGGAAGTTTCTTGAGCAGCTCTGTGTATGTTCTCATTCTGAAACCCTCGTCGCTTTCTTCAGATAGCTGCTGGACTGTTACATTTTCAGCTACCTTTTTCCGGATTTCATCTATGTGCTCATGTTGATCACTGACAGAAAGCATGCTGAAACAAAACACTGAAAGTCGTAACAGTAACTGATCAGCATCAGTAGAACTTTTCCTCGGCTCATACGATGGATATTTCTGAGATGACTCGAATGAGAACATGATGGCTGGTGGACGCTAAGGAAAGCTTACTCTATTGTGATTGAAAGCCTTAGTCCTCAACTCCTCAAGGTACGTACTCTTGAGTGAAAGAAGTAAACTGAGTGTTGAAGAAGTTGGGGACGGCACTGCCGGCCATGAATAAGTTTAAAAATCTGAACCAATCTACCTAAGAAGCTAAGGATCATTGTATTTAGTTTTAACTTGATTAAGGGTGATCGTATTTTATACTTGTCATCAAGGATAAGTTTCTGATCTAGTTGCTAGGCAGAAAGCTACTTAATAATTTGTATACTAACTTGAGAGTCAATGTACGGCAAAAGCTCAACAAGAGCAGGCTGAACACTATGAACTAAACCAAGCAAAAAACGGAACTGCCTAAACGGCAACCGTTCGGTATAGCATACCGAACGGATCTGCGCCGTTCAACAGGGGGGATGGGGGGGGGGGGGGGGGGGGGGTGGGGGGGTGGGGATCTTGTGGTGGAAAACCGGCCGGCATAGCATACCGGTCGGTACAGCAGAATTTCCCAACGGGAAAATCAATGGAAATGTGATGAGATCGACATAGGTTTCAACAAAATGTTTTTAAATGAATCGAAAGAGATAGAGTAATCATAATTTTAATCGAAAGATGATGATGAAAATTATTTCAAGGAACAGTACTAGTCTTCTTGGTCATATGCAGGGAACTAGTCAAGTAATAAGTCTTCTTGGTTGTCTGGACAGATTTTGATCACTAAGCTTTTGTTTCTTTAATCACATTAGAAAAACGAGGTTGATGTGTGTGTGTGTGTAACTAACAGTACTTTGGGAGTGGATTATTAGGCCTAATACTTTGGTTAGGACAGGAGAAACTAATAAACAAACTTGCGACTCGTGTACAATGTTATTCCATCCATGATCATTAAGCAAAGTGAACAGTACTTTGGGAGTGGAGAAATTAGGCCTAATGCTTTTCCGATCCACCGGATACTGGTGGACGTGCATATGCATAAACAGAAAAAAAGGCCTGAACTGCAGTGAAGAGTACGAGTATTACAGCAGCTAAAGCAGACAGGAAAGACCAAGGAGTATCGAAATACTTAAATCTGAAACCCGCCCATCGAACATGCCAAATGTTCCTGTGGTACTCATTTACATCCTTGAACAACTTCCATAGGTAGCATTCTTCTATATCAAAAGGCACATCTTTCCCCATGTTTCTGAAGAAATGTGCAACCTCCTTATCAGTTGCAAGATAATTCTCAATAATGCTATTATCGCACAGAAATGTTGCGTCCATAGGCGTGCGGATTAGGCAACTCATGAATGCAGCATAAGTGGTTATGTGCTTTGAAGAATGAGAGTAACATTGTTCGAAGGCAACAAAATTCAGGAATAGATCCATACGAAGATCATCTAGTGTAATATGAGGGATTTCAAGTACTCCATTAGAGAATCTAATATCCAAAAAACTCGCTGCATCTCCTGGTTTGAACTTAATTCCGGCTAGATGAAGCTTTTTTGCTGATTGGATAAATTGAACACATGAGGTACTTCCTCTCCTAGTCTTTGATTTAATTCCTGCTAAAAACTTTTTCACTGCCTTCCCTGTGCTTGAAGTAATTCTTGATAAAGGCTTTTTCGCAGATTGGAGCAACCGAGCTAATGGACGAACAATTTTAGGCTTTTCTTGAGGTTGAGGAATAAAACTTAAGCGAAAGAAATCAAGCAATTGTCTTCCTTCATCACTAGAATGTTGCTCTAAGACTTCATCAGGCCTCTCAACTGCGTAGTTAAAGAATTCTAGAGCAAGTCTGCCAAGGGATGAGTCACTTTCTTGTCTTGAAGGTTTTGATTTGTCAAACAATGTTTGAAGAACCAAGAAAGGAATTTGGTTCTCCAAGCGAAAAAGATCTTGAATGAGATTAGGGAATATCCATGCCAAGTTGAAAATGGGATCATCCGGATCACTTGGCGATAATCTTCCAACTTTACAGAAAAGTTCAATAACAAAGAGACCATCCAACACCATCATTTCAACGAGATCGAGGCTGCAAAAATTGATTGTCTCTGAATAGCACCCTCTTATGTCCTCTTCCATTGATGACACAACCTGCAAGTAGTCATCAAGTCGTGGACCAGTAAGCGGTGTTCGAGCAAGCAGATCATGAAGAAATCTCCACTTGTGCTGCTGCATCATCTCCAAATGTTTTTCGCCATGGTGATAAGGACCGAGGGAGACTATACGAGGCCGGTAGGTGTTCTTGTTTATTTCCACTAGGCATGGGGGTACTCTGAAGATGCAACAAGAACTTTTTCCAGCTGATGGATGTAATAACCATTTTGTTTCCTCAATTCTTTGCTCCAACAATGTCGTCTGAATATTGTTTCTGGCTGGACTTGTAATCACAGCAAGCACTCTTCCTCCATTCGCCATCGGTGAACTTGGTGATGAGTTCGTTGTAGCTATAAATAAAGGAAGAGAACATGTTAATCACAGAACTTTGCTTAGAAACTGTTCAAGAGAGAAGTTCCAAAGGAATGCAAACACATTGAAATTCAGAAACTTACAAAAAGGTTACAACCAAGAGAATTTGATCACTTATGGGACTGATCGAACCTTCTCTGATATTATTGCATATATATGGTACCATCTTCTGCCTCTCTCCCTTTGGTTAGTACATTCCATCTTTGATCAAAAATGATTTTATTTTTATATTTTGGGTAAAGGCTCAAGTTTGAGTTTTCAATCACATAAAAATTGCAAAAATTTACGTATATAATCTCTAATAACCTTAGTCATTGCAATTGCAAGCTTTCTGCGAGAGGCTTTGCCTTGTGTATGTCACAAAATTCAATCACTGATTTCATTAATAACCTCCGATACTTTCCTAGCTCAAAAGTCAAACTATTTATCCAACCAAAATATCTGAGAGTATTCTTCAAGTGACATAATGTTGGACATTATATCTATAGCTAGCTTCATATGTCAAAAAATAGATTATATGAGTGAAAAGTATAAGGTGTCCGTGGAACCTAATTAAAAAAAAGGATCACCTTTGCTCATCTGTGAAGGTGAAATTAATAAACAGAAACAATTGGATAGTTTGAACATGCCGTTTTCTTCAAGGCTGTACCTATATATAATCGTTCCGTAATGCTCCTAAGTCATACTTTGTTGGCTAATTAGGCAGGGTGTTTACTTATTGAGATATGTTAACGTTGGCAGTTAGCAAAAGTATAGTAAATTAACTTCGTGTATGTACGTATTATCTTCTTCATAATAAAGACAAATTTTTAAGCATAGGTAAGCCATGCACAAGTCCAACGACAACATTAGTTTAAGAATTAACTTAATTTAGGAACTGAAATTAAGTGCCTAAATCAACTCATACGTTTCTAGTCGAGACGTATGCAAAGTTGTTATGTTAATACTTAAATCATAATAATTACATTAATCTTCAGATTCCTAGTCAAGCACACTTAGTAGAACATAGAGGAAGAAAACGATTTACATTAGCTAAGCTTGTCACTATCTACAAAATTCTAAATTAATAACTAATTAAGTTCACATATACGGATTCATCCATTCCATGGCATTGATGTAGTTGTTTTGGGGCATGTAGAAAACATCATCATACTCCTCCACCCCAAACTCTCCGAAAAACGGCGGAGGACCACCAATATTCGCTTCCATCGACAGCGAGGAGCTCGGGCTGTTGCTCGAACCGCCGCCTTCGACACGCTCCGACATCCTGTGGATCTCCTTCTCCGCCTCAGAGAGTCGCTCCTTGAGCTTTTGCATCTGCATCATCAAAATGAAGTACACTGTGTTGAGAATATGCTCGCAAAAGATTATAGATACGTACACACAGCTCCTAATCAGTCCCCATATCATGTGGACCATACGTGATCATGTGATCTTAGCTAAGTGAGTCTGGGTTACTCCCAACAGGGCCATCACCAACCACCTTAAACAACATCAATAGTGTACGGAAACACACATGCATTTTGCTGTGTAATGAGGTGGCAAGAAGCTATTGCTTGTTAATAATTTCCCCCCACATTTAGAAGTGTGTTTTCTTCGAGCCCAGAGCCTCATTCACGTTCTTAAGTGCTTAACTGGTGGGTTGTATTGTCCTTTTTGTTCTTCTTTCTCAGAGGATAAGGCACATTTGTGGTAGATTAAAGTCTCTGTAATATTTTCTTCGAAAGTTACAGATATACTTGACATAGTTAACTATAAACCATATTCGACTATGAAGTTTAAAGGTTTAAAAAGTCGTTAAATACTGTGTAAAAAAAAAGGAATGCTCATCAGAAACTTGCAGAAAAATCATCTACTTTTAACCCTCCCTTGTTAGCATCAGTAAGTTTTGAATTAAACCTGGAAATTTCCACTTTCTTTGGTTTCCTTAAAACTAAACTAAACCAAACCCAATAAAGTCAAAGTTGTGAAACTCACGTTAAGCAAATGAGTTATCCAGAATTCCAAACAGATAAAGAGAGAGAGATTAAGATATGAACCTCGGATTCAAGGTTGCATTTTTCCACGACGACGTTTTCGTGAGCCGTCTTCAAGGTCGAGTACTCTTCCTCCAGCTTCTTGTTCTTCCATCGAGCCCTTCGGTTCTGAAACCAGACGGCAACTTGACGAGGGTCAAGGCCAAGCTGGGAGGCGAGCCTGTCCTTCTTCTCAGACTCGAGCTTATGCTCGTTACCGAAATTTAGCTCAAGAAGAGTCACTTGTTCCTCAGTGAGCTTCCTCTTCTTGGCTCCGGCGCCATCAGATTCTCCGCTCTTGCTCTTCTTACGGCGGCGTCGCGGCTTTGTCGCTGCTACTGAGAATAAGAGAAAGCGAATTCATGTTTAGCATGGGGAGTTTAGAATCGAAAAAAAAAGGTTCTGTGCTTTT